>NDFG01000165.1:0-27089 GCA_002167245.1 Sporophila hypoxantha
CATCTCTGACCATCCCACATGGACCTGCCAAATCACCCAACCCTACTCAATCCCTGATTTTTTAGCACTCCAATGCTGAATACTGTATATAAATATATAAATACTATTCTTGAATGGGCTCCTGCTTTGTTTCTCCCTGGATTTCCTACTCCAGATGATCCAATCCCAGCAGAATGTGAGGCTGCCTGCTCCCCAGTTTTCTTTGGAAAACTGCTGATCCATGAGCTGTCAATTAGCATCAATTCTCCTGCTGGAAGCACTGTCTCCATCCCACCCATCCACCCTCCCAACTCATTTCCTAGGAAGAAATGGGATCCATGAACAAAGCTCTGCTTTTCCCATTATTCCATTCATCTTATGCACAAATACTGGGATAATGGAGTTTATTCAATCTCATTTGAGGTTTTTCTTGGCGTCCTGGTTCAGAAGTTATCAGGAATTGCTTGATGTTTAAAAGGGATTTTTGAGGATTTGATGTATGGGATTTGAAAACATCCTATTTTAGGCTGGAATGCTGTTTTAAGGAAAGGGAAGCTCTCCTATGAAGGTAAAAAAATACCAATCTGTGGCATTTAACCAGCCATTGCCAGCCAAACCCAAGGCACTGCCCTGATTACAGTGAATTTTAAAAACTATCAAACTGCTCCTGCTGTATCCCACGCTGAGGTGGGACATCATCCCAGCCCTGCACACTGAAGAGCACTTATGGTGATTTTCAGGCTGGTTTCACCTCAGGAAAAAACCCCACACAACATAAAAAACTCCAATCTGTTTTCCAGATGATTTAGCTATTAAGTGAAAGGCCAGTAAAAATCTGCCTAGAACTGAAATTGGGTATGACCAAGTGAAATGGTTGTTCCTGTAACATAAACCCCTGCTCAATATGGTGCTACCACAACCCAGGGACTCTGGGAAAAAGATGTTGCCTATTAAAATAAAATTAAATTAAAAAAAAAAGAAGAAGAAAGTTTTCTATTTTCATATGAGCTGAGGAGCTGAGCACTGAGCAGAGGGAAGGAAGGGAAGAATCCAGTGTAAAGCACTACCTAAACAATTCAGAATGGTTTGTCAGTACAGGTATTGTTTTATTTGGGGTAAAATAAAGCCCTTTCTATTTTACAGGAGTTCCTGTGTTACATGGGAGCTGAGGGACTAGGTTAACTCTGGATAGGTGACATTTTCCAGAGGTCAAAATGTGACATGAAAGTAGGGAAAATGGCATCAAAACACAGCAGGAAACAACGTGAGGACACCCTGGGTTCCCCTGGCAGGAACAGGAGGCACTGCCCTGAGATCCCAGCTGCCGGGAAAGGCTGCTCCAGTCAAAAACCAGGGAAAAGAATCCTTCAAAAACCAGGGAAAAGAATCCTAATAAACAATCCTAACCTGGTGGAAGAGATTGGCTCAGCACAGGCTGGGCATCCTCAAGGGAGCTGTGGGAACTGTGGCAGTGAAGGAACAGGGAAATGCCCCCTCCTACAACCACAGCTTTCCCTGGAGAGGAATCCCAGAATCCCAGCCTGGGCTGGGTCACAGGGACCTTAAACCCATCCCACTCCATCCCTGCCATGGTCAGGACACCTCCCAGGCTGCTCAGGGTCCCCTGGGCACTGCAGGGATCCAGGGGCAGCCACAGCTGCTCTGGGAACTCCAGCCCAGCCCCTCCCAGGCAGGAATTCCTTCCCAATATCCAGCCTAAAGCTACCCTTGCCACTGGCATCACCTCCCACAGCCACTCCTGTGCATCCCAGCACAGGATTTCCTCCAGCTGTGGCACAGCAAACCAAACCTCTGGGGTTTTTTCCTTTTCCCCATCTTTCCCATTTTGATGGGTTTCCATCCCCCATTATCCAGACACAGCACACACATCCCTCCTCCTCCTCCACCCCAAGCACACAAACACCGCAGTTCAGCCTCCCACTAATGCAAAAAAATGTTAAACCCTGCTCCCTAACGAGGTGGATTTGCTCGTGGCATGTTGATATTTCTCCAGCCACATTCCCTCCCACGAAGTTCCAAATGCCTCCGAGAGAGCCACGAGCACACAGAGCGGGCTGAGTTCCCACAGCTGGGCTGGAAATGTCCTGGAATGTGCAGGGAGCCAGGGATGGGGCAGGGACAGCCCCACAAACACCACCCTGGCCAAGGATCACCCCCCACCCCGGGCTGGGCACCGTCCCCCAGGGAGGGACCTGCACAGACATCTCCAAGGGTGGAGGCTGGCCAGAAAAATCCARAAATCTGCTCTTTTAATCACTGTCTGAAGCCTTTATCACTGTTGTTATTATTGTTGGTTCATTCTCGTGGTGCACTGGGATGCTGCAGGAGCTGCTGCAGAGGAAAGGGGAAGTTTTCACCTAAAATTTGCTGATGGAGGGAATGAGCAGAAAATGAAAAATCTCTGCTGATTGAAAAGAGYAGGAAACAGCCAGAATTGAGGCACCTTGGAAAACAACACTGGGTCACTGCTGAGCTCCCAGAGGAGCAGCAGCCGTGCCCATGGCTGTGGCATCCCCAGCACAAGGTCAGTGGGATAAGAGCAGCCCCATGCCAGCTCTGGCTCAGTGTTTTGGCTACACACAGTGAAGGCCTCCCTGTTTGCCTGGTATCTCTGTGGGAAAAGGCCCTGAGCAGGAAATCATGGCTAAAAAGAGTTAAAARGTGAGCCCAGGGATGGGTGGCCCTGGACAGACCCTGAGCTGTCACAGCAGGAACATCTTCTTGACAAGGCATTCCCAAACCCACTGTTTCTGGGGTGGAAMAAACCCAAATCTGAATTTTCCCAGTTTAAAGAGAAGGTGCTTTTCTCCCTCCACATCTTCTCTGTGAAATATTTTGGCACAGCAGCAGCAGCTGGGACGTGGTACCCAATAAGCCTGTAGGTTAAACTCCAAATATTACAACAGGTATTATTTGTGATGTGTCAGTGCATCTGTACTTTTATTTATGTGCTGRCTGGGCTGTTTCAATAGSAGAACAAGGCACACAAGTAATATTCTGCTCCACACGGGTTCTTGCACCTAAAGTACCCCAAGCACTTCCTCGGAGCACCTCGAACAATTCTAACAATTCCAACAATTCCCTGAATGCCTCACAAGTGCATCGGGGCTGTTTTCACTCCACTTGCTAAACAGAAGGGATAATTCACCTTTAACAAAGATCTGCCATCAGACAGAAAATAAACACCAGCAAAACCAAACAAACAATAGCTCTGAGCTTTCCAAATAAAATTCCTTTTCCCTTTCAGTTGTGCAACCTTTTGTCCCCGAGCCAGCAGAGAATTCACTGCCAGAGAAGAATTTCATGCTTAATCAATTTTTGCCTCACTGGTGTTTGTAGGTATCCCAGTTCCTCCTCTGCCCTGCAAATCCAGCTCAGGATACCTTGGATCTGCCACACCCAAGGATGCAGGAGAAAACTGAGGTTTTCTGACATTCAGGAARTGATCTGCATCCCCCTGGCTGCTGAAGGATCCTGAATGGGGACTCAGCTCATGGGAACTCTTGCACAATTCCTTTCATGTTCTCATTGAAGCACTTAAATGTGACAGAACCATTCCCTAGCAGGGAGAAAGCCCACCTGCCTTCTGCTCAGAACAGGCTGCACTTCCAGGAATACACACAGATTTATTTCTGGAAAACACCTCTTGCCCCCATACCCAGTGGTGGGAGAGCTGGGAATGGCCCCAAAGCTCCTGCAGACTCAGAGGGAGCAGGAGAGGCCTGAGACAGGAGAAAAGGGCCCCAGGCCCTGAGCTGACCCTGAAACCCCTGCATGGGCTCACCTGAAAGGTCACTTCCCTCTAATCCACACCAAGCCCGAGACTCAGCTTTCTGAACTCCTCCTGCCATTTGATCTGGGTCAGCTGAACCTCTCACTGCTCCTGAGTGTGGGCAGCACAACAGGGAAAACACCCCTGACTACCCCASGTACCACAGGCTCTGGTATTAAAGGAGATAAAAACCAAATTTCAAAAGCAAAGTGTTTTCCCCACGGTGTTTTGTGCAGTTCATTTTCTGCTCAGGTACAGAATCGTGGAACGCTGGGATGGTTTGGGTGGGAAGGGACCTTAAAGGCCATCCCATCCCATCCCATCCCATCCCATCCCATCCCATCCCACCCCATCCATCCCACCCCAAGGGCAGGGACACCTTCCCCCAGCCCAGGCTGCTCCGAGCCCCTCTCACTCCTCTCCTTCCCTCACAGCGCCGCCAGAGGCTCCTGAAAAATTCATGGAGCAAAAACGCCCGTCAAGCACCAAAGTTCTTGTTTCATTTAGCACAAAGCACARTGTGCATTTGCCTCGCTCAGATACTCATTTAGATGATCAAGAGAACAGGGATGTGCAGCTGAAGCCGTGCCACGGAGCGGAGCTGAGCTCTCAGACACGATTCCCTGCCAGCTGATCYCTGGGAAGATCTGACAGCTCCCAGYRTATTCCAGGGAGCTGCAGATTTTAGCCAACAACTCACAGCCATCCAGCCCAGCTACCTGTAAGCAGCTGRTATCACACAAGGATTCAATTAATTACCCAACAATCCATGAATAATTATCCTGACATCAAAGGGACTTTGGTTACCTGGAGAGTCGTGGCCACTGAGCAACCAATGCCATGAAAAATCACCCCAAAGTTTTTGTAGGGATGGCATGGCCAGCCCTGCAGTCCTCAGAAGTGTGACTGCCCTGCTCTCAATCRGTTTTCCATCAGCTTCCCAGGAAAACTCCTTGTGCCATAATTCATCCCAYTGCCACTCAGGGCTGTATCCCAACCTGCTGCCCATGGAGGGGGAATAATTAATGTAATTCYTTATTATTTACATTTCCAGTTTTAGGCTTCTTGTATCTGAGAGCAGAGACGAATTCAATGTTCACCCAATATCCCTGGGAGAGTGCACAGCCACACAGAGGCTCCCACACACACACTCAACATCAAAGCTCCTGTTTGAGCAGGCTTTAAGTTAAATATTTGTGATAGTTAATTTATTTGATCATCTGCACTTGCAAGGCTCGGAGCTGGGCAGAGAGGCCTTTGAAGCACTCCCAAACACAGTAAATCATTGGGAACCTTTGTCAGAAAAGTGCTGTATGAACTCAGCCAAGCCATTTCCATCCCTTTCCATCCCTGCCCAGGCCCTCTGGATAACGGTGCCACCCAGCCAGCCCCAAACCTGGCCCAGGTGGACCTGGGGTGTTTGTCTGTCCTCTGGAAAGCAGGACAAGGGGAGCCACAGGGGGACATGCCAGGATGCCTAATGCATGAACAACCAGGGTTTCTGGATTGAACAATTTGCTTCTTCATTGTAATTACTGGCTTCTGAAAGACTTCAGCAACTTTGCCAATTTGTACAACCCTCTATTCTCTGCTTTTGGCCTCCACTGTACAGTCATTTTGCAGACAAACAAGGAACAGATGTACACTCTAGAGCTGCCCCAAGTCCTTTTATAGTAAAGGATTTCTGGCCAAACAATATATGTTAAAAAGAAAAAAGAGGGGGYAAAACAATTTTTGTACTTTTTAAGGTATCTCTCACAACAGCCAGACACACACTACAAAATCTAAAATCTCCTCACATGATTCTGGAAGGCTCAAGAATGTTCTGTCCTGGATCAACTCCTGCCCTTGGCCAACACTCACATGGGGAGCGTGGCCAGACCTGCCCACAAGCTTTGGGGACACCAGGGGCAGCCCTGGGGGCTCCTGCTGCCACCACCAAGCCCCTCTGCCCCTGGACCACCAGGACACAACCTCTGAAAGGAGCTACAGAATTCCAGAGTGGTTTGGGGTGGAAAGGACATGAAGGATCATCCAGTGGCACCCCAGCCACTGGGACACTGGGTCCCCAGCAGGGACACCTTCTGCTGCTCCAAGCTGTTCTGGAACACCTCCAGGAATCCAGGGGCAGCCACAGCTTCTCTGGGAAACCCATTCCAGCCCCTGCCCACGCTCCCAGCCAGGAATTCCTTCCCAAAATCCCAAAATCCCATCCATCCCAGCCCTCTGGGACGCCGCTCCCGTGTCCTGTCCGTGGTTAACCCCGCTCCGCGCTGCTCAACYTGACGAGGGAAGTCACAACCTCTGGGAGCTTTCCTGTGCATCTTCCTGCCACGGGATCCCTCCCTGGGGCCCAGCCCCGGGCTGGGAGCGCTGTCCCAGTTCCCAGGGCAGCTCCCAGCTCCCAGGGCAGCTCCCAGCTCCCAGTTCCCAGGGCAGCTCCCAGTTGCCGAGGTGTCCCCAGCGCTGGGAAGCGCCGGGCGCGGCTCCAGCCCCCGAGCCAGGAAACAGAGCAGCTCTGCAGAGCTGAGGCAGAGTSCTGGAGGTCCAGCAGAGCCCAGCTCTCATGTGAGGAGCATTCACGGGCAGGACAATGCCCCCATTCTGGTGCTTGATGAATATCCTCCCCAAATGTATGTTTAAGGCTGCGCAGTCCCCGCAGACAAACACTTGTTTTGTTGCASAGACCCCGGGCTGAACTGAAACCCAGCACACGCTGCAGCTCTGCAATATGGCCCTGAGAGCCCAGCATATACAAGTTATACATCAGCCAAGCCTCTGGCCATGAAACACTCCAGAAAGGCGTGACTTTAGGAAGAGGCAAAGCCTGCACAGATTAATGCTTGTGTTTTCCATATATCCATAAGGAATTCTGGGCATTGGGAGCTACAGAGAGGATCAGGGCTGGAGCTGTGAGTGAAAACATCACAGACCTTTCACCAGCCACAGAMCACAGGGTCAGGGAGTCTCCTGAYCTGGAAGGCACCCACAGGATCATGGAMCCAAAATCCCAAAATCCACCRGGGCATCCCTGGGAGCGCTGTCCAAATGCTCCTGGAGCTCCTGGAGCTCTCAGTGCCCAGCACCCTGTGYGGGAAGAGCCTTTCCCTGAAATCCATCCTAAACTGGAGCAGAACTAACTGGCATTTCCCAGCAACCACGTGGGCAGGAGCACAACCCTGGGGCCAGCTGGTGAGAGCACATCAAGTGATGGAAACCTGCTCAACCCTCCAGAACTGAAARCAGGACYTGATAAACGGGAAATTCCCACTTTTTAAGCACCAGCAGCTCCAAGTGCAGTTACCTGACCAGCCTGAGCCCTTTGGCCCTGGGTAGAGATCTTCTGTAACCCCAATATAAATCAAATGGAACAAGCTGGTGTCACTTATTCCCCATCCCAAATTCCCAAACGGACTCTCCCAAACAAAGAAAGCAATAATTCAGCTGAGTTTGTCTCAAATGTGGCTGCACACTGCTCACCACAGCAGTCCTCAGCAGCCGGATCACCAGCACTGCCTGCAAGCACACTGCAAACTGCTCTGCTGCCTTTAAACTCTAATCTTCTGCTTAGCAAAGAAAAATCCCACTGACACCTCCCAGCAGAGTTAGGAAAAACCCTCCCGAGGCACAGCTCCAGCCTCCTGCTGTCCCCACACCTTCTGAGGGCACGGAGAGGGAGCAGGAAAAGCAATCCCTTCTCATGCCTGCCTTCCTGCACGGGGCAGCGCTTGGATCCTGATCAGAAAGTGCTTCARTCCAAGCCAAGAGGCAGCCCAGATGCTTCAAAATCAGCCGGTGCTGAAGTGCTGCCGCATTAGCATGCTGTGCATAATTCATGAGCTCGTGCTGGGGAGAGCAGAGCAGGTCAGGGTGCCAGGGCTCCAACACGGATTCCTGCGGGCACAGCCGGGTGCCAGCCTGCCCTGCCAGAGCCAGGCCAGCCCAGGAGACAGGCAGGGCTGGCTCTGCACCACAGAACCCCAGAAATCTGGGCTGTTCCCAGAGACACTGCCCCTGGATGCCTGGCAGTGCCCCAGGCCAGGCTGGACAGCCCCATCTAGATGTGTATAAGAGACAGCACAGGTCCTGTCCTGGTGGTCCAGGGGCAGCAGAAGGGGTTGGTGATGGCAGCAGGAGCCCCCAGGGCTGCCCTTGCCATCTCCCAGGTTTGTGGGATATTGGGAAGGAATCCTGGCTGGGAGGGTGGGGAGGCCCTGGGCTGGAATTCCCAGAGCAGCTGTGGCTGCCCCTGGATCCCTGGCAGTGCCCAAGGCCAGGCTGGACAAGGCTTGGAGCAGCCTGGAATGGTTTTGGTGCAAAAGTGGCACCAAACTCTCTGCTGGATGACACCGACCCCAACACCAACTCATGCACAACCTGCAGCACAACCCAGGGGATTTTACATTCCCTGTGCCCTAAACCCACAGTGGGCACCAGTGCCAGCCCTTTCAGCTGGGCACAGCAGGGCTGGTGGCCCTGGAGCACCTGAGCCCTGCCCAGAGACCCTGCCCAGCCACCTCCCCACTGCAACCACCACCAACCACGGCTGGGTCAGCAAAGGAAAGCAAAAGCAAAACTGCAYCCAGCCCCAGGGATTTCCCACCTCCAGAGGAGCTGGAAGAACAGCAACAGCCTGGAAAAAAAGAGCAGAAAGCTCCAAAGTCAAAGTGTGTTTGGGGGGAAAGGCAGGGATGGCACAAGGCTTGTCCTTCTGTGAGCAAACTCGAGTCAGAAAGTGAATGTCAAAGGTTGGTTTCYTTTTAGGATGGATCCAGAGCGAGAAATGAGGAAAATAAAACCAGAGTCATTCACCCCCTCAGCTCCAGAGCAAGGGGGCAGATTTAAACCACTTCTTCTGACAGACTGGGAGGAAAAAATCATTTCTTCAGCAGGTGCTGGACCCAAAATGAGAGCAGGAATCTGCCTGGACCCTGTGGAAACAGGGGTGGTGCTCATCCCACATGGAACCCATGGATCCCACATGCCAAATCCCTTCTGCAGCTGGAAGGAGCACCCAAAACTCCAGCAGGGAAAAACCCAAAATTCCAGCAGGGAAAAACCCAAAATTCCAGCAGGGAAAACCTRTCCCCTTCTCCAAAGCAGCCACACAAACACAGGACAGGGCTGGTAATTACCATGCACACCCTCACATGGATGTTTTACTCCAAAAGGGGTTGGAGTCTTTAAGAAGTTGCCTGAGTGATTCACAGTCTTTGTCCATCAATCCCAAAATACAGRAAAAACAGCAATGTGCTTCTGGAAGCACAGGAGGAAATCAAACATCTRGGTTTGGGTTTGTTATCTGCTGAGCTTTGCTGTTCAGGAGGAGAAGTTTCTGTGCACTTTAATACCTCCTCATGCAGCAGGAAAAGCTGAAGTGATTTCAAAATGAAATACTGAGGGCAGCCACCCGTGGCTTCAAGTCATTCAATCACCAACCAGAAACCACTCAAGAGCCACTGATTGATTTCAGATCGCTTTGTAAACTCTGAATTTCATCCTGCACCTCTCAGTTCTTTCTTCAGCATCACCCAGGCCARGGAGTAGCTCACAAGAGAGCYTTTCACACCTCAGGGCCAACTCCTGCACCACCTTGCTCGTGCAGACAAAACAAAAATCACAAAAACCCCTTTATCTCCCACACYAGGTTAAGGAAGTTGATAGAGATGTTTGATAAAGCTTCAATGCTCTGAGGAAAGAGGATGGGACAGGTTAAAGGWAAAGGCAGAGGGCTTGCTTGACCTGTTGTTGTTGACCTTAAATAAAATTTAATGTGTAATTTGGAGGGTTCATCCCTCCACCATCACCCAAATTAYTGGGATTATTTGGCATGGAAAAATGGTACACCAAAAAAAATATAGGCATCTACATCAGCCCAGCCATTTTAGAAGTCTTCCAGGTTTCCAGGAGCAGAAATTAATTTTAGCAAGGTTACCACCAGCTAAATACCCACCACAGTATCCTCCTATTCCAGACACTCAAAGGAAAAAATCWGTTTTACAAAAATGTTCTCTGGTGATGTCTGGGTGGAAAAACTTACAAATGCCATCCCCTGAGTGACAAAGCAGCTGGGCAGAAGTGTCACCACCAGGCACTGCTGCCCATTTAACCCCTGTGAAATATATATATTTAACCATGTGATTTATGAGGTTGTTTCTTCAAGCAATGGTGCCACTGCCCCAATCACTTCACGAGACCRTGAGGAAAATCCCCAGTGGCAGGAGCCTGTCAGAGCTGAGGCCTGAACCAGGAAWCCCCACAGGTCAGTTTGGGTTCTGCATTTCAGAAACCTCATTTTCCTCAAGATTCCTAAAGCCACCTCAGTGTCTCCCACCTCCCTGCACCACTCCCACCTGCATCAGGGGTTCCAGGATCTCAAARCCATGCCAAGGGAATCCTGTTAAATTTAGGGATCACAACAAGGAAMRCAGTGCCCCASCAAAGCAGGGAGGCTGATCCTACCCCACAGATATCTCCTGCAGCCCCGTAATGATTTGCAGACCCTAAACCATACATACATACACATATATGTGTATATATATATTATAAAACAATGCCTAAAATATCTGATAGACAATGAGGAAGGGGAACAGCTGGGAAACATTAAGAGTTTTCACACTGAGCTTCCAAATTCTTCAGCAGGAGACACTCAAGCTGCCTTCCCTGGGATGGAAAACGACTCTGGGACAAACTCCAGGGGCAAGAAGGGAATTCCAGCAGAAGGGAGATGCTCCTGAGGGCAAAGCAGGACCAGGTAGGTACCTCACCTGGCCATGGCAGGAACACCTCCCTCACCCTCMGGCCAAGCCCTCCACGGGCACAGAGGAGCCCTTTGTGCACCCAAACCCCACTGAGGGAGGGGGAAGAGGATATTTCCTGTTAACCTCACCGCAGATTTGTAATCCAGCAGTCAAATTATGTCAATCACAGCTCATTAGGCAGCGATTTCCCCTGCCAAGCCCGGCCTGGCTGCTTCCTCCAAACCACGTGGCATCTGCAAACGTGCTGGGTTCAGGGAGACCACCCTGCTGCAGGAGCTGCAAACCTGGGACCGGCTCCCTCAGCTCCCAGCTCCACTGCCACCCTGCCCAGGCATGCCCCTGGCACCCCTGCCTGGGCTGCTGAACCAGGCTTTGCCCTCAGCAGACGTGGGGTGTCACCAGAATCCAGGATTTATGCCCAGGGATGCCCCTGGCACCCCTGCCTGGGCTGCTGAACTGGGCTTTGCCCTCAGCAGACGTGGGGTGTCACCAGAATCCAGGATTTATGCCCAAGTGTCCATAGAGAAAGGTCCCACACGGCTGAGAGATGAGAGCACTGGGGAAGGCACAAGGCTGGGATGTCCCCAAGGGGATGTGCCAGTGCTGGGAGGCTCAGAGCTGAGAGCCAGCCCAGCCAAACTGGGAACTTGGTGGCAAAACCACACCACTGCTTCCCTGGAGTTCACATTCTCGTGTAACCCTGAGGGGAAGGGAATTYCCTCACAGGAAAAGGGGAGAATTCACATCAGCTTGAGAGGATGGAAGAACAACACTCAGCTTACAGAAACCTGGATCTCCCTTGGGTTGTCCTCCACATTTTSCTCCTTGAAGTACACCCCATCAAACACATCCTCCTGGAACACACACAGAGCCCAGTGCCCACCAGCACAGGCTCCACACACCAACCACYGCAGCACATTTACTACAGCAGTGCCCAAAACAGCACCAGGAGACACAGACCCAGGGGGGAAACCCTGATTACTGCCCAACAGACCACGAGGAGTGACACAGCCAGTGACATCCCTGTCCTTCCATTGGCTCAGGACATCCTCAGGAACAKCGAGGGCACAGGGAGCACAGGATTTGAGGACTTCACCCAAAAAACGTGACCTGGAGCAGTGCCCCTCATCTCCTGCAATTCATGCACCTCAAGGAGCATCAGGAGGCAGGGAGGTGACAGTGTGTGTTCCAGGTGACTGGGTGTGTGTTCCAGGTGACTGGGTGTGTGTTCAAGGTGATGAGGTGTGTGTTCAAGGTGATGAGGTGTGTGTTCAAGGTGACCAGGTGTGGGTGTTTGAGGTGACCAGGTGTCTTTTTGAGGTGGACAAACCACCACACCAGAGCCCTTTCTCAACACAAAATCCTCTGAGAGCCCCACAAACACAAGCTGGCTCACATCCATCAGCTCCAGGCACAGCATGCCCTCTCTGAAGGGACTCCAGAGATGCTGGAGCAGCTCAGGACAGCATGTTTGAGGTGGAAAAAATAAACCAGTTGGTGTCACYGTGAAATCATGGCCAAGTGTGCTCTCCTCGTGGTTTGGAGGGCCAGGGCTCCCTGCTCTGCACCAGGGGAGACAACAAAACTTCCAAACACACAGGAGGGACCTCTCCCACACAGAAATGGGCAGAACCCCCCCAGTGTGAGGAGGGAGACCTGCACACAGCCACTCACCGTGTTCATCAACGTCCACATCAGCCTTGGGAATTTCATCAGAGATCTGGAAATTGGTATTGTCAGCACAGCCCTCGGGWCCTCACCAGGGCTCTGAGTGTGCCAGCAACGCCTGTGCCAGGCTAATTTCTTAAGACAGCACATAAAGAAGGTGAGATTTAGTCTTATAACCTTCAGCATCTCCTTCTTCAGACTGCCTGCTCCTGACTAATCCTCTCTCCCCACAAAAAATATTCCTCATGGTTTTTCCCCTAATCATTCCTTTCTTGTTAATCCCTACGCTTCTCCAGCCTACCCCACTCTGGGGTTTGACCAGTGGCACAGTCATCTCTCCCTCAGAGCCACAGAGAAAACAAAATAATCACAGCCTGGCAATTTATTCTTTCATGAACAACCGGTCAGAGATTTCCTGGAAGCTGCAGCAACACCAGTCATCCCTGGCTGGCTGCAAGAACAGCACAAAGGTGATTTTTGGGGCTGTTTGAGTCCTATCTRGCAGCTTTTCTCAGTGGGAGGAGAGATCAGTGGGGGAAAACCATCCCACACCACGTTTGTACAGACTGCCCACCTGCATGGCCAGCCTCTCCCTCCAGTGAAGCTGCAGCACTCACCCTCCCAGCCTTAACTGAAGTCCATCTTCTAAAACCTTCCGAGCACCTCGGGAAATGACAGGCTGGGTGCTGTTATCTCCCGTGTATTTACGTTTCACGTTTCTAAGGCTGCCCCAGATGACGTCTCTGCCTTTTACCGATGCCATCCATCACCATCCCCGAACCCAAACCCACCGATTTCCTCCCGCAGACCACGCAGGCAGAGCCAGGAGCCCTTCTGGGAGTCAGAGACGGATCCAGAGCGGATTCTGAGCCATGTGCTGCCTGTGGGAGCATCTCCCATCCCCAACACGACCCCGACAAGAGCAACGCGACACCAGGCTTTTTTCCACTGTGCCTAATAATCGCAACATCTCACTCGCCATTTGGCTCGTCAGTGGGGGTTCCTGACTGAATAGGCTTATTCTTTTCTTAGACATGATAATCTAATTGGGTCTAACCAGAAATAATCCCCAACACACACCAGTTGTGAATCCTCTCCCAGCGCCGGGAGCGTTCCAGGGAGCGGGGGGGCGGCTCTGGGATGCGGGACGGGAATTACCCCGGCAGCTCCGGGCTCCCCGTGGCATCGCGGCGAGCGCAGGGCATGGCACGCACATGGAGCCGCTGCCCTCCTCCCCCTGCTCCCCTTCCACACGCAAACGTGGCTGCGAGTACGAAAACCACGGCAGAAAAGGAGATGGGGCCGCGCTGCCTCGGTACCCCAAAGGCAGCGGGAGCTTTGCCCAGGGAGAGCTCAGCCCTTCCTTCCCGCAGAGCTGATCCCACACGGCAGCGACCCGTCTGTGCTGCTGAGCGAAACCCCGCTGGCCCGCACACAGCCGGGACGGGCCGAGGGACAAGGACCGGGGTGTCCTCTGGAGGGGGGGACAGGACCGGGGTGTCCCGGGGAAGAAGGACGGCGGCGTCCACCAGAGGAGAAAGCCGGAGGTGTCCCGGGGGGCAAAGGAGCGGTGTCCRCGGAGYAGCCGCTCCCGCTCCTCTCGCTSCCSYGKGGAGCAGGAGCGGTGCCCCGGAGGAGCAGGAGCGGTGTCCCCTCAGRGTCCCCGGCGGAGCCGCTCCCGCTCCTCRCGCTGCCCGCCCCGGCCCCTGGAGCCGCCCGGGCCGGGGCACGGCGGCCCTCGGGGGGCTGCCGAGACAAAGAGGAGCCGCGGCCCCGTCCCGCGGGCTGCGGCACCGCCCCGSCGAGCCCACCTGTGCCCGGCCGCGGCTCCCGAGCCAACTTGGCGGCGCTCRCCCCTTCCCCCGCCGCGCTCCTCCCCGGCGGCCCCTCCGCGCTGCCCGCAGACAATGGGGCCGGCGCTCACCAGCACCACGGCGAAGCGCTCCTCCAGCTCTCCGGGCTCGGGCATGGGCAGCTTCAGGGGGACGCTGTGCGCCCTCAGCTCCGTCTGCTGCGCGTCCACGCTCCCCGCGTTGCCCATGGCGGCCGCTCCGCGCTCTCCGCGCCCCGCGCCGGCCCGGGCGGGCTCCGCGCCCCGCGCTCGCCCTCTACCACCGCGGGCGCTCCGCGGCGCCGCCGCCCGTCATGGCTCGCCGCCCTCGCCCTCCTCCCCCCGGGGCGGGCTCCGGCTCCGGCTCCGGCTCCAGCCCCGGCTGCGGCTCCCCCGCATGCCGCCCGCACAAAGCCCCGCTCCGCCCCCGGCCCGCGGCGCCATGGGACTCGTAGTCCCGCCGCCGGCCGGGGCTGGGAATGCCTGGAAAAGGGTGGAAAAGAGTGGGAAAATGGGGGAAAGGGGTGGGGGAGACCCCGCCGCCTCCATTTTGCCTCGGCGGCCGCGCTGGCCGCGGCCGGGAGTGAGTGGACGCAGGGAATGGTTTAAGCGAGGGCAGGGGGAGAGCGAAGATTCGGGAGAAATCCTTCCCTGGCAGGGTGGGCAGGCCTGGCACAGGGTGCRCYGAGCAGCCGGGGCTGCCCCTGSGTCCCGGGAAGTGCCCAAGGCCCGGGGAGACGGGGCTGGGAGCAGCCTGGGACAGGGGACGGTGTCCCTGCCATGGCAGGGGTGGCACTGGGTGGGCTTTAATGTCCCTTTAAATCCAAACCGATGGATTCTGGAATGCTGGGATTAACTCTAGACCTTTGCTGTGGAAAGCCGTGGTCCTGCTGCTCACCAAAAAGGCTGTGGGTGCCCAAGGAGTTGGACTCTCCAGCCCTCATCCCGAGTGAGGGAAATCAGGACAAACAGGGATGGAATTCACCACCCAACACATTCGTACCCGAGCTGAAGCTGCCTGGGTGTGCTAAGGAGATTCATCCTCCCCACCTTATCAAACCTGCCCGTTCCTCAGGTGTGATCCRCCATTTCTTCAGCGTTCCCTGCAAGTTTTCTACAAGGCAGGGTTTCAGCATCCCCAGAATGCAGGGCTGCACAGGAAACAGGAGCCTGGAGCCCTGACCCTGGAGATGCCATCAGCCCATTTGGTGACTGTGCTGTCCTCACTGACATCTGGTTTAATCCCAAACCCAAGACCTCATTCCCTCCTGTCAGCCCCACCAATCCATATCCCACTGTCCCCTATTAGCATCCCATTATCCTCCCGGGGAAGAACGATTTTCACTCAGCTCTCACCTTCATGGCAGCACTGGTGCTGCTGCCTCTCCTCCTGGCCATGGAAACTATCCACATGGAGATGAATTTGGAGGGGAAAGCAAAAGGATAAGCATCATAAGGAAAATGACCATTCCTTCATTTCCATTCTCTGGGATAAGGGTTGTGCCAGAGGCACGGCTCAGGAAGTGCTGGGAATCCTGTGTGGCAGCACACGCAGTCCTGCAGGGGAAATCCATGCAACAGGCAGCTCTTCTCCCTAAACCCACTACTAATTAAATGTGCTCGTTGCAATTAAAAAACAAGATGTCACACATCCATAACAGGATGGGGAAGAACACCTTGTCCTGGCTCACTGCCCACCTTGCCCACGGAGCACCAGGACATGGCCCAGGATCCCGAGTGATGCCAAAGGTGTGGATTCCCCACTCTGCAGGCCCCAGGAACAGCTCAGAATTTCACAAACTGCTTTGTTAAAAGCCTGAAAATCCGGCAATATCCTTGGTAGACAAAGGTTTGAATCCTGGAGAGCTCTGGGGAGTTAATAACYACGTTATTGTCGATAGCCAAGGAAGCYGCAATAGATACTTTGCCCCGTGTCTTTTATCTGAGACTATCACAATTCTCTGAAAGATTAATTAGTTAATTAAGCTTCACAACAGTGCTGTGAGATAAGGCAGCGTTAGAGTGCCGCTGATAGCAGAGGAGGGCAGGGAGCAGTGACTGAAGACKGTCCCCAGCAGAGGATCCTTCTCTCTCCCAGCAGCAAATCARCAACGGGGCTCTTCATTACCTGTGGTGACAAACRCGCTGCAATGTGAGGAATCCCAGGATTTTCCCAGTCAATAATTCCCACCSTGGAAGCACTCAACAGCTTTCTGATGATCCTTGTGGGTCCCTTCCCACTCWGCACTTTCTGGGATTCCCTGAYCCACCTCAGCATTTTTAATCCCTCTGGACACCGGGAGACCTGGGGGGACAGGGAGATGCTGCTGGCCACAAATACCTGGGACAGGTTGGGAAAACTGCGGGATAAACTGGATTCCTGGGTTTCAGCAAGAAGTCAAAGGCAGCTCTAAATCCTGCTGTGAGGCATATTCAGGTCAYAACCGGCCTTGCAAAATGTTTAATGAATTTAGGCATCCTTACATGCAGCGAGCATTTAACATCAATGCAGCAGAGCAAAGAAAAGAATTCTTTTAAAGGATGAGATGATTTTTAAGCAATTTGTTGTTGTCTCTAACTGGGACGTCGACATTTGCAAATGCCAAAATTAGTGTGGGTAAGTGAAAAAAGGGACTTAGCTGGCTCGTGCAACGTAAAGAAATTATTCTGGGATAAAAAACTAATAAACYAGACCTTTGTTTRCACATTTATTTKTTCAAATAAAAGAAGCGGCTACACYATGTGCAGTTCCCAGAGCTCATCCCAGGGTGATTCACACCTGGTGATGCCACCAGGGAATGCTTGGTCTGCCCYGGGGTTAATGGCCATGCCAGCTCTGCAAGGGCCCCGTGCCATGAGCGTGTGTGGAATTTCACTGGAGAATGAGACTTCTCAGCCTTTCCTCAAGGTCTGTTTGTCACCTAAATCTCCTCATAACGAGCTGGAAGTTATGGCCGAGTCATTCCTAAATTCCCCCGACCCAACTGCTCTGTTTGTCACCAAAATCTCCTCATAACAAGCTGGAAGTTATGGCCGAGTCATTCCTAAATTCCCCCGACCCAACTGCTCTGTTTGTCACCAAAATCTCCTCATAACGAGCTGGAAGTTGGGGACTGAGTCATTCCTAAAATCCCCTGAACCAGTCTGTACCTATTTATAAACCAGAAGAACCTCTGAAGGGAAAAGATTYATTTGTGAACCCTCATTTTCCCTGATGCTCAGCACTTCCAGATGGATCCTGAGCTGCCATTTCAGTGAGGTTCCAGGTGATCTGATAAAGCTGGAGAGGCTTTAATAAATAGCCAGACCCTGGCTCAGCAGTGGCCAAGGATGTTTCATTCATAATAAAGATGCAGAGCACCCATAAAGTCCATCCCTGAGCTGGGCAYTGCTCACTTCAGGAGAGGTTATTGACTGCAGTTTGTGAATGCTGAGCTTGCCTGGAGAGGGGCTTTTCTGTAATAAATGAAAAAATATGTAAAAATCATGGGCTGCTTTCTGAGGAGAGCCTTCCCKAGGAAAATGAGCTCCTGCAGAAGCTGCAGGGTGGAAATGCCCAGTCCCAGCACAGCGAGTTCTTCGGTTCATATCCATCCAGCCCTCTCAATTTTCTCTGTGTGTTTTATTAACTTAAACTTTATTATTATTAACTTTAACTTTATTAAATTAAACGATTAACTTTGGATCTGATTTGCTCCTGCCCTGCTGATGTSCTTGGGTGTCACTGCCAGCCCTGGTGTGGGTCAGGCTCCTGGAGCCCCTCTGGGCCCTGCKAGGGGCTCTGAGCTCTCCCTGGAGCCTCCTCCAGGCTGAGCATCCCTCCAGGTGTAAACTGAGATTCAAACAAGATGCAGAGCTGGGATGGAGAATGCCCAGGGTGTGAAGATGAGCACCTGGAGGTGAAGGTGAAGGTGAAGGTGAAGGTGAAGATGAGCACCTGGAGGTGAAGGTGAAGGTGAAGGTGAAGGTGAAGGTGAAGATGAGCACCTGGAGGTGAAGGTGAAGGTGAAGATGAAGGTGAAGGTGAAGGTGAAGGTGAAGGTGAAGGTGAAGATGAAGATGAAGATGAAGATGAAGATGAAGGTGAAGGTGAAGGTGAAGGCTCTCCCTGGAGCCCACGCTGCTGCCATCAGTGCTGAGCAGAGCCAGCAGCAGCTGGGGTTATTGAGCCCAGCCTGGCTGGGAGCTCCCTCCTTCCCCATTCCTTGGCAGGAAGGCAGGCAGACAAAACACAGCCTCGGAATTCCCAGCAAGGCCAGGGATTGCAAACGCTGAGCAAAGTGAGATAATGGAGCAGAAAACAGGGCTGGGGAAGGAGTCAATATTTAATAAGGCTGCAGGGTGAGAGCAGGGCAGCCCRGAGGGCTGCAGGAGGTGCTGGCTGGAGCAAGGGCCAGGAGATGCCTTTCCCTGGGCAGTGCAGGGCTGGAGCTCAGCCCCAGCCAGCCCCAGAGGCCAGCAGGGACAATGGCAGCCCTGTCCCCGAGGCAGAGGACACGCAGGGCTCGCTCACCAACGCCCCACGAGCTCCCTCTGTGCTCCCACCAAAGGCTCTCCCCAGAGAACTGCCCAGGGTGCTCAGGCAGGAGCAATAAAAGGAATTTGATTTATTTTTCATCAGCTGATAGGAGCTGCTTAGAGGCCTTGAGTGGGTTTCAGAACTCAGGAGAAAAATATGGATCTCAATTTACAGGGCTGATTAACAACATTTGCCTCCCAGCAAGGCAGAGGGAGGGGGGGATTTGCCKGAGCAGGAGTTGTGCAGTCACTGGAAACGCCTTTTCCAAACCTTTCAATCACTTTTTCCAATGTCACCAGCTCCTTTCAGGGATGTCTCACCATGGTGAGAGCTCCCAGCAGAGCTGAGATCCCCCTCAGCCCAGAGCTGCCATGTGCCTGCTGCTCCTGGGATGCTCCAGGGACACTGGGGCATGAAGGATTAAACCATTCCCTGTGTCCTGTCAGCCCAGGCCCTTGCCCAAAGTCTCTCCCCATCTTTCCTCCAGGCTCAGGCACTGGAAAACCACAATTAGGTCACCCCAGAGCTTCTCTTCTCCAGGGACCTGCAAGATTCTGTTTCATGCTAAATTAAACACAAGGCCAACGACGCAGGTTTTCCCATCAAACAAACATTTCCCCTTTGCAAGCAGCTCTGAACATCTCCACTCCTGTTCCAGACAAGGAGAACAGCAGTTCCCCTGAATTATTCACTGCCTGGCGGGGCAGGGGCAGCCTGGCTGCCTTTGGCTGAGCCCAGCCAGGAGGGAAATGCTGGGGGAGGCAGGAGGGAGAGCCAGACCTGCTGCATCTTCAACAACCCCTGTGAGCAGCCAGCTGGGAGGGCTGGGAGGCACCAGGCACAGAACTTCCCAGCCCCTGTCCCTCTGGGCATGGCTGTGCTGGGCTGGCACTGCCAGGGCACCAGCCTGGCCTGGCACAGGCACATCCCAAACCCTCCAGAWGGCTGGGGGTGTGGGTTGGAGGGGGTTTGTGGGCAGCTGCAGGGCACCCCCTGCCCTAGGGCACTTCTGTGTGGGCAGCTGCACCCAGCAGGGGTGCCGCAGAGCGAGTGGGGAATGAATTCGGTGATGGGGCAGAGCTGGTGGTGCAGGGTGATGCAGCAGTGAGATGGAGCAGTGGAGATGGAGCTGGGAGAGTTCAGCCTGCGTCCAGGCAGAGCTCAGAGCCCCTGGCAGGCTGAAGGGCTCACGAGAGCTGCAGAGGACTGGGGACAAGGGATGAGGGACAGGAGCCAGGGAATGGCCCCACTGCCCAGAGGGCAGGCATGGATGGGACATGGAATTGGAATTCCTGGCTGGGCTGGCATTCCCAGAGCAGCTGGGCTGCCCCTGGATCCCTGGCAGTGCCCAAGGCCAGGCTGGAGCACCTGGACAGTGGAGGTGTCCCTGCCATGGCAGGGGTGGCACTGGGTGGATTTAGGATCCTCCAACCCAAGCAGTGTGGGGATGCCCAATACTGCATCCTCTGCACGAGCAGAGGAACTCTCAGCACCACTGCACAGCAGYGAGCTCAGGTTTCCCAGTCATTGGTAACACAATTAAAGCTCATTTCCCAGAAAACAGGCCAGGGTGACAAATGGAGCCTCTCTCTGCTCTGCAGGGCACAAAGCCCAGCCTAAGCCCAGCCTAAGCCCAGCCTAAGCCCTGCTGTGTGTTTAAGCCACGTGCCCGCAGGTGCCTCCACCTTAGACCTGCCACCTTTCTAAATGCTTCAAAGGAAATGGAGCTGTTGCTAGAGCAAATATTTACAGCTGGAGAGCAGTGGCTGCATGCTCTGGCTGCAGCCTGCGTGCTTGCATTGCAAATCTCATCCCCCAGCCACAACCCCAGGCCGAGCCCCTCGGTATTGTGGGGAGGCAATAATTGAGTGTGAGCAGCGGCCATGCAAAGTGCTGGGCTGTGTGGCAGYGAAAACGCTTCTCCCGAGGGATCTGCAGTGTCCTGGGGGCAGCAGGGAGGCTCTGAGCCCGTGTCCATCCCCGCTCCTGCCGACTCAGCTCCCCTTTGTTTGCCTTCTCCCTGCTGGCCAGAACAGAGATGCTGCAGTGCAGGGCTGGGTGGGTGAGCTCAGCCCGGTGCCAACTGGATGGATGGCTGAAGTGCAGGCAGAAAACACAACCCATTGTCTTGGCCCTGAAATGCCAGCTTTGTTCCACGTGGAGCTGCTGGGTGCTCAGGGTAACCCCTTCCTCCCCTGCTGCACAGGGGTTCCAGCRCTGCTCCCTGCCCTTGCATCCCTCCAGATCCCRCCAAATTCCTGCCAAGGCTTCATTTGCACCTGGCAAAGGCAGATCCAGAGGGGTGGCAGTGGTGCAATGCCACAGCACACCCTCCCTGGGCAGGGCGCTTGCAGTTTGGTGCAAATCCACCCAGATTTGGGTGCTCTCATCTCTGGCTGTGGTTACACCTGTGGGGATGAGCTGGAGAAGTTCTTTCAGCACGGACAAAATCCTCATCCTCAAGGATGAGAAGGACTGGCACCACAAGGACTGGGCTCCTCCAGCAACAGCTCCTGTGGCTGGTTTGGAAAAGAGCAGGATGTGACCCAGGGGACAGCCTGGGATGTCCTTGGGGAAGACAGGTCCACCCTGTGCTGGATGGAGAGCAACAGCCTGGGATGGACAGCAGAGCCTGGGATGTCCTTGGAGAGCCCAGCTCTAATCCATGCTGGGATGGACAGCTCAGCCTGGGATGGACAGCTCAGCCTGGGATGGACAGCACAGCCTTGGATGGACAGCACAGCCTGGGATGTCCTTGGAGAGCCCAGCTCTAATCCATGCTGGGATGGACAGCTTCAGCTGGGATGGACAGCTCAGCTGGGATGGACAGCACAGCCTGGATGGACAGCACAGCCTGGGATGGACAGCACAGCCTGGGATGTCCTTGGAGACCAGGTCTGGCCCATTCTGGATGGACAGCACAGCCTGGGATGGACAGCACAGCCTGGGATGTCCTTGGAGACCAGGTCTGGCCATTCTGGATGGACAGCACAGCCTGGGATGTCCTTGGAGACCAGGTCTGGCCCATTCTGGATGGACAACACAGCCTGGGATGTCTTGGAGAGCCCAGGTCCAATCCATGCTGGATGAACAGCACAGCCTGGGATGGGCAGCACAGCCTGGGATGGGCAGCACAGCCTGGGATGTCCTGCTGAGCCCAGGTCCAATCCATGCTGGGATGGACAGCTCAGCCTGGGATTGTCCTGCACGAGCCCAGGGCTGCTCACTCTGTGTCTGCAGGATGGCAGGACCCTCACAAGGACAAGTGAGCCCCTCTCAGTGTCCAGGCATGGAAAAAAAGCTGGTTTTTGCMAACTACAGCAGGTGCCCCTCATGTCCTGCAGGGCTGGGGGATCTCCTGCTGGCTGGCAGCTCCTGCAGCTCCATCCCTCGGAGAGGCAGAGCACAGCTCCTGGGGCAGGCACTGCTGGCAGGGACAGGTCTGTGCCCAACCCTCCCTGCCCTGCCAGCCCTGGCAGCTGCTGCTGGATTTCCGAGTGCTTTAACACGAGTCCCAGGGAGCATTTGCAGCTCATTTCGGACGAGGGGGATGTGAGGAGAGGGCTGAGCTCGGCGTGTCCCTCCCCAGGCTCTCCCTTATCAGATACACAGATAAGAGCTCTGAGTGTTGGATCCGCCGGGCTCTGCRGACAGGGACAAGCACGGCATTAAAAGCAAGGAAGATACAAACCCTAGAGGAGCACAGCAGAGGGAATCCCTGGCCCTGCAGGGCTTTTCCAGCGCCCTGCTGCCCATCCATCCTCTGCTGTGCTCAGGACAGATATCCCCGTGCCCATGCCTTGCCCATGCAGCTCAATCCCTGTTTTAGGGATTTGCTTCCTGTCACAGACATCTTTTATGGAAAARCCTTTCCTTAGGATTTTTCCTCCTGAGAAGCTGAGAGGCCTCAGGAACAAAATGTAACCAATGGTTATCTGCTGCTGTGGGATGCAACAGGTGCATCTGTGATTGGTCTCATGTGGTTGTTTCTAATTAATGMCCAATCACAGTCAGCTGGCTCGGACAGAGAGCTGAGCCACAAGCCTTTGTTATCATTCCTTTTCTATTCTTAGCTAGCCTTCTGATGAAATCCTTTCCTCTATTCTTTTAGTATAGTTTTAATGTAATATATATCATAAAATAAGAAATCAAGCCTTCTGAAACATGGAGTCAGATCCTCATCTCTCCCTCACCTGAGACCCCTGTGAGCACCATCACAGCTTCCCAGTGCAAAGGCAGCAGCAGAGGTTTCTGTGCATCCCAAACCCCTTGCCCACGCAGCTCAATCCCTGTTTTTAGGGATGTGCTTCCCAGTGCAGAGGTTTCTGTGCATCCCGAGCCCTGCAGGGCCGGGCAGGGATCAGCCTCTGCTCCTGGCCACAGACATCCCTGCCCCCGGCCATGCCACCCCTGCCAGGGCCTCGTTTGGGAAAAACACCAAGTAAATAAACACCAACCCACAGCAGAGTCCTCCCTGGGCAGCTGCTCACGCCCTCCCTCTGCCAGAAGTGGGTTCAGAAGAGTCGATGGTTTTTCATGGTGTGGGTGTGATTAATGAACTTAAATCACAGGATACTTTGATGCATCTCTTGTTTTTAAGGGATAGTCAAAAACAAGAAGAACTGCTACCCTTTGTGCTTTTGTAATTTTGTTAATCGTGGAAACCTGGGAGACTTTTGCATAGTCAGCACTRGCATGCATTATAAAATATATTTGCAAAACACAACAACACTTTCATATTCCACAGCCAGCGAGCGTATCCTAGTTGGCAGGGAGCTCAAAGGAAATTTATGAAGACCCAAGAATCTCGCAGGAATTTAATTAAGCCCTAATCTTGGTAACACTCAGACATCTCTGCTTCCACAGGGTCGTCTGCAGGCACAGCTGCCTCGTGCTTGTGTCTGGGGTGGTCCCAGCCCAGTGCTCAGCAGGCTCGTGGGCCACCCTGCCCTTGCTGGGGATGGCCCTGCAGAGCAATCCCTCTGTCCTGCCCAAATCCTTTGGTCCCTCTGTGCCCAAATCCTTCAGTCCTCTGTGCCCAATCCTTCAGTCCTCTTGGCCCAAATCCTTCAGTCCCTCTGTGCCCAAATCTTCAGTCCCTGCAGAGCAATCCTCTGTCCCAAATCTTTTGGTCCTGTGTGCCCAAATCCTTCAGTCCCTGTGTGCCCAAATCCTCAGTCCCTCTGTCAATCCTTCAGTCCCTGCAGAGCAATCCCTCTGTGCCCAAATCCTTCAGTGCCCTCTGTGCCAAATCCTTCAGTCCCTGCACAGCAATCCCTCTGTGGCCCAAATCCTTCAGTCCTACTGCAGCAATCTCTCTGTACCCAAATCCTTCAGTCCCTCTGTGCCCAAATCCTTCAGTCCAGGCACACTGGGTGCAGGAAGGGCCTTTTGTGCAGCTGGGCCCCCAGGGCTGTGCACATAGTCCTGCAGCTGGAGAAGGGCCAGGTTGGGTTCATTGGGGTTTGTGGGGCTCACAGGGACACAGCTGTCACCATTTGGGGTGTCTGGGCTCACAGGGACACAGCTGTCACCGTTTGGGGCTCACAGGGACACAGCTGTCACCATTTGGGGCTCACAGGGACACAGCTGTCACCGTTTTTGGGGTCACAGGGACACAGCTGTCACCATTTTGGGCTGTGTGGGCTCACAGGGACAGAACTGTCACCGTTTGGGCTCCCAGGGACAACAGCTGTCACCCCTCAGGGGCACAGGGGTTTGTCCCACCCACCCAGCAGCACCCAGAGGTGCCACCAGGGGTGGGTGGCACGGGCTGTGCCAGTCCCAGCGTGGCCAGAGTGCAGATCCATCACTTCTGCTCAGCCTCACACTGCCAGCATTGCCTTTCATAGGTAATAACACAAAAAAAAAAAACCCAAAACCCAAAGATTTGAGCATCCTGCATGACAATCCAGTTTCCCACTGCCCTGCCCTGCATCCCACAATCCCTCCAGTGGGATTTCACTCCCGAGGGCAGCAGAGGCATTTGGGGTGCAGCGTGCCCTCAGAAAGCAGACAGACTTTATGGAAAGGAGGAAATTTAGACTGGATTTCAAACTGAAACTCTTTAATTAGTAAACTTTCACTCAGGAACCATTTCCATCGGTGGGGAACGTGATTCCTCAGCTGTTGAGGGATTTAAAACCAGACTGCTCTGTGCTCCAAAAAAGTGCTACAAGCAACAGTTCTGTGCTTGTAATGAACGGAAATACTGGCACGTCTCCATCTGCTGCACATATTTCCCTTGTATCTTCAGAGGTAAAATAAATAATCCTGAGATGTAACAGATGTCGAATGAGCCAGTGACACTCTGCAGCTTTGCAGCTGAGTTTTCTTTCCTCGTGGAGAGGCCCAGGGAGCGTGGCCATGCCATCCTGCTGGCCTTTGGGAGGTGGCACTGGTGGCACCTGCTGTCACTATTTTGTCGAGAGCCCCAAATAGTGACAGCTATGTCCTTTGTGAGCCCAGAGATCCCAAAGGTGACAGCTGTGTCCCGGGGCCCTGTGCTGTGCTGAAGCCACCCAGCTGAGCTCAGGTCACCTCCTGCCGAGGCTCCCACCAACCAGCAGCACTGGGGGTGAAATGGAGCTCCAGAAAACTTTACCACCTGGAGTGCAGGCGAAGTGCTTTCAGCAGCCTTCCAGAAACTTCCCACTGAGCAGGGCAGTTGCTTCAGCAGCCTTCCAGAAAACTTCATTGCGAGCAAGGCAGTGCTTCAGCCAGCCTTCCAGAAACTTCCTACTGGCAGCAGGGGCAGTGCTTTCCAGCAGCCTTCCAGAAACTTCCTACTGGAGCAGGGCAGTGCCTTCCAAGCAGCCTTCCAAGAACACTTCCACTTGGATGCAGGGCAAGTGCTAGCCTTCCAGAAAACTTTCCATCTGGAGCAGGGCAGTGCTTCCAGCAGGCCTTCAGAAACCTTCCACTGGAGCAGGGCAGTGCTCCAAGCAGCCTTCCAGAAACTTCCATGGAGCAGGGCAGTGGCTTTCAGCAGCCCTTCCAGAAACTTTCCACTGAGCAGGCAGGTGGCTTCCAGCAGCCTTCCAGAACTTCCACTGACAGCAGGGCAGTGCTTCAAGGCCCTACCGAACTCTTGCGCAGTTTACAGCCTTCCAAACTTCGAGCAGGGCAGTGCTTCAGCACCTCCAGAACCCTTCCTGGGCGGCAGCTTAAGACTTCCAAACTCAGAGCAGGGGCAAAGTGCTTCCAGCAGCCTTCCAGAACCTTCCACTGGAGCAGGGCAGTGCTTCCAGCAGCCTTCCCAGAAACTTCCACTTGGAGCAGGGCAGTGCTTCCAGCAGCCTTCCCAGAAAACTTCCACTGGAGCAGGGCAGTGCTTCAGCAGCCTTCCAGAAACTTCCAATTGAGCAGGCAGTGCTTCCAGCAGCCTTCCAGACACTTCCACAGGAACGCAAGGGCAGTGCTTCCAGCAGCCTTCCAGAAATTCATTGGAGCAAGGGCAGTGCTTCAGCCAGACTTCCAGAAACTTCCCACTGCAGCAGGGCAGTGCTTCAGCAGCCTCCAGAACTTCCACAGGAGCAAGGGCAGTGCTTCCAGCAGCCTTCCAGAAAACTTCCCATGAGCAGGCAGTGCTTCAAGCAGCCCTTCCAGAAACTTCCCACTGGAGCAAGGCAGTGCTTCTAGCACCCTTCCAGAAACTTCCATTGGGAGCAGGGCAGTGCTTCTAGCAGCCTTCAGAAACTTCCATTGGAGCAGGGCAAGTGCTTCCAGCAGGCCTTCCAGAAATTCACTGGAGCAGGGCAGTGCTTCCAGCCGCCTTCCAGAAACTCCACTGGAGGCAGGGCAGTGCTTTCCCAGCAAGCCTTCCAGAAAACTTCCACTGGAGCAGGGCAGTGCTTCCAGCAGCCCTCCCAGGATCCATTCCCATAAGTAATTGGGCACCACAAGGATAAAAGGGACCGCAGCTGTGAGCCCTGGAACCCCAGCCCTGTCCAGCCCTGGCCACTGCAGAGTGGGAAGCAGGAGGGATGGAGCCTGTGTGAGCCAATCAGCGGACTTTCCCTCCTGGGAGTAGGCCAGATCCTGCCCAGAGAGGAGTCCCCGCAGCAGGATTTGGCAGCAAGCAAGGTGCAAAGTGGGAGAGGGGCTGTGCTGCTTTACCCACAGAGCTGTTTTTAGCAGCAAGTTTTTGCAAACAGAAAATTGTATTCCTTTTTTTTGCTGTTCCTTTTTGGGCAAGTTCCTACAGCAGATCCTGGTCAGCCAAGCAAGCACCAGCAAACTCTCCTCTCCTCTCCTCTCCTCTCCTCTCTCTCTCCTCCTCCTCTCCTCTCCTCTCCTCTGCCTCTCTTCCTCTCCTCTCCTCTCCTCTCCTCTCTCTCCTCTCCTCTCCTCTCCTCTCCTGCTTCCTCTCCTCTCTCTCCTCTCCTCTCCTCTCCTCTCCTCTCCTCTCCTCTCCTCTCCTCTCCTCTCCTCTCCTCTCCTCTCCCTCCTCTCCTCTCCTCTCCTCTCCTCCTCCTCCTCCTCTCCTCTTCCATCATCCTCTCCTTCCCTCCTCTCCTCTCCTCTCCTCTCACTCCA
>NDFG01000165.1:30666-48770 GCA_002167245.1 Sporophila hypoxantha
TGTGGGCTCACAGGGACACAGCTGTCACCATTTGGGGCTCACAGGGACACAGCTGTCACCATTTGGGGCTCTCTGGGCTCACAGGGACACAGCTGTCACCATTTGGGCTCACAGGGACACAGCTGTCACCATTTGGGGTGTCTGGGCTCACAGGGACACAGCTGTCACCATTTGGGGATCTCTGGGCACACAAGGACACAGCTGTCACTGTTTGGGGCTCACAGGGACACAGCTGTCACCATTTGGGGCTCTCTGGGCTCACAGGGACACAGCTGTCACTATTTGGGGCTCACAGGGACACAGCTGTCACCATTTGGGCTCACAGGGACACAGCTGTCACCATTTGGGGTGTCTGGGCTCACAGGGACACAGCTGTCACTATTTGGGGCTCACACGGACACAGCTGTCACCATTTGGGGCTCTCTGGGCTCACAGGGACAGAACTGTCACCATTTGGGGCTCTCTGGACACAGCTGTCACCCCTCAGGGGCACAGGGGTTTGTCCCACCCCACCCAGCAGCACCCAGAGGTGCCACCAGGGGTGGGTGGCACGGGCTGTGCCAGTCCCAGCGTGGCCAGAGTGCAGATCCATCACTTCTGCTCAGCCTCACACTGCAGCATTGCCTTTCAATAGGAACAACAACAACAAAAAACCCCAAAACCCAAAGATTTGAGCATCCTGCATGACAATCCCAGTTCCCACTGCCCCTGCCCTGCATCCCACATCCCTCCAGTGGGATTTCACTSCCCGAGGGCAGCAGAGGCATTTGGGGTGCAGCAGTGCCCTCAGAAAGCAGACAGGACTTTATGGAAAGGGAGGAAATTTAGACTGGATTTCAAACTGAAACTCCTTTAATTAGTAAACTCTTCACTCAGGAACCATTTCCATCGGTGGGGACGTGATTCCTCAGRGCTTGAGGGATTTAAAACCAGACTGCTCTGTGCTCCAAAAAAGTGCTACAAGCAACAGTTCTGTGCTTGTAATGAACTGGAAATACTGGCACGTCTCCATCTGCTGCACATATTTCCCCTTGTATCTTCAGAGGTTAAAATAAATAATCCTGAGATGGAACAGATGTCGAATGCAGCCAGTGACACTCTGCAGCTTMTGCAGCTGAGTTTTCTTTCCTCGTGGAGAGGCCCAGGGAGCGTGGCCATGCCATCCTGCTGGCCTRTGGGAGGTGGCACTGGTGGCACCTGCTGTCACTATTTGTCCAGAGAGCCCCAAATAGTGACAGCTATGWCCTTGTGAGCCCAGAGATCCCCAAATGGTGACAGCTGTGTCCCCGGGGCCCTGTGCTGTGCTGAAGCCACCCAGCTGAGCTCAGGTCACCTCCCTGCCCGAGCTGCCCACACCAACCAGCAGCACTGGGGTGAATGGAGCTCCCAGAAACTTCCATTGGAGCAGGGCAGTGCTTCCAGCAGCCTTCCAGAAACTTCCACTGGAGCAGGGCAGTGCTTCAGCAGCCTTCCAGAAACTTCCATTGGAGCAGGGCAGTGCTTCAGCAGCCTTCCAGAAACTTCCTCTGGAGCAGGGCAGTGCTTCCAGCAGCCTTCCAGAAACTTCCTCTGGAGCAGGGCAGTGCTTCCAGCAGCCTTTCAGAACCTATCCACTGGAGCAGGGGCAGTGCTTCCAACAGCCCTTCCAGAAACTTCCATTGGAAGGCAGGGCAGTGCTTCCAGCAGCCTTCCAGAAACTTCCACAGAGCAGGGCAGTGCTTCCAGCAGCCTTCCAGAAACTTCCATTGGACAGCAGGCAGTGGCTTCAGCAGCCTTCCAGAAACTTCCACTGCAGCAGGGCAGTGCTTCCAGCAGCCTTCCAGAAACTTCCACAGAGCAGGGCAGTGCTTCCAGCAGCCTTTACCAGAAACTTCCATTGGAGCAGGGCAGTGCTTCAGCGCCTCCAGAAACTTCCATCTGGAGCAGGGCAGTGCTTCTAGCACCCTTCCAGAAACCTTCCATTGGAGCAGGGCAGTGCTTCTTAAGCAGCCTTCCAGAAACTTCCATTTGGAGCAAGGGCAGTGCTTCCAGCAGCCTTCCAGAAACTTCCACTGGAGCAGGGGCAGTGCCTTCCAGCAGCCTTCCGAAACTTCCACTGCGAGCAGGGCAGTGCTTCCAGCAGCCTTCCAGAAACTTCCACTGGAGCAGGGCAGTGCTTCCAGCAGCCTTCCAGAAACTTCCATTGAGCAGGGCAAGTGCTTCCAGCAGCCTTCCAGAAACTTCCACAGGAGCAGGGCAGTGCTTCCAGCAGCCTTCCAGAAACTTCAATTGGAGCAAGGGCAGTGCTTCCAGCCGCTTCCAGAAACTTCCACACTGCAGCAGGCGCAGTGCTTCCAGCACGCCTTCACAAACTTCCACAGGAGCAGGGCAAGTGCTTCCAGCAGCCTTCCAGAAAACTTCCCATGAGCAGGGCAGTGCTTCCGGAAGCGCTCCTTCCGAGAAACTTCCACTGGGCAAGGCAGTGCCTTCTAGCAACCCTTGCCAAGAAACTTCCATGGGCAGCAGGGCAGTGCTTCTCAGCAAGCCTTAGAATTCCATGGACAGCAATGTTCCACAGCCTTCAGTAGGAGCAGGCAGTGCGTTCCAGCAAGCCTTCCAGAAACTTTCCACTGGAGGCAGGGCAGTGGCTTTACCTCAGCCTAAGAACTTCTGAGCAGCAGATGCCTCAGCACTTCACAGAAATTCCCACTGGAGCTAGGCGCAGTGCTTCCCAGCAGCCTCCCAGGATCCATTCCCATAAGTAATGGGGCCACCACAAGGATAAAAAGGGACCTCAGCTGTGAGCCCCTGGAACCCCAGCCTGTCCAGCCCTGCCAGCTGCAGAGTGGGAAGCAGGAAGGGATGGAGACTGTGTTTGAGCACATCAGCGGAACTTTCCCTCCTGGGAGTAGGCCAGATCCTGCCCGAGAGAGAGTCGCTCCGAGCAGGACCCTCCAGAGATTTGGCAGCAGCAAGGTGCAAAGATGGAGAGGGCGTAGATGCTGCTTAATTACCTCACAGAGCTGTTTGTAGCATTTGCAAGTTTCTGTCGCAACAGAAAACTTGTATTTTTTTTGCTGTTTCCTTTTTGGCAAGTTCCTACCAGCAGAATCCTGGTCAGCCCCAGCAAGCACCAGCCAACACTCTCCTCTCCTCTCCTCTCCTCTCCTCTCCTCTCCTCCTCTCCTCTCCCTCCTCTCCTCTCCTCTCCCTCCCTCTCCTTCCTCTCTCTCCTCTCCCTCTCCTCTCCTCTCCTCTCCTCTCCTCTCCTCCTCCTCTCCTCTCCTCTCCTCTCCTCTCCTCTCCTCTCCTCTCCTCTCCTCCTCCTCTCCTCTCTCTTCCTCTCCTCTCCTCTCCTCTCCTCTCCTCCCTCATCCTCTCCTCCCTCCTCTCCTCTCCTCTCCTCTCCTCATCCATCGTCCTCTCCTTCTACTCCTGCCTCTCCTCTCCTCTCCTCCGGAAAAGCCACCCAGTGTCCAAGGGGAGCATCAGGGAAGCTGATTCTGCAGCAGCAATGGAACCATTTTGTTTGTAAAGCATGAGAGAAAACTCCTGCAACTTCCCTCCCACCCTCAGGACCCCTCAGGGCCCACTGGTGCCCACAGAGGTTGAGGATTCCCCGTTCCCTGGCAGTTCCCAGGCCAGGTTGGACACTGGGGTTTGGCAGCACTCGGGGATGGATGGGAGGTGTCCCTGCCATGGACACTGGATGGAATTTAAGCTCCCTCCAACCCAAACCACCCCAGGTTCCCGTGGTTTCCCACGATCTGGCAAGAGGGACAGTTGAGAGCTTGCAGTGAGCGAGCAGAGGAGTGAGAGCCCAAGCATTCCATGGGCCCATGCAGGGCTGAAGCAGAAGTGAGTTCAACAGGAATTGTCTGACAATGCCAACGCGAGTCAAGATCAGGTTTTACACATGGACACACTTTCCCTGGCAGGGGCAGCAGAAGCCCCCATCTGGTTTTTGCACAATTTTTCTTTCCCTGGGTACATAACCCAGCTTGGGTTTGATTTGGAAATAAGGTGAGCCAGACCAGGACTGCAGGACTGCATTCTCTGGGAGTTGCTCAGCTGGATCAGGGGGAATGGAGGATGACTCAGGAAACAGAGAATAAGATCTATCATAGTGAAAATATCAGTGAATTGTAGAATTATGACAGAATCACCTCAGGGTTTAATGGTATCACCAACATGGTAAATGCTTTTTAAAAATCGATTTGCTGGTCGCTGGTAGCTGGAGGAGGTGTCAGAGCAGGAGGGATGTGCCCTTGGGGACGCAGGCAGGTGCCCTGACCTAGGCATTCCAATGACACAGCGAAGAAGCTGTAGCACAGTAAATATTTGGGGCAGAGAAATATAAGATCTCTCTTTCTCTACATTAAAAATAAAAAACCATCGCTGGCTGTGGGCTCAGCAGCAGGGCTGTCTCTTCTCTGTCCTGAGATATGCTGTGTGGTCCTGGAGCAGCCCAGGCTCTGCAGGAAGAGACTGGACTCTCTGGAGTTCCATCTTCGAATTGTTTATTTCTTATTTCTTATTTATTTTTATTTATTTATTATTTATTTTAATATTATTTATTGTTATTATTTATTTCTTATCTATAAGATTTTCTCCCTGCCGAGCAGAGGTCTGTTCAGCAAGGCAGCCAAGGCACTCTGACCGCCCCCGGGGCCGTGTTGTCATTTTTATACTATAAACTATATACATGATATTTACCTTTAATTTCCAATACCCATCACCTATGTTAGACAGTGCATCTCTATTCTAAACCAATCCCCAAGTGCCAACATCACAGCAGAAAATGGAGAACAAGGAGAAGGAAGAAGAAGGGTGAGACACGCCCTGATCCCTCCATCTTGTCCCCATAACCCACATACCAAAAATCCTAAAACTTATATTTTCACCCCATGTGCATTCTATAAAAACACCCTTTAAACCTGTGTGACCTTCCAGCTCTCACACCAAGGTGGCAAGTCGTTCATGGGATCAAAATCCAGCCACCAAGTGCTCCAGGCCTCATGCCAAGGTCTCCCAGCCCTCACTGGGGTCTCGGGGGTCTCGGGGGGCCCTGCACACCCCAAGTGATGTGCTGAGCTCCCACACCAGCCCAGCAGCACCTCAGCCCTGCTGCTTTTATAAACCCAGCACCGGGGCTGCTCATGAGGAACTTCCAAGCTGTGCCCTTTTTTGATGACACCAACAAAAGCAGCAGCAGCAGCAGCCTTCCCGTTATTTCAACAAGGCCTCAAACCCCTTGGCCCTCTTCCCTCTGCTATTTTTTTTTCTTTCCCCCTTTTTTTAACAAATGCCAGAAGCCTTTTCTGTAGAAAAATGAAAATTGCCAGTGGCCAAACCAGCAGATTTGTGCATTTGGTGCGRGGCCTAATGGGCAGTGAGGGCTGGCTGCAGCTCTGGGGTGGCAGCTGCTTGTCCAGGCTGCTCCTTTGGCACCTCCCTGCCAGCCACAGCATCCCCTGGGGCTCTGCCAGCTCCCTGCCCCGTGCCCAGCATGCCAGGGGGAGGATGGCACAGGAAATGGGGCAGAGCCTCTCATCAGGGCTCATCCATCAGGTGGGGCTGGGATGGTGCTGCCTGCTGCTCAAATATTGGACAGCACAGCCCTGGGGAGCAGCCTGGGCTGGGAGGGAGCCCTGCTGCCAGCTGGGCACCCAGGGACACCCAGGGGCACCCAGGGGAACCCAGGGACACCCAGGGGCACCTAGGGGCACCCAGGGGCACCCAGGGGAACCCAGGGACACCCAGGGACACTCAGGGACATCCAGGGACACCCAGGGACATCAAGGGACACCCAGGGACATCCAGGGACACACAGAGACATCCAGGGGCACCCAGGGACACCCAGAGACATCCAGGGACACCCAGGGACACCCAGGGACATCCAGGGACATCCAGGGGCACCCAGGGCATCCAGGGGCACCCAGGGACATCCAGGGACACACAGAGACATCCAGGGGCACCCAGGGACACACAGAGACATCCAGGGGCACCCAGGGACACACAGGGACATCCAGAGACACCCAGGGACACCCAGGGACATCCAGGGACACCCAGGGGCACCCAGGGCATCCAGGGGCACCCAGGGACACCCAGGGACACCCAGGGACACTCAAGGGCACCCAGGGACACCCAGGGACACCCAGGGACACTCAAGGGCACCCAGGGACACCCAGGGACATCCAGGGACACCCAGAGACACCCAGGGACATCCAGGGACATCCAGGGACACCCAGGGGCACCCAGGGACACTCAAGGGCACCCAGGGGAACCCAGGGACACTCAGGGACACTCAGGGACACCCAGGGACACCCAGGGACACCCAGCTGGCAGCCCTGGCCCTGCTGAGGAGCATCCAGGGCCATCCCCCCAGGTGTGTGGGGCTCCTGCTGACTGAGCCAGCATTCCTGGCAGTGCTGGAGGAGCCTCCACAGGGAAACTCCACCTGGAGATTGGCTCTGCCTTTGCAGAGAGGGTGGAAAAGTCAGGGAGCAGCAGCCCARGGAGGGGGAATGAGTGCTTGAAGGAATCAGGGGGCTGAGTGTCACACACATCTTTTATGAAAAACCCTTTCCTTAGGATTTTTCCTCCTGAGAAGCTGAGAGGCCTCAGGAACAAAATGCAAACAATGGTTATCTGCTGCTGTGGGATGCAACAGGTGCATCTGTGATTGGTCTCATGTGGTTGTTTCTAATTAATGGCCAATCACAGTCAGCTGGCTTGGACTGTCTGGTCAGTCACAAGCCTTTGTTATCATTCTTTTCTATTCTTAGCTTAGCCAGCCTTCTGATGAAACCCTTTCTTCTATTCTTTTAGTATCGTTTTAATGTAATATATATCATAAATAATCAATCTGCCTTCTGAAACATGGAGTCAGATCCTCATCTCTTCCCTCACCCTGGCACCCCTAGGAGCACTGTCACAGCTGAGGGTGACATTTCCCAGSGTGGGGAAGCCCAGGGTGGCCAGGAGAGCAGGCTGTGGCCACCAAGCCACTGCTGCCTCTGGTTATCAGAGAATTCCAGAGTGGTTTGGGTTGGGAGGGACAGTAAATCCCATCCCTGCCATGGCAGGGACACCTTCCCCTATCCCAGGTGCTCCCAGCCCCATCCAGCCTGGCCTGGGGCACTCCCAAGGATCCAGGGGCAGCCACAGCTGCTCTGGGCACCCCATGCCAGTGCAGCAAAATTAATTATTATTAATCAGCCTGTTTGCAAAGCAGCCCATGAATAAGTGCTGATTTCCTCACCATCGCTCATTCCCCCGTGGCTGCCTGCCCAACCATTCCAGCTTCCTTCCCCACTGCAGGCCCACAGGTGGGAGGAGGGATGGAGCCACGGGATCCCAGCTCAGCTGCTCAATTGTCTGGGTGATCTGCTGCACCAGTGGTMTGTGGGACACAAAGGAACAAAGTGAAACCCAGCTGAATGGATTCCCACATCTCCGTCCACATTTCCAGGAAGCTTTTCCCTAACACCACGTGTGTACAACACAAAGGGGGGAACAAAAGGAGGAGGAGGGCAGCAAAAAAAACAAATGAGTTTCCCGTTTTTACAACGTAAAAAATATCTTTAGAAAGGGTTTTTCACAAGTAGTGCTTAAACACGAGGCTGGGCTTGCAGCAGTGGAGGGAATTGTGCACTTGGAGCTCCCAGGATGGAGGATGGAAACTGCTCCCAGTCCACTTGTGTGATCTTGCCCTCCTCTGTGTCTCCTTGAATTGAAAATTATGTGTTTATGAGGTTAGAAACTGTGTGGCAACTCGTTYTTTTGCACTCGTAAACCCTTTTTCTCAGATCTCAGGGTAGTTTATAAACATGAAGGAAGCCACAAACACTGGGGCAGGGCTCCCCAATCATACTGGTCCAACAGGTGGGGAATGGCAGCAGGGCTTGCCCAGGTCTGCACGGGAGAGGGAGCTCCTGGAGATCTGGGGAATTTCCTTCAAGTCKCACTGGGGCAGATTTGAAATACATTAAAAAAAAAAAAAAGAAGGCGAGACAAGGAAACGGGAAGAAACATTTTCATAGGAATGCTGTTAGAAATTCAGGCAAACTTCTCTGAGGCAGCACTGATGGCAAACAGTACCAGCAGTAGTGTCACTATCTGGGCAGGGGCACCCTGGCATGCTGATCCGGGAAAGGGCACCCTGGCATTGCTGAGCTCGGGGCAGGACACCCTGGCATTGCTGATCCTCGTACAGGGGCACCCTGGCATTGCTGATCCTGGGGGGCAGGGACACCCTGGCATTGCTGATCTTGGGACAGGAATCACCCTGCATTTGCTGATCTGGGCAGAACACCCTGGCATTGCTGCAGTCCTGGGCAGAACACCCTGGCATTGCTGATCCTGGCGGCAGGAACTCCCTGGCATTGCTGATCCTGGGACAGGGACACCCTGGCATTGCTGATCCTGGGAAGGGACACCCTGGCACTGCGATCCTGGGTAGGCATCCTTGGCATTGCTGATCCTGGGGCGGAGCACCCTGGCATTGCTGATCCTGGGCAGGGGCACCCTGACATTCCTTTTCCAGGAGCATCCTGCATTGCTGATCCTGGGCAGAGACACCCTGGCACTGTCTATCCAGGAGCACCCTGGATAGCTGAAGTCCCAAGAGGATTCCTGCTGTGAGTGGGACACAGCTGGGAGCAAAGGACATTCCTGCTCCTCATCACTTCCATGAGCCCCTGAGAAGCGAGCCCTGGAGGAAGCAGGATTCTCCAGCAAACTCCCCAAAGCACAAGCTGCTCTGGGGGACAGGGAGCAGGACAGGGGCTCCTGTGGCATCCTGCTGTGAGGCTGGCACTGGCCTGGTCCTTGCCACTGCCAAGGGATGGGGAAAGGCACACATGAATCCCAGGAGCAGCTCTGCCCTTGGAGCCCTGCCTCTGGATGTGCCCACAAGCCCTGCGGATCTTCGGGTGCCTCCAGTGTTAAACCACCAGAGATGCTGGAATTGGGGTGCAATTCCTTGTTTATCCCTCATTTCGAGTGCCTCTTCATTAGGCAGAACCTGGGGGCTGGCACCATTTAGGAGAGGATTGGATCCATGGATTCCTTGCACTCCCAGTCCGGCCAGTTTAACCCGCGGCACCTGCAGGGGTTAAATTAAACCTGCCACACTTGGGCCACGCTGTGCCCCACAGCTTCCCCTTTCTCCTGCTGACCCGGGCCTGTTTGGGTTTGTTCTGTTTTTCGGGGGAGAACTGGAAGCAGCCTGGCAGCGCAGACCGGACACGGGCTGGATTTGGGATCAGCAGATCCCAGCCTCATTAAAGGCGCGCTCATTAAAGGCGCGCTCATTAAAGTGCCCCAGGCGGCTCCGACACTGTCTGGGCGCAGCCAGCCTCCCTCCTCTCCCCTCCTGACCCCCCATGCAGGTGCTGGGATCTTCCAGGGCTAATTAAAACCGTGCCATTTGCATATTCCAGCCTGTTTGTTAATGATCTCCTCCAGTCTGGGCGCTCACTGCGGCGCTGGGACGAGCATCCCAAAAAACCGTGCGGCGCTGGGGAAGCAGGAGGGCGTCGGGAAAAACGGGATATTTGGGATATTTGGGATGTTTGGGCTGTGGGGGAGGATGGGGGCAGCCGGAGGTGCAGACGAGGTGCCCTGCTCTGCAGAGAGAATCGCTTACACGCTGTCTGCGAGCGCGGATAGCGAGAGGCGGCACTTTCCATTCACAGACAAATGCCCCCGCTGAAAGGACACAGATAAATAAAATAAATGCCCCCGCTGAAAGGACACAGATAAATAAATGCCCCCGGTTGGAAGGACACAGATAAATAAAATAAATGCCCCCGCTGAAAGGACACTGAGCCCGACTTTGCCTTGTGCCGGCAAACAATCGGGATTGCCCGCGGCCACATTCCTGCCRGGCTACATCCACCCGGACCCGAGGCCAGATGGGGCCAAAGGGAGCAGGATTTGTCCACAAAGCCTGGCTTAGGATCTGCTGCCACATGGGATGGGCACTGGGATGCTCCGTGTGACCCAGCCACAATAAAATCCCTTCTCCCAGGCAAATTTCCTGCGTTACAGGAGAGATCAGCAACGCCTGGAGAGCATCTCCCAGGATCTGTGGGCTGAGGTCTTTGACAACGAGCTGCCAGGGCAGGGATGGGATGGATGGATGGATGGATGGATGGATGGATGGATGGATGGATGGATGGATGGATGGATGGGATGATGGGATAGTGGGGAGAAAGCTGGGGCTGTCCCTGGATCCCTGGCAGTGCTCAGGTCCAGGTTGGATGGGGCTTGGAGCAGCCTGGGACAGTGGAAGGTGTCCCTGCCATGGCAGGGCTTTAAGGTTCCTTCCAACTCATCCCATCCTGGGATCCTGTGACTCTTTCCAGAGTTCCCTACTGCAAARAGGGAGTCAAGAGCCGTGGCTCAAGGAGCTGAAGCATTCCCAAATACTTCCCAGAGTGCAGGGAAATGTACAGGATCTWAGTATTGGATCTTCTGGCTGCTCCAGAAGGAGCCACTCACACTGCTGGCACCACCCTGCCCTGCTGAGGCTGTTTTTAGAAGATGCCAAGACTCCCAGGCAGTGTCCATTCACCAGGTCTTTTGCCACTGGAATTGTCTCCCTGCATTTGGGAGAATTCTGGATGCAGACACTGGGTGGGTGCTGTGCATGGAAGTGGGGAAAATCTAGGATCCATCTCCTCTGTGGCAGCTAATGTAAGGAAGGGGAATCCCATCGTGTAACAAGAAGAAAATGAAGTGTGATTGGAAGAACAAATGCATTCCTGTTAACACCAACTTGTGTGGAAAAGCATCGAAGACGCTTCCATGAGGAAACTGGAGTGTCTGAGCCGAGRGACACAGCCCAGGGGAGCTGAGCAGCAATGAACCAAAGCTTTGAGCAGCGAGGGCATGCTCACTGAAGTGGCATCAGGCTGTGAGGGCAGTGYCAGGAGTTATTGACACACCCCAGCCTTCCCAGCTGGCTCCTCCTGCAGGAATACCCCACGGACACAGAGRGTGTCCAGCTGCTGAGCAGAGCTGTGAAACCCCAGCACACTCACCCTTCCAAGGGTGGGTTTCTGTCTCGGTTTGGAAAGACAGGAGTCTGCTAAGGAAGGCAGGAGCCTCCCCTGAAATGGAGAATGTAAACCCTCCCCACACCTCTGAATTGCTATAATTTTAAATTAAGGGGCTCTCAGGCAAAAAATATGGGAGCAGCAAATAACAGTTCTTTGATAGGGGAGAAAATAGATAAAATAAACAATTCAGTACACTAGAACAACACTGACAGAGTCAGAACACAACCTGACACCCTGTGGGTCAGGGTGTTGGTGGCAGTCCCATTGGAATTGTGGCTGCAGAGCTCCCAGAGTGTCAGGTGTGGTTCTGTTGGAGCAGAGATCTGTAGAGAAGGATGGATTCTTCCTCTGAAGATCCAGTGGAGGAAGAGGCAGCTGCTGTTCCTCTGGGGCATCCCGTGGAGAAAAGCCATGCTGGTGTCTCAAAACCTCTGGATTATATCCAGGTAGGAATGCTTGGCTGGTGTTCCAGAATCTCAGATTATATCCAGGTAGCAATGCTTGGCTCCTCCCTCTGGGCTCACATCTCCCAATGGGATGTTACAGTTCTTATCAGCCATGCACTGACATTCAATAGCTGTTATCAGCAGATGTCCCCTCCCGAGGGAGGAGTGAGTGTGGTCACTCAAAGAGAGATAAGGCAAACTGCCCACTTGACAAAAGATAATCTGCCATACAGATGGTAATAGAAAACAACTTGCCTTGCAGTCTGGAACAGTTTCTCACCTAACAGGACCCTCACAGCAGCTCCTCGCTCCCATCTTGGAGCGCTTTCCATGGAGTCACTTTGGGCATTCCTCTGTTTCATCCGGTTTGGGGCCGCGTGACTCCCACACGGAGAGAGCAGTGTGAAAAACAGGGAACAAATATTGCAGCAAACCACAGAGTAAACGAGAGGGCAGCTGGAGGAATCCAGGGGATCCAGCCAGACACAAAGCAAAGCTGAAGGCCTGGACAAGCTGCTTCTGTGCACCAGGAAAAAGCTTCCTGGGAGCTTCCCGCGGGTTTTCAGAGCACTTTGGGGAATATYAATTGTCCTTTCAAACAGCTGCTGCCGAGGCCAAGGCTGCAGATTAAATATTATGACAACACTTTGTAACAAAGGAACTGGGAAAGCTGAGTGGGCCCCTGGATGTGGGGCAGGGCAGGGAGGAGGGGGAGCAAGGATTTCCTACAAATGCCCCGGATCCATCAGGGATGGGGACACAGTGCAGGCAGCTGGGCCTAATGGTGGTGACACAGCTGGGACACAGGGCACAGACTGCTCAGGGAGAAGGAGATTCCCAGAGCCAGAGTCTGGAAAAACAGCTTTGGGAACAGCTTATTTTTATATTATCTTGCTGCCCTCCTCTCCTGCTTCTAGCTTCTCCTCAAGGAATGGTTTGTTCCTCCACGGCAGTGCCCTGATGTTTTCTTTTCCCTTCTGTATTGTTGTTGTTGATTTTTCCATTTCCTGGGGGATTTTTCCTTTGGGAATTGTGCCGTGGCTTTGGCTGTGGTGTCACCCAGAGCAGGAGTTCTGTGGGTGCTTCTGGACTGGACGTTCTCCACAACTGCTTGGACCTGGCAGGCTCAGACTTCCCAATCCTTCCCTTCCAGGTGGTCTTGGATGCATTGTCCCACRACATCCAGGTAAGAAATGGAGCAAAGCTCCACAGAGCCAAGTGTCATTTGATTTGAYGTGACAAAACTATGGAAATGGAGGAGCCATCCCTAAATTTCCACGCCCAGCTGCTGTGACTGTTGCACCACGTGGGATGTGTGGAGTTAATAAAAGCCCAAACTCTGGAATTAACCAGGATCCATTACAAATTCCCACTTTGGTCAGACAACATCAGTGTTTGGTGCCTTCGTGCACTAATGGGTTCATAATTCCTTTTTTAAGGCAATTAAACCAATTAATGCCGCTCTCGCTGTGATTCATGACACGAAATTAGAAGTTTCGGTGCAATCAGCGAATTCAGACCTCGGGAAAGACTCTGCATTTCGCCTTAAAAATCTGGCAGGAGGTGATTGCCAGCAGCCGGAGCGGGATGGCAAAGGGTGGCCGGGAATGTGAGGCAACTGTGCCCCCTGCAGACAGCCGGAATCCCTGGAAAAAATCCCTGGAAAAAATCCCTGGAAAACGGGAGGGGAACAGCCGGGCAGGAGATTCACCCACCGGACGTCCACAGCCCATCCCTCTGAACGCCTCGAGCTAAAAGCTCTCCTCCAACCTTGCTGATTTCATGGAATTTCAGAATCAAAATAAAACCGACAAAGAAGCTTTGATAACCCCGGGCCATCACTGCTGATTTAAAAACCAATGGTTTGATGTACAAAATCCTCAAAAAATATGAACTGTTATCATGACAAAAATGAAGCGCTGAATTTTTGAAGGAAGATCAGTATGTTCTTCAAAATMTAATGAATAATTTCTAATRTTTCAAATGTATCATTCAATTTCTWTTCATTKCAATATAAGAATTAAAYCTCTGTGTAAAAGATGCTAGAAAATACTGTTTTCACACATGCAAGTGAAACTTTGYTATCTCTGAGTGTCACAATTTGGTATTACAGCTGAGGAAAGGAATGTGACCCCTGAAATTCGAGGTGAGRGAGCAGGGAAATGTCACTGAATCACACAGGAAGCTTTTAGGAATGCTACAATGATTTGTGTTGGATTTCCAAGGTCCTGCCCTTCTCCAGACTCYGGCCCTGTGCTGCTGCRGTGCRCACTTTGCCACAGATCCTTTGGGAATGCCTCAGGCTGGCTCCCAGCTGGTGGCTGTGCATGTTCCAAAGGCACTGTGCTGGGAACAACCCCTGACTCATCCCAGGTATTCCTCCCAGGAACGGGGACCTGGAGCTCCTGCTGAGCCCACAACAGGGATGGGGACAGCTGCTGCTCAGGTGTGCCCGTAACGGGGATTCTGGGGGGGGCACACATCCCAAAAATCTGTGCTGTCACTGGGCCATCCTTCCCTTCCAGAGGCACCTTCCCTATGGAATGTSCCTGTTTGCCACCAGCCCACCACAACCCTTTATCCCTCATCTCCTCAGCCAGTTATTAATTAGTGTCRTCTCTCCTGCTGGTTAATGATTCTCTCCTCCCTCATGCTAATTAATCCCTTCCCCTGTTTTGGGGCAGGCAGTTTCCCGGGGTGGGATCTTCCCCCCTGCCAGAATTCCCTTTTATCCAGCCCCAGCTGATTTCTGATTTATCCACAGCTGCTGAATTGGGGTTGTTGGGATCTTCCTTGCCCTGGGGGGCTATGCCAGGTGTCTTTGTGGCCTGGGAATTCTGCATTCCCTGGATCCACTGCCAGGGGAAATCCTTCCGAACAGGAATCCCTGCATTCCCTGGATCCACTGCCAAGGGAAAATCCCTCCTGAACAGGAATCCTGCAATATCCCTGCATCCACTGCCAGGGAAAATCCCTGAACAGGAATCCTGCATTCCTGGACAACTGCCCGGGGAGATGCCTGAACAGGAATCCTGCATTCCCTGGACACTGCCAGGGAAAATCCTGAACAGGAATCCTGCATTCCTGGACACTGCCACGGACAATCCTTCCTGCAACAGGAAACCTCTGAGCATTCCCTGGATCCACTGCCAGGGAAATCCTGAACAGGAATCCTGCATTCCCTGGATCACTCCAGGGGAAATCCTTCCTGAACAGGAATCCTGCATTCCCTGGATCCACTGCCAGGGAAAATCCTCCTGAACAGGACCTGCATTCCCTGGATCCACTGCCAGGGGAAATCCTGAACAGGATCCTGCATTCCCTGCATCCACTGCCAGGGGAAATCTGAACAGGAATCCTGCATTCCCTGATCCACGCCAGGGAAAACCTTCTGAACAGGAATCCTGCATTCCCTGGATCCACTGCCAGGGGAAATCTCCTGACAGGAATCCTGCATTCCCTGATCCACTGCCAAGGAAAATCCTCCTGAACAGGAATTCTCATTCCCTGGATCCACTGCCAGGGGAAATCCTGCCCTGACAAGGAATCCGCATTCCCTGGATCCACTGCCAGGGGAAATCCTGAACAGGAATCCTGCATTCCCTGGATCCACTGCCAGGGGAAATCCTGAACAGGAATCTTGCATTCCCTGGATCCACTGCCAGGGGAAATCCTCCTGAACAGGAATCCTGCATTCCCTGGATCCACTGCCAGGGAAATCCTGAACAGAATCCTGCATTCCCGGATCCACTGCCAGGGGAAATCTTCCTGAACAGGAATCCTGCATTCCTGGATCCACTGCCGGGAAAATCCTCTGAACAGGAATCCTGCATTCCTGGATCCATGCAGGGGAAATCCGACAGGAATCCTGCATTCCTGGATCCCACTGCCCAGAGAAATCCTTCCTGAACCAGGATTCCTGCATTCCCTGATCCACTGCCATAACCAAAACCCGAGAATCCTGAACAGGAATCTGCATTCTTGATCCACTGCAGGGGAAATCCTTCCTGAACAGGAATCCTGCATTCCCTGTCTTACCAGTGGAAATCCTTCCTGGAACAGGAATCTGCATTCCTGGATCCCACTGCCAGGGGAAATCCTTCCTCTGAACAGGAATTCTGCATTCCCTGGATCCACTGCCAAGGGAATCCTGAACAGGAATCCTGCATATCCCTGCATATACGCCAGGGGAAATCCTTCGAACAGGAATCCTGCATTCCCTGGATCACTGGCCAGAGAGATCCTGAAAGGAATGCCTGCATTCCGCCTGCACACGCAAGGCGGAATCCTGAACAGGATCCTGCATCCTTGGACCATTGGCAAGGAAATCTGAACAGGAAACCCTGCATTCCTGGATCACACTGCCAAAGGGAAACTGCCTTTCCTGACAGGAACCTGCATTCCCATGATGCCAGCTGCAGTAGGAATCCTGAAAGGAATCCTGCTTCGCTGGATCCAGTTGCACAGGAAATCATTCTCTAAAAATGGAATCCTGCATTCCTGATCACTGCCAAGGGTAATCGTCTGAACGGAATCCGCATTCGCACTGCATCCACTGCAGGGGAAATCCTCTGAAAGGAATCCCTGCATTCCTGGAATCCATTGGCAACATGGAAATCCATGAACAGGAACCCTGGCATTCCCTGCCATCCACTGCCAGGGGAAATCCTTCTCGAGACAGGAATCGCTGCATTCCCTGGAGTCCATTGGCACAGGAAACATTCTCAAAAATGGGGAATCTTGCATCCGTGATCCACTGCAGGGGAATCCTCTGAACAGGAATCCTGCATTCCCTGGATCCACTGCCAGGGGAAATCCTGAACAGGAATCTGCAATTCCCGCAATCCATGCCCAGGGGAATCCTGAAACAGGAATCTCTGCATTCCTGATCCACTGCAGAGAATCATTCCCTGACAGGAATCCTGCATTCCCTGGATCCACTGCACAGGGCAAATATTTCTGAAAGGAATCCGCATTCCCTGCATTCCACTGCCAGGGAAATCCGCTCTGAACAGGAATCTGCATCCCTGCATCGTGCACTGGCAACAGGAAATCCTTAACAGGAACTCCGGCAATTCCTGCAATCCATGCCAAGGGAAATCTTCCTGAAACAGGAATCCTGCATTCCCTGGAGTGCCAACTGCCATGGGGGGCGGAGCGAAATCCTTCTGAACAGGAATCTCGCATTCGCTGAATTCACTGCCAGGGGAAATCTGAACAGGGAATCCTGCATTCCCTGGATCTCACTGCTAGGGGAATCTCCTGAACAGGAATCGCTGCATTCCCTGGATCCACGCCAGGGAAAGTCTTCTGGAACAGGAATCTCTGATTCCCCCTGGATCCACTGCCAGGGAAATCCCTTCTGAACAGGAATCCTGCATTCCTGATCCACTCAGCGTGAAATCTGAACAGGAATCCTGCGATTCCTGATCCATCTGCCGAAGGGAATACTTCCTGAACAGGAATCCTGATTCCCTGGAATCCACTGGAGGGGAAATCTTCCTCACGGAACGTCTTAGCCTACGCTACATCATGAAAGGCGGCAAGTCTGAGTGTTAACACGGCAGTTTCCCACCCAGGGGAATTTTATTTCCGCATCCACGACATCCCTGGGAGCTCGCTGCTGTCTCGCCTCAGTACCCGCTTCCATCGCCCTCCTTGTTGATTGTCTTAATTGGAACCTACAAAGAACATCAAATAACATCGTTCCTGGAAGAAAAGCTTTACGTATTCACGCTTGACAACATCAGCGAGGACCGCTGCCCTCACGACCCCTTATCCTGCACCTCTGGAAAACTGTTTCTCCATTTCCGACGGCTGACTGTTTTATTTGGTTTTTTAACTCTTGCTCTTGGGATGTCAGGACCGAATCGCCCGCCACCATCCCCTCAGCCGCAGCTGCCCTCAGCCGCCACTCCCCCTCAATTTTGCGCCCTCAGACAGCTTTAATTTCGGTGATTAAAATTTAATTCGTTGAATTAAAATTTAATTCCCGGTTATTAAAAGGACAACCGGGACAGCCCGGAAGATGCCCCGACCCCTTCAGCACACCGCGCGACATGGTGGCGCAGACGTCACGGCGCCCTCGTGACGTCACGGGCTCCCGCAGCGCCCGTCAGCTCCGCCCCCCGCGAGGCCCCTCGCCGCGGGGCTGTCCTCTCGCAGTGCTGCCGCGCCGCCCGCGCTCCGGGGGCGCCGCCCGCCCCGTTCCCCCCCGCCCCGCGGGACGGCTCCGCTGTTTCCCCGCCCCGCCGCTCATCCCGGCGGTTCGCGGCGCTGCGGGCGCGGCGCGGGCCGCGCGGGGCGGTCGGGCAGCGGCGGGCAGCCGGCGCGCGGGGCGGCCGAGGCGGGCGGGCGCGGCGGCGGCGGGGCGGCTCCGGCCGGGGTGAGTGCGTGGGGGACGAGCGCGGCGGCGGCACGGCGGGAGAGAGTGCCTGCTCTCGCCGCCAAACCCTTCGAGCAGCGAGACGTGGGTGAGCGGCGGGCGGCGGCTTGGCCCGGTGCAGGGCAGGCAGGGCGGCCTCCCGTCCCCTGCCTTCTCCTCTTCCTCCTGTTTTCCCGTCTTCCTTTTCCTCTTTTCTTTTTTCCTCTCTTTCTTTTATCTTTCTTT
>NDFG01000165.1:54437-83813 GCA_002167245.1 Sporophila hypoxantha
AGTGCCACAAGAGGCCCCCCTGCAGCTCTTTTCTGCCCTCACCCCACTTCCACCCCCATCCCCAAACACGAAGCTCAGCCGCCAGCCACCTACGGCTCAGTGCTGCTCCCTCCCAGCTCCCAGCACGTTCCCACAGGAAGCCAATTCCCTCCCCTGCCAGGCCACCCTGTTGCTGGAGCAAGCTGTTGGACTTCCCAGCTCTGTCCTTTCCCAAACTCCTCCAGGAAATCTGACATGTTTTCCCTCCTGCCAGCATGACAAAGTGTAGCAGCAGCTGCTGTTTCCATTCCCTAAATTCAGGAACAATTCTAATGCGAGAACTCCCTTCACAGATGCTGTGGACAGCAGCTAGAGAAAGCAGTATGGGGGGACTGCAATTTTCCGGGAGTTTTTCAGCACAGAGGGAATCATGAAACCTTTAAAACATGGAATGACTGTGTTCCTCTTGCAGCCCCCCAGTTAATGCATTGAACATTAAGACCTTGTATACAGAAATATTGATTCAAAACAGCAGTAATGTGCTGTGCTTGGCGGTGCTTTGATAAAAGGTAATATCTGGCAGGGGCAAGGAATGGCTTTTCCCTGGGTGAGCTCCCTGAGCTGAGAGCTGCCTGCGTAGTCCCAGGAATGCTTTGCCCAGCCCAGGAAGGGGAGACACTCACAGCAAAGCAGCTGGAAGGGCGCTGGGGTAAATTGTTTGCTGCTTACCCACTCGCCTGCCCATAAGTAGAAATGCTTTGGAGGCTCCTGGCCCACAGCACTGCCAACAGCTCTTCCAGGAGAGCAGTGAAACTGAGGGAAAGGAAAGGTGAAGCTCGAGGGGCGCGCAAAGGAAGAATAGAGTGGGGAAAGGGGAAGGGGAGGGAAGGGGAATGGATGAAAAAGAAGGGGAAAAAGAAGGGGAACAAAGGAAGGGAAAGGAAGGAGAAAAAGGAGGAAGAAAAAGGAAGGAGAAAAAGGAAGAGAAAAAGGAAGGGAGAAAAAGGAAGGACGAAAAAGGAAGTGAGAAAAAGAAAAGGAAGGAGAAAAAGGAAGGAGAAAAAGGAAGGAGAAAAAAGGAAGCGAGAAAAAGGAAAGGAGAAAAAGAAGGAGAAGGAAGGAGAATAAAGGAAGGTGAGAAAAAAGGAGGGAAAAGGAAGGAGAAAAAGGAATGAGAAAAAGGGCACACGGAGAAAAGGAAGGACGGGAAAAAGAACGGAGAAAAAGGAAGGCACGAAAAGAAGGAGAAAAAAGCGAAGGAGAAAAGGAAGGAGGAAAAAGGAAGGAGAATAGGAAGGAAGAAAAAGGAAGGAGAAAAGGAAGAGAAGAAAAGAGTGAGAGAGTGAGAGAGAGAAGGAAGGAGGAAAAAGGAAGGAGAAAAACGAATGAGAAAAAGGAAGGAGAAAATAGGAAAGGAGAAAAAGGAAGGCAGCAAAAAGGAAGAAGAAAAAGGAAGGAGACATAAAGAAGGAGAAAAAGGAAGGAGAAAGAAGAGAAGAGAGTGAAGAATGGAAGAAAGAAGAAGGAGGAAGAAGGAAGAGTTAAGAAAGACAGGAGAAAAAGAAGGAGAAAAGGGAAGGAGGATAAAGGAAGGAAAAGAAGTAGAGGTATGAAAAAGGAAAACAGGAGGGAGCCGATTGATTTAGAGAATCTTCACAGGGATCACTCCTGCTCATTGCCACAGCAGCCAGGGACCAGGGGATGCCCGGGGTGAGCAGGATAGGCTGGGATTGCCCTCACCCCTGGCACCAAGCCTGAGCCTCGGCCTGCTCCAGCCCAGCACAACCCCTTCTACGCCCTTGCAGGCGCCCGGAGAGAAGGGCAGGAAAACAAACAGCAAAAGGGAACAGGCTGCTGCAGGTGAAGGGAGAGGAAGGACAGAGCTGGAAAACAGCGGGCACTGGAGTCTAACGGATCCAGACAGGAATGTGAAATTCCCAAGAAGTTTTGGGGGTTCCTGTACCAAAAGCACCACACTGCCCAGACTGCAGAGGGTTATTCCAGATGTGCAGCTGTGGCTACTAATTCAAGGCTGTGGCTCAGCTCTGGGGGCTTGAACCACGGAGCAAAGCGAACTGTGCAAAAAATAATAACACTTGGGGATGTAACATTGGGAAAGTATACTTATTGGGAAAATAATAATACTTGGGAAAAATACTAACATTGGGATATGACCATTGGGAAAATAATTTGGCGAAATGACTGAAAGTAATAACTGAATAATATGGGGAAATAATAAGAAAAATTAATAACATTGGGAATCAATAAACATGAGGAAAATGTATGGAAAAATAGTAACATGGTAAATAAAATATAACACTGGATAATAAGGAAAATGTAGTTACACTGGAAAAAATGTAAATGAAACATAGTCAGCTCAAAAATTAATAACATTGGGAAAGTAAAAATGGACAATATATGGAAACATTAGACTTACCGGGAATAATAATGACATTGGGGGAAAAGTAACAGTGGAATGGGTGCGGAGAATACCATCTGGGGGAAATTAATAACATTGAGCAAATATAAAGATAAATACTAGAGAAAAGAAAAAAAGGAATAAACCTATAAGGAAATGTAAAGCCCTTGAGGAGCTGGTGTGTAGGAAAAAGGAAATTCCTTTTTCCCCATCACGGTTGTTCCAAAAAGAGCGCTCTGCCATTGAAAGGCAGCGATCTGCCCCACTGCTGCAGCCACAAAAGGCACCAATTAATAGCACCTCCCCAGAGCATCCACATGTTTGATAATTGGATCTTGCCATGCTCTAATTTACAACAAATACCAATTTGTTTAAAGTTTCTAATGACAAATTTCCTGGCAATGGATTGAAGATTTCAGCCCAAATATTCAAGTATTCCTATTCTGTTGCACATGCTAAATTTTAATAAGTATAATAAAAAAATCTATAACTGATTAAATAATTTTTAAATATTAGTGAAAAATTACACTGAGTAAGTTTAAGCAAACGAGAGTTCCAGTTTGAAAGTCTGCAGCCTGGAAGTCCTTGAAGCATTAAAGTTTGTATACAAGAATCCTGCAGAGTTCAAAAAAAAATCCCACTTTGAAACAACACATCCAGTTTGAGCCATCTGTGAAATGTGAGTGTGGTCAAACAGCAAAATGCAGCAGGAAACTGAAATTAGAGTAAAAAAAAATAAAATAAGCAACCAGCTCAACTATACCACAAACATAACCAGAGATTGTGTGGCAATATCACAGGACACTCAATCTCTTCCATTTGCGCAGGGACAAAATCCCAGGAATGCTGAAAATTTCTTTTCTTTCCTAGATCCCACGCACACACTACCCGATAGGCACTGGCCGGGCGTCCCTAGACATTCTTTGTCTTCGGTCCGGGATTAATTATAATTGTCGCAACGATGTCGATTAGCATTACTTGCTCGTCAGTTCTTCACCGCCGACGCTAACCCGCTGCATCGGAGTATATATAATAACACACAATCAGGTAGTGAGTTAATTTTTAATTCCCTTCTGTAGCAATTACTGTGTCGGTGGTCATGAAGATCGCGTCGCCTCGGCAGGCACTGCCTAAGCGCCCGCACATGCAATTGTGCTTCATGTCGGGTGCTCCCTGAGGCTGTGTCTCTCGTTTATTTTCACTGTTTTTTTACAATATATCTCAGAGCAGTTGTGTAACTCAAAGAGCATAGATACACTGGAGCGCGAACTCCGTGGAGATCTGAAGAGTAAGAAAGCAACTAAAGTCAGAGGCAGGAACCAAATACAAAAACAACTGATAGATCATGTTCTCACGCTCAACTCCCCCAGGCACGTTTTTGTGTAATCACTGAACTTACACACGCCAACCATCCATGACGTTTCCGCCTCCAGCAGTTGATCCCTCAGTCACCAGTAGCTCGCCTCTTGGACGAAGCCGAACCATTCTGCACAAGGCTCACTAGCCCAAGTTCCACTCCACTCTGTACCTGGGTAGGTTTTCTGGGGAAGCCTTGTCTGAGCGATTGAATCGCTCCAGTAAACGGAGCTAGAGAGGCAGGGTGATCCTCTTGGTTAGGAGATTGATGCAAGAGCAGAAGCGAGAGGGCACAGTTCTACGCTGCTACACACAGAAGGAAACAGTATGAAACAGCAACGTGCCTTTTCATTTAGCTCACACTCACCTCGAAAAGGCAGTACCTCGTGTGCACTATAGATTCCCAGGATCAACCGATGAGAGATCACTCGCTGCGATGACGATAGATGTGCAGCTTGACCCCGTGCAGTGACTCCATCTTGCCACGTGAAGAAGTGTTCTGGGGGATGAAACTTTTCAGTTAGGAGGTCGCGTATGGCTGAGGATTATCAAAGTGAGGCAGGGACAAGGACGTGATGTGCTTATACGATTCAGACAGCCCTTCGCTTCTCTCTCGCTTGATGGAGTGATGTGGCTGCTTGGCTCTTGGCCTAGCTTGCCACTGCTGACAAGCTGTCCGTTTCGCTCTGATGTGGCATCTGCCCCCTAGGGGTAGAAAACTGTTGCTGCTTTCTGTTTCAGGAGGGAATGGTGTTGGGCGAGTGCCCTAGGAGTTCATGTTCACATGAACTCTGTTCCTGATAGAGAGATGATTCTGTGTGTGTTCGCTCCAACACTCGTCTCCTCGCACAGAGCCCACCAGCCTCCTCACTGGGAACAGGCAAGTTCCAGGCTAAGAAAGGAGCAAAGCAGTGGTGAACCTGTGGGTGCTGAAAGCTGCTGCTCACAGAGACAGAGGATCCCTGAGTTTGATGGCTGTGACAGACGCTTATGATCATCATTGCCCACTCCTAGCAAGAATGTGGGAACACTACAGCACGGACCACCAATGTCTGGGTGTTGTGTTCAGGGGGTCACTCTATACGATGGGCCACAGCCAAGCAAATCCCGAGTGGGCGATTTATCCTGTTTTTGGGCCTCATCAGGGTCTGTGGTGCTGTGTGCAACACTTGGCGTTCGAGCCTCGCCTTCCCATAGATACCTCCAAACTGAAGTTCCCAGCTGGTGCCCATCCGCCGCACCCTGTCCCCAGCCCAGAGCCCTGAGTGCACCTCCAGAATTCCTGGGACACGCTTCCAGGGATGGGCACTGCAAACCTCCCTGGGCAGTTCCAGTGCCTGAGCCACCTTCCATGGGGAAATTCCTGCTGTGCCCACCCTGAGCTGCCCTGGGCCAGCCTGAGGCCGTTCCCTCTGCTCCTGTCCCTGTTCCCCTGGGAAGGCAAGGCCCGACCCCCCCGGCTGTGCCCTCTGGCAAGGGAATTCCAAGGAGAGTGAAAAAGATCCCTGGGGGGATCCTCCTTTGTCCAGGTGAGCCCTGCCCAGCTCCCTCAGGGATTCTCCAGGCCCCTTCCGCCGTCGACGCCTGCCCTCACGCGGTCTGCAGCCTTCCGCGGCGTCGCTTCGGATTGAAGGCCCCCTTCCCGGCTCCCTCAGGGATTCCATGCTAGCCCTCCTCCCGGCCCTCAAGGTATTCTCTCTCGCCCCTGCCCAGGCTCCCTCAGGGATTTCCAGCCCTGCCCAGCTCACCGTTCCCGGCCCGCTCGCCCCTCAGGGTCCCTCCTGTCCCAGAGCTGCCCCAGCCCCCGGAGGATGCCCCAGCAGTTGCCAGCACAGAGGACCCGGGCAACTGCCCTCTGGGGCGTGTCACCAACCAGCGTGGAGTAAGCCGGGCGGCTGGCACAGCCCAGGGGTCTCTTGCCCGCTGGGCACCCCTGGGGCTTCGTGTCAGCCGCTGACCCAGCACCTCGCAGGCCTTTTCAAGCGCTCTGGCAGACACTTCCCAGCGCGGTGGCACTCCCTAGGACTGGCTTTGACAGGAGCAGCACTCGGCACCTCGCTGCCTGCCCAGCTGCCCATGGCCGCCGGTGGCCTCAGGCCAGCCCTGCGTCCCTCACACCCTGGCCCGGGCCCGGTTGAAACTGCCCAGGAAGCAATCGATTCCTCCTCCGGCATCAGCCCACACCGGACACCCACGGGAACGGCCCGACACCGATCGGAGAGCGAGAGGGGAAGAGGGAGAGAAAAGAGGAAGGAAAAAGGACGAAAGAGGAAAAGGGAAGCCGGGAAAAACAGGAGGAAAGAGGAGAGGCAGGGGACGGGAGGCCCGCCCTGCCTGCCTTGCACCGGGGCCAAGCCGCCGCCCGCCGCTACACCACGTCCTGCTCGAAGGGGTTTGGCGGCGGAAGAGCGGCAATCTCTGGCTCCGCCGTGCCGCCGGCCGCGCTCGCCGTACCGCACCGACTGACCCGGCCGGAAGCCAGGCCGCCGCCGCCGCGCGCCGCCCCGCCTGCGGCCGCCCGCGGCGCCCGGGCCTGCCCGCCGCTGCCCGACCGCCCCGCGCGGGCCCGCGGCCGCGCTCCGGCACGCGCCCGCGAACCGCCGTGGATGAAGGCGGCTGCGGGAAACAGCGGGAAGCCCGCCCCGCGGGCCGGCGGGGAACGGGGCGGGCGGCGCGCCCCAGGAGCGCGGCGGCGGCGGGGAGGCACTGCGGGGCTCAGGGATCCCTGGCTGCTCCTGACCCKTCCTGGCCGGGCTGGGGGCTCTGGCAGGGAAAGGATCCCTGGGTCCKTCCCTCTCTCCCTTCCCCTCAGCAGCATCAGGGAATGGTTTCTGTCCATTTTGCTCGGACTCCTGAAGTTTCCCAGCTTTTCRAGCGTGGCTGAGGTGTCTCTGTGCCTCCTGGGTTTGCAGGGATCCAGGGGATTGTGGCTGCTGGAAGATCTGCTGCTTTTCCTCCTTTTACTGAGGATTCAATCCCAGCAGCTTCCCCAGAACCACCCGGGACACACAGTGGGAGTGCTGGGGTGGCTGTGCAGGGCCAGGAGCRGGACTGGATCATCCTCATGGATCTTTTCCAGCTCAGGATYTTCTGTGATTCAGTGATTACAAAACCTGCCCGGGGTTGGGGTGAAGACAGTGACTCAGTTGTTTTGTTTTGTGTCCTGCCCTGACTTGTGCTTTCTTKAACTCGTGCTCAGTGTCACTTCTTTGTTACACAACGCCTGTTCTGAATGGCAGCACTGAAAAAAAGCAGTGAAATAAACGAGACACCGGGCTCAGCTTTCTTGCTGGGATCCTAGGAAAGAGAAGAATTCAGCATTCCTGGGATTTTTGTCCCTGCCAAAATGGAAGAGATTGAGTGCTCTTGTTGCCACACAATCTCTGGTTTGTTTGTGGTATAAGTTGAGCTGGTTTCTTATTTTATTTATTATTTTACTTCTAATTTCAGTTCCCTGCTGCAGTTTGCTGTTTGACCACACTCACATTTCACGTGGCTCAAACTGATGTGTTTGTTCAAGTGGATTTTTTTTGAACTCTGCAGCATTCTTTAACAAACTTTAATGCTTCAAGGACTCCCAGGCTGCAGAACTTCAAAACTGGGACTCTSTTTGCTTAAACTTTACTCAGTGTATTTTTCCTTTTAATATTTTAATATTTATAGTTATAATTTTTTATTATCACTTATTAAAATTTAGCATGTGCAKCAGAKTAGGAACTTGAATTATTTGGGCTYAATCTTKAAYTCCATTGCCAGGYAAACTTTGTCATTAGAAGCTTTAAACAAATTGGTATTCTGTTGTAAATTAGAGCATGGCAGATACCAAATTATCACATGTGGATGCTCTGGGGAGGTGCTGAGTTTGGAATTTTGGTGCCTTTTGTTGGCTGCAGCAGTGGGGCAGATCCAGCTGCCTCTTCATGCAGAGCTGCTCRTTTTTGGAACACCTGTGGGGAAAAAGGAATTTCCTTTTCCTACCCAACCCAGCCCTCAAGGGCTTTCATTTCCCTTAGGTTTTATTTCCTTTTTTCTTTTTCTAGTATTTATCTTTATTATTATTTTTGCTTTCCCCAATGTTATTAATTTCCCCCAATGTTATTAATTTTCCCCCAATATTATTATTTTCCCCCAATGTCATTATTTTTCCCCAGTGTTACTATTTTTTCCCGATGTTATTATTTTTCCCAATGTTATTATTTTTCCCAATGTTATTATTTTTCCCAGTGTTACTATTTTTTCCCAGTGTTACTATTTTTTCCCAGTGTTACTATTTTTTTCCCAGTGTTACTATTTTTTACCATGTTACTATTTTTCCCAATGTTACTATTTTTCCCAATGTTATTATTTTTCCCAATGTTATTTTTCCCCCATATTATTATTTTTCCCCATTGTTATTATTTTTCCCAATGTTATTACTTTCCCCAATGTTGCTATTTTCCCCCAATATTATTATTTTCCCCAATGTTATTATTTTCCCCAATGTTAGTATTTTTCCCAATATTATTATTTTCCCCAATGGTATTACTTTCCCCAATGTTACTATTTCCCCCCAGTGTTATTATTTTTTGCCACAGCTGCCTTTGCTCCCGTGGTTCCAAGCCCCCAGAGCTGAGCAGAGCCTTGGAATGTGCCTGGACACAGCTGCACATCCTGGGATAACCCTCTGCAGCTCTGGGGCAGTGTGGCTGCTTTGCTTGGACAGGAACCCCCAAAACTTTTGGAAATTTCACATTTCCTGTCTGGATCAGTTCAGACTCCACGTGCCCTCGCTGTTTTCCCAGCTCTGTCCTTCCTCTCCCWTCACCCCTGSAGCAGCCTGGTTCCCTTTGSTGTTTGTTTRCCTGCCCTTCTCTCCGGGGCCCTGCAGGGCTCCAGGAGCAGGAGGGGTTTGCTGGMGCTTGGAGAGGCCCTGCAGGGCTCCAGGGCTTGGTGCCAGGGGTGAGGGCATCCCCTGCTTCTCCCTGGGCACCCCCTGGTCCCTGGCTGCTGTGGCAATGAGCAGGGATGATCCTGACAATTCTCCCAGGTGCAAAGCTCCTTCTTTTTCTCCTTCCTTCTCCTCTTCCTTCTCCTCCCGTTCCGCTTCTCTCCCTTCTTCTTCTCGACTCCTCCTTTTCTCCTTCCTTTTCTCCTTATTTTTTTCCTTCCTTTATTATCTCCTTCCTTTTTCTCCTTCTTTCTCTGTCTTCTCCCTTCCTTCTTCTCTTCTTCTCTTTCTTCTTCCTCTTCTCTCCTTATCCTCCTTCCTTCTTCTGCCTTCTTTATGTCGTCCTTCCTTTTTCCTTCCTTTTCTCCTTCCTTTTTCTCCTTCTTTTTCTCTCCTTCCTGTTTTCTCCTCCTTTTTTCCTCCTTCTTTTTCTCTTGCCTTTTTCTTCCTTCCTATTTTCTCCTTCCTTTTCTCCGTTCTTTTTCCCTTCCTTTGTTCCCTTCCTTTTTCTCCTGTCCTTTTCTCCTCTTTTTCTCCTTCCTCTTGTCTCCTTCCTTTTCTCCTATCCTTTTCTTTCTCCTTCCTCTTTTTCTCCTTCCTTTTCTCCGTTCTTTTCTCACTTCCTTTTTCTCCTTCCTTTTTCTCCTTTCCTTTTTCTCCTTCCTTTTTCTCCCTTGCCTTTTTCTCCTTCCTTGTTCTCCTTCTTTTTCTCCCTTACTTTTTTCTCCTTCCTTTTTCTCCTTCCTTTTTCTCACTTCCTTTTCTCCTTCCTTTTTTCTCACTTCCCTTTTTCTCCGTTCCTTTTTCTGCCTCCTTTTTCTCCTTCCTTTTCTCCTTCCTTTTCTTCCTTCTTTCCCTTCCTTTTCCCTTCCTATTTTTCCTTCTTTTCTCCTTCCCTTCCCTTCCCTTCCCCTTCCCCTTCTCTCCTTTCTTTTCCTTGTCCTTCCCTCAAGCTCCCTTTCCTTTTCCTCGTTTTCCAGCTGCTCTCCTGGAAGAGCTGTGGCAGTGCTTTGGGGCAGGAGCTCTCCAAGCATTTCTCCTTTGGGCAGTGGGAGCAGCAAACAATTCCCAGCCCCTTCCCAGCTGCTGCTGTGAGTGCTCTCCCCTTTCCTGGGCTGGCAGCATTCCCTGGGACCACGCAGCAGCTCAGCTCAGGGAGCTCACCCAGGGAAAAGCCATTCCTTGCCCCTGGAATTCTTTATCAAAGCACCCCAAGCAGCACATTCTGCTTTTATCATTATTTCTGTAAAAGCCAGCTCAGGTCTAATGTTCCTTCATTAACTGGGGGGCTGCAGAGGACAAGTCATTCCATGTTTTTAAAGGTTATGTTCCCTCTGTGCTGAAAAACTCCTGGAAAATGCATCCTCCCACATCTGCTTCTGCTCTGTCTCAGCATCTGTGAGGGWGTTCTCCTTCAGAATTGTTCCTGAATTTAGGGATGGAGAACAGCAGCTGCTGCTCACTTTGTCATGCTGGCAGGGAGGGAAACTTCCAGATCCCTGAGAGTTTGGGAAGGACAGAGCTGGGATCCCACAGCTGCTCCCAGCACAGGGTGGCTGCAGGGGAGGGAATTGGCTCCTGTGGGAACGTGCTGGGAGCTGGGAGGGAGCAGCACTGAGTGGTGTGCTGGGGGCTGAGCTTGTGTTGGGATGGGGGTGGAGTGGGGTGAGGSAGAAAAGGAGCTCAGGGGGKCCTTGTGGCTCTGCACAGCTCCTGCCAGGAGGGCACAGCCAGYGGGATTTGGGATCATCCCAGGGAACAGGGACAGGAGCAYAGGGAACGGCCTCAGGCTGGCCCAGGGCAGCTCAGGGTGGATTTMGGGGCAATTCCTCCATGGAAAGCCATTTCCAACCCTGGCACAGCAGCCAGGCCAGAGGTGAAGTCCCAGATATTTTGAGCTAGAAATGCCAGGTTTGCAGTGAGYATATTTGGCTGCATTGCTGCAGTGCCCTGGGCCTGGGCTGAGCATTTGGGGCTCAGAGCCTCCTTGTCCTCCTGCACTTCTGCTCCTGGGGCATTCCGAGGATTTCCCAGGCATCCAAACCCCCTCATGTGGGCAGCCCTCATCCTAAAAATCAGCAAATCTGGGATCACATCCCAGTTTGGCCAGGCTTTCCCAGCAGGACAGGACTCTCTGGAATTCCCTGCCAGGAGAGGGGATTTAGGATTTGATCCCAGGGAACAGGGACAGAAGCAGAGGGAATGGCCTCAGGCTGGCCCAGGGCAGCTCAGGGTGGGCACAGCAGGAATTTCCCCATGGAAAGGGGGCTCAGGGATTGGAGCTGCCCAGGGAGGTTTGCAGTGCCCATCCCTGGAGSTGTCCCAGGAATTCTGGAGGTGGCACTCYGGGCTCTGGGCTGGGGACAGGGTGGGCATGGGCACAGCTGGSACTCCATGGCTTTTCCARCCAAAATAATTCCATAATTCTGAGGTGAGCTCTTCTGCTGGAGCCTGTGATCATCAAACCTTCCTGTTGCCATGGGACAGTTGGGATTATTTCTGCCCTGGCAGAAAAAGCTGATGTGATTTCCACTCAGGGAAATTTCAATGGATCCTTGGGAAGTACTTAAGTACTTCAGGATATCCTTGGGAATCTTTTCACTCCTTAGGGATTGCATATCCAGGGAATTTTCAGCTTCCAGTGGCTGATTTCACTTGATTTTCCTTTTTTTTTTTTAAGTATTTAAAATTGCAGGCACTGATTTATTTTCCACACCATCCATGAATTWGTTGTTCATGCCCTAAAATATTGATGCACTTAAAAGAAAATTCAGCAATTCTATCATTTTTAGGGTTAGTTTTGAAGAAGGTTTGTGGTTTCAAAATAATYTTTACTTCCTTGAAGTAAATATTCCAGTTTGTGAGGATAAATTATGGCCAAAATTWTAAATTTCCATTCTAAATTTCCATTTTTTTACATCTGTAGCAAAAGGAATTTGYGACATTGGTGGGTGCTGTGTTTGTGTTCCCTTTGTGGAAATCTTTTGCTGAGCAGCCCAAATAAAATGGGAGTTTAGTTGGTTAAAACTTAATCTTGAAGCWGCAAATGCAATAAAATATTGAATTTGCTGTTTATTAACTTGAACTGCAATATTTACATGGGATTTAAATAACCTGACTAATAAAAACTTAAAAGCACAACTAAATACCATTAAGCCTTATTAATTAATCTATAGAATGAGTAGGACTAGATGAGCTTTAAGGTCCCTTCCCAAGTCATTCCATGAAATATTAAATAGGGATTCATTTTATTGATAGAATCTGAACTGAAGAAARAAATCACTTAATAAATCTTCTTTTTCTTTCCAGAAAAAGCCACAAATGAATACAACACCAGTGAGGACTGGGGGCTCATCATGGATATTTGTGACAAGGTTGGAAGCACTCCCAATGGGTAAGCTGGGCCTCAGCATTCCAGGGAATTCTGTGCTGCTGGGAGGAGGAAAATGGCACAGAGAGCACAGCTCCAACCTCCCAGATACAAAATCCTTGGGAAGAAACGTTCCAGGAGGATTTTGAGCAGAGCAGTTTGTATGTGCTGAGCACWTTCCAGCTTTTTCCTGGAGTTGTGCACAGCACGCCCGAGTTATCCATATTTAATGATCTGGCATAAATGTGGGGAAGTGGCTGTGCCAGGAGGAGAAWGTGAAACAATTTCTGTGCACAAAAACACCTGGCAAGGACCTGMGGCTTCTTATGGCATTTGTCTGTGTTTGGTTGTTAGGAAAAATGGGAGAGAAAAGGGAAAAAACAGGGATCAAAGCACAAATGACTTGGAATCAGTTTAGCCTGAGTGGAACATAAATGGAATTTCAGTGATTCTGTAGTGGCCAGAAATATTTGCTGAATTTTTGAGTGATAGCATCTTTTAAATTTGGAATTAATCTTCAATTTTTAAGATTAATTCTGGAATTAATCTTCAATTAATTAGAATTTTTAAGTAATTCAGAATTTTTAGCAGTTCTGTTTAACATMAAAATTGGGGGTTTTTGGTGTTTTGATTTTAATTGATTACCTGCCACAAGGAATAACAGCAAATCTGTTCAGTSTGGGAATCTTTAGTCCTGAAGGAAAAAATATGTCCTTTGAGTCCTTCATTAAAAATCAAATTTTTTAGTGCCACAAGAGTTTTGTTGAGGGAACTGTTTTAAATCTGGTTTTGGAAGAAGGGATGTTGTAAACAATTCTGTGATTTAAAAAAAAATACATATGCAGAAATAGAAGTATATAAAATGCATCAMTAAATCTAAATATATATATTTGTATAGAAAATAAAATCCCAAATTCTGAATTTTAAATACCACTGCTGCTGGCATATTTTTAATTCAATTTTGTGTCCTTTTCTTCCTTTCTGCCCTTGAAAACAATGAAGATTGTTGCCTACCCTAAATAAAAATACAACTTAAAATAACTGAGTTGACTTTGTTGGATGGTTTGTACARGAAATAAAATGAAAATATTAGGACTAAAAGTCTATTTTTCTGGCACAGAGGCTTTTCTGTGCTTTGCTAATCCAGCAGCTCAAGTATCTGGCAGTGATACCATTTTTTAAATGCTGCATCAGCTTTTTTTTTTTTAGGATTTCATGTTTTTAAATGTTCCAAATATCAGTGTTAATGAAGCCTTTGATGTGCCTGAGCTCCTGCCAGCCATTAATGCTCATTTAAAGTGTGGAAACCCCTCAGCAGAAGCKTTTAAAAAGCTCTTTATTATTCTCCACTCACCTCAGATTGTGCTGAAACAAATTATGAAAACCTRTGTGTCCTCAGGCTGTGGGAAAGGGGATCCAAGAGCTGGGAATTCATTCCACTAAAATACCCATTTATTGAATCCTCTKATTTTCTGGGGACATTTCCTTATTGTCTGGCCCAAACCCTGCAATTGCTTCCCTTGATGGCCTGGCAGCAGGTTTTTGGGGAATGGATGTGGAATGGCAGCAGGTTTTTGGGAATGGATGTGAAATGCCAGCAGGTTTTTGGGAATGGATGTGGAATGGCAGGGGGAAAAAGGGAATTTCTGCCAATCCAACACTTAACTGAGGGCAGACAGACTGGCCAGTGGGTAAATCTCTGCCCAGCCCTGAAAGTGTTCAGTTTGATGCCATTTTCATTCATTAGGCTCAGCTTTGGTGACATTTTTGTTCTTAAGGCGCTTTGGACATTGCATTGGGTGCTGTACATTGTTTCGTTAAATAGGGCTCAGGTTTGGTGACATTTGTTCTCAGTAAGTTTCCAGGTTTGGTGACTTTAGTTCAGTAAGGCTCTAGGTTTGGTGCATTTTCATTCATTAGACTCAAGCTTTGGTAACATTTTTGTTCATAGGACCAGGTTTGGTGACATTTTTGTTCATAAGTCTCAGGCTTGGTGACATTTTTTTGCAATAAGTTCCAGGTTTGGTGGAATTTTTTTGTTCAGTAGAATTCAGTTTGGTGGAATTTTTCAGCTCAAAAGCTCACGTTTGGTGACATTATTTGGTCATAAAGTCTCAGGTTGGTGACTTTTAGTTCATTAAGCATCAGTTTGGTGCCATTTTTGGTAGCTCAGTGGCATTGTTCAGAGTTTCAGTTTTGGGAACATTTCACTCAATAAGTTCAGTTTGGTGCCATTTTCTGTTCAATAGGCTCAGAGTTTGGTGAACATTTTTTCAAGTTGCTCAGTTGGTGACATTTTTTTGTTCAGTTAGGCTCAGCCTGTGGTGACATTTTTGTTCATTAAGCTCAGTTTGGTGACATTTTGTTCATAAGTTCTAGTTTGGTGACATTTTGTTCAGGCTCAGTTTGGTGCATTTTGTTTCAGTAAGTTCAGTTTGGGCATTTTCACTTGCTGCTTTGGTGCCATTTTCACTTCATAAGCTCAGTTTTGGTCCATTTTCACTCCAATAAGCTCAGGCTTGGTGACATTTTCATTCATAAGTTCAAGTTGTGACATTTTCATTTCCATAAGTTCAGGTTTGGTGCCATTTTTGTTCATTAAGCTCAGCTTTGGTGACATTTTTGTTCAATTGGCTCAGCTTTGGTGACATTTTGTTCAGTAGGCTCAGTTTTGGTGCCATTTTCACTCAATAAGCTCAGTTTTGGTGCCATTTTCACTCAATAAGCTCAGTTTTGGTACCATTTTGGTTCAGTTCTGGTGGAGGTTTGAGCTCATTCCTTGCACAGCTCCTGTCACTCCCATTTATCCTGAATTTCTTGCTCCTTTGCAGAGCCAAGGATTGCCTTAAAGCCATCATGAAGAGAATGAATCACAAAGTTCCCCACGTGGCTTTGCAGGCTCTCACAGTGAGTAAATTCCCCCCAAAAGCCTCATGGAATGCAACAATTAAATATTTACTGAGCAATTCATTAATACCTTGATTAACCTCAGCAAATCAGTGTCTGTGCTGGATTTACCTTTTATTTWGGATTATTTGCACACTTTTTTTTATTTGCACTTTTTTCTTTATTTTGAATTATTTGCACTCTTACTTATTTGTACTTTTTTTCTTTATTTTGGATTATTTACACTCTTATTTGCACTTTTTTCTTTATTATTATTATTTGCACTCTTTTTTATTTGCACTTTTTTCTAATTTTGGATTATTTGTAGTCTTTTTTTAAATTTGCACTTTTCTTCCTTATTTTTGATGACTTACACTTTTTTATTTTCACTTTTTAAAATTTTGGATAATATGCACTCATTTTTTTATTTGCACTTTTTTTCTTATTTTGGATTATTCACACTATTTGCACTTTTTTCCTGATTTTGGGTTATTTGCACTCACTTTTTTAAATTTGCACTCTTTTTTTTCTTTTTTTGATTGTTTGCTCTCTTTTTTATTTTCACTTTCTTTTCCTTATTTTGGATTATTTGTAGTATTTTTTTATTTGCACTTTTTTTCTTATTTTGAATTATTTGCACTCATTTTTTTCATTTGCACTTTTTTCTTATTTTGGATTATTTGCACTCTTTTTTAAAATTTGCATTTTTTTTCTTCTTCTTTTGGATTGTTTGCACTCTTCTTTTTATTTGCACTTTTTATATTTTGGATTATTTGTACTTTTTTTTGCCCTGCATTTTCCCAATTGTCTTTCTGCTGTCAGCTTTTAGGAGCCTGTGTGTCAAACTGTGGGAAGATATTCCACCTGGAGGTGTGTTCCAGGGATTTTGCCACTGAAGCTCGAGCTATAATAAACAAGGTAATTGTTTTAGAATTAAAAGTCCTGGGGGAAGATTATTTTGGTACCTTCTCCAAATTAATGTTGTACTAATGTACATTTTCTATGTTTTCACTGAAATTTGTGTCATTTTTACTCTGAAAAAATAATCTGTTAAAGAGCTGACAGCTGATAATCCTTCACACTTTTACAAAATTACGTGAGCKATTTTAATTAAAATCTGTGTTCCTAAGCTCCATTAATTTGATCATGGTAAGTGCAGCTTTTCTTGAGGAGAGTTTTTATTAGGCTTGAAGGAAATTCCTGYGCTGAAGTGAAAGGGAAAATGATGAGGAAGTGAAATGACATTTGTACAAGGAAAAGGATGAAGTTYCAGACAATTCTTTTTAGTTTTTAGAGATTCTGGGAATGTTGAATGAGAAAATAACCAAGAAAAGGAGACTGAGATGGTTGGGGTCAAGCAGCTGCTAGGCTCTAAATCTGCCTGTGAGGAATTGAGTAAGCAGGAGCAGCTTTTCCCTAATTACTGCTCCAGTTGGAGACAAAACTGGTTAATGGGTTAAAAAGGAGTTTTCAGATCCCTGCAATCATCAYAGGCTGAGCAAAGCAATTAAGGAAAGTAATAAAATTGCTGGGAAGCAAAATGAGTTCACAGCTCTTGTGTTTCTGGCTTTTGTGGAAAAATAGGTCTGCAAGTGCTGCCTGTGTTCCCATTAGCCAGGGTCCATCCTGGGGCTCACACTGACCTTCAGCAACACAGGGATGGGGCAGCAGGTGCTGGGATCCCAAGCCAGGGATGGGCAGGATCCTGGGATCCCCACCCAGGGAGTGGCAGGCAGTCCTGGGATCCCAGCCAGGGATGGGCAGGAGTCCCTGGGATCCCAGCCAGGGAATGGGCAGGAGTCGGGATCCACCCAGGGATGGGCAGGTGCGGATCCCTCAGGGATGGGCAGCAGTGCTGGGATCCCAGCCAGGGATGGGCAGGGATCCTGATCCAGCCAGGGATGGGCAGCAGTGCTGGGATCCCACCCAGGAGTGGAGCAGGGATCCTGGATCCCTCCAGGATGGGACAGGGAGTCCTGGGATCCCACCAGGGATGGGCAGGGATCCTGGGATCGCTCCCAGGGATGCAGGGATCCTGGGATCCCACCCAGGGATGGGCAGCAGTGCTGGATCCCACCAGGGATGGGCAGGATGCTGGGATCCTCCAGGGATGGGCAGGGATCCTGGGATCCCACCCAGGGATGGGCAGGAATCCTGGGATCCCAGCCAGGGATGGGCAGGGATCCTGGGATCACCAGCGGATGGCAGGAAGTGCTGGGATCCACCCAGGGATGGCAGCAGTGCTCGGGATCCCACCCAGGGATGGGCAGGCGTGCTGGGATCCCACCAGGGATGGGCAGGAGTCCCTGGCGATCCCCACCAGGGATGGGCAGCAGTGCTGGGAATCCCACCAGGGATGGGCAGGCGATCCTGGATCCCTCCACAGGGAATGGGCAGGAGTCCTGGGATCCACCCAGGGATGGGCAGGGATCCTGGATCCCTCCAGGGATGGGCAGCAGTGCTGGGATCCCACCAGGGATGGGCAGGGATCCTGCGATCCACGCCAGGGATGGGCAGCAGTGCCGGGATCCACCAGGGGCTGGGCAGGGATCCTGGGATCCCTCCAGGGCATGGGCAGGATCGGGATCCACAGGGATGGCAGGAATCCTGGGATCCCAGCAAGGGATGGCAGGGATCCTGGATCCCACCCAAGGAGGGCGGAGTGCTGGGATCCCTCCAGGGATGGGCAGGATTGCTGGGATCCCACCCAGGGATGGGCAGCATGCTGGGAATCCCAACCCAGGGAATGGGCAGTCAGTGTCTGGGATCCACCAGGAGATGGGCAGGGATCGGGATCCCACCCAGGGATGGGCAGCAAGTGCTGGGATCCCACCAGGGAAATGGGCAGAGTGCTGGATCCCAGCCCAGGGATGGGCAGGAGTGCTGGGATCCCACCATGGACTGCTGGATTCACCAGGGGATGGGCGCAGCGCAAGTGTGGAGTCCCCAAGGGTGGTTCAGCCAGTGTGGGATCCCAGCGATGGAGTCAGCTGGGATCCACCGAGCAGACTGGATCAGAGATGGGCAGGGACCCTGGGAATGCTCCCCAAGGGATTTGGGTTCTGGAGCACAATTTCTGTGTTTTTGGGAAATACTGACCCTTTACCCCTAGCCCAGCCCCGTTGGAGGAATAAGGAATAAAATTGTGCTTTTCCCCTRTTTTCCAATGAGAAAATGAGTTCAGCCAAGTGTGACAAATGTCTTTGTGCTGCTCCTGAGCCCAGCAAACTGTCTGGCTCAGAAATGCAGGTTGGAGCCTGGCACCTGGCAGTGCCCTCCCTGCTCAGCCCTTGCTGGGCTCACAGCCCTCAGTGGGATCTGATTCCTTGGGATGGGAATCATCCCAGTGCCAGGATCTGGGGGASCCACAGGAATTCCAGGCAGGGCATGAATTGATCTTGGTTTGCCCCCACTCCAGACAAATCATCTTCTTTTACCAGGCTGTCCCTGCAGCTCAGCTCCAGTTTGGGAATAAAAACTCTCCCCAAGGATTGTCCCCATGGAAAATTCCTTTTTGTGGGAGAAGCTGATTCAAGGAGACACAGATCAGGTTTTTGTGAGGGTCTCTCAGCTGGGACAAAGCTGTCCTGGCATCTGAGGAGAAACTGCAGAGGCCAGAAAAGGTGGATTGGAGGGAAGGATTTCTTGGAGGGAAGGATTTCTTGGAGGGAAAGATTTCTTGGAGGAGTTCTTGCAGGGAAAGATTTCTTGGAGGAGTTCTTGCAGGGAAAGATTTCTTGGAGGACTTCTTGGAGGATTTCTTGGAGGGAAAGATTTCTTGAAGGATTTCTTGGAGGGAAAGATTTCTTGGAGGATTTCTTGGAGGGAAAGACAGTGGCTTATATCAGACCAGTTGATGTGGTTGGGAAGTGGAAAACAACACACTTGAGAAGGAATGAAGAGAAAATTGAGGTTAAGTGGAGGGTGAGTAACACAGAGAGGCAGAAATTTGGGATAAGTGTGGTAGGCAGCCTGAATTTCTCCAGAATTGGTGCTGCAGGAGCTCAGCAGGTTCTCTGGAATGTGAGATCAGGGTATAAAAGGTCAGATGTTCTACATTCTGCTCCCCAAATCTTCTCAATCTACACAATTATTYATAATTAAGTGTATTTATAGTYAAATGGGTTTGGTAACAATTTTGGTAACAGCTSCTTCTGTTCATTTTGAYGCTCAAACARCCKTTTTTATCWAATTTTGTCTTCCAGGCTCACCCAAAAGTGAGTGAAAAGCTAAAAACCCTCATGGTGGAGTGGTCAGAAGAATTCCAGAAAGACCCACAATGCAGTTTAATATCTGCAACCATCAAATCCCTGAAGGAAGAGGGGGTCACCTTCCCTGCAGCAGGATCCCAGGTGAGAGCTGCTGTGGGACAGGTATGGGTCCCCAGCTCTGGTGTCCTTTCCCAAATCCCCTTTTCCTGTTTGTCCCAGGAATTATCCTGGGTTTGGAGTACTTTATTTTTCCACTTCTGATGGTTTGTTGTGCCCAATCTGACAGCAGATAGGATGCCAGGTGGTTTTTTCCTGACTTCTATTCTATTACTGATACTTCTAAATATTTCCACATTATTCAGTCCTGAAAATCAAAARTACAATTTCTATTACAATTTCCTCACCCAAAGTTTACTTCCCTCTGTATGAAACACAGAGGTTTTTTTAACTTTTACAAACACAGTGAGTTTTTTAACTTTTACAATCCCTCCTCCCTCCACAAAGATGTTTTCACTTCTAAWTCTGATCTATGTGTAAAACATATGGCAGGAACATGGAAGAGTTGAGCACTGGCACCCAATTCCAGTTCCTGGTGGGAATGAAAACTCCAGGAATGATTTCACTGTGCTGCTGGGGAGAATTGTAGGATTTAAGTCAGCAGCTCCCAACTGGAGCATCTTCTCTCTTGAAGGGAGGATAAAAGTGGAAAGAGTCATTTKAATGAGTAGTCTCACTGTAATAAATATGACTAAAATAATTATGTCAATAAAATCAGTTATTTCAATTAAATCTCAGTATTTCTTTTACTTTTTTCCCTACTGAAAACAGAAACAAGGCTGAAGGGTGGTGTTTTTTATTTCTAGGAGATCACSTGGATTCCATAATCCACCTGATCAGGAACAACTCTGTGCTAATTTTAAAAAATATCAAATTATGGAGATTTCATTGTCATTTGTCCCTCTGTTGTTCCCACCTTTGCAGGCTTCCACCAGTGCTGCTAAGAATGGCTCCTCATCCAGTAAATCCAAAGAAGATGAGGATATAGCTAGAGGTGAGTTGCTGTCTCAGCCTTGAGTTGGACTGCAGAAGTTTTGTTGAAAAGCAGGGAAATGGGAGTTTGGGCTCTTTCCTGCTGCACAGAATTGAAACCAATGCCACAGTGGGTTGGGAATTGTGGRATTCCAGGTGTTTCCCTCACCCATGGGYATGTGGYGTTAGACACATTCCTCCCCATCACACAGCATTTTAAATGTTAGCTTCCAACACTACAGAAGCAGATACAGACCTTGTTTAAATAAAGCAATAAATCCTTTTTTTGTTAAATCAAGAAATCAKACTGCTTTGTCTCCAGGGATAAACCCCTCAAACCTGTTCTCTTCCTCTCTGCCCCKCCTGCAGCTATTGAATTGTCTTTGCAAGAGCAGAAGCAGCAGCAAATGGAGACCAAATCCTTGTACCCACCTGCAGAAATGCCACCAAACCCCCAGAGCCTGAGGAAGGTGCGAGCTCTSTATGACTTTGAAGCTGTCGAGGACAATGAGCTCACCTTTAAAAGTGGAGAAATTATTTTTGTTTTGGATGACAGGTACAATACACTCAGGTGGAGCTGACTTTGTTCCACRACTCTTGTTTCTCTCAGGGTAGCACATTTTTCCTCTGATGTTTRTTTCCCCCTCACAGAAATGTCATTGTCACTCTGCCCTCCCTCACATCCCTTTCTCTTCCTTTTATCTTTRCAAATTCCTTGTTTCTGACCTCAAATCCTTTTTAGTGCAGGGAGAACCTCGAGTATTTCATSCAATTTGTAGTTTGGAAGATAAATCTTAGTTGGTTGTCTGACATAAGAAAATGCACTGGCATCACATTCCATCTGCTTCCAGCAGCTGTTAAACCTCTGGCTATCAAGAATCAGATTTGCCAAGAAGAAAACTGATTAAAAATAGCTAAAATAATGATTGTTGTTAACACCTCTAGGGATATATACAGCTTTAAAGGGCTGGCAAGTWATCAATATAAAGATTTGATGGATTGTGTTCAATTTTCAGTGATCCCCTGACTCCTCTTCCTCCCTTCCCTCCCCTGTGCCCCAGCTCCTGTTTGGCTTTGTGCTAATCCCTGCAAGTTSTCTTTTAGATATCACAGGGTTTTGGTAAAAAACCACCAAATATGTCTCTGTACCTCAGGTTTTCAGTAAAAACCCCAAATATGTCCCTGGCTGTGTTCCCCCCTTAGTTCTGTAACCCTTCTTTATTTCCCCAGTGATGCCAACTGGTGGAAGGGGGAGAACCACAGAGGAGTGGGGCTGTTCCCATCCAATTTCGTCACCTCTGACTTGTCTGTGGAGCCCGAGGCAGGTGAGTTACCTGCTGAAATGATGGATGCATCATTGCACAAAGGCAGCTTTGTGCTGCAATCCTAATTAGCCCAGCAGCAAAATAATTTCCTCTATCAGCCCCAGGAAAGAATTGAGAGACATCCTGCCCTTGTTTCAAACAATCGAGCACAGATCACTCCATAACTCCCCTTAATTTCTGTCTCTATTTCTCTTTTAAGTTATTACCATTTTCTGTGACAGAAATTTGGTTCGATTCACCATAATTCCTTGTCAGCAACATATTTACAAATCCAGCAAATTGCCYTTTCAAATGTCACAGTGTCTTTTCACACAGAAAAATAACAAGGAGCAAATGTTTGTTTGAAGTTGTGACAACAACAGAGAGAAAAGAAACTCATCTCTGTTCTTCCAGCAGCTGTGGATAAAATCTCTGTTCCTGAGGACACTGCAGAAGAAATTAAGAAAGCAGAACCTGAGCCAGTTTATATTGATGAGGTATGAAGCCACTTTAAAATAAAATATTGCTGGGCTTTTACATTCCTTCGGTGCTGAATGTTGGCAGATGATTCTTTGTCTATAAAGAACTTTTATTTGAATATTAAACCAATCTTGGCACAYCTGGGAAATCAGAGTTCTTCATCTTGGCATCCCCTTTCAGGATAAGATGGATAAAACACTGCAGGTACTTCAGAGCATAGATCCCACGGATTTAAAGCTTGATTCTCCAGATCTTCTCAACTCAGAAGGTACTTGCAGCACTAAATGAGCTCTTTTTTATGACTTCTTCTCACAATTACCTTTTGTGGATTGAGCTGGGAGTTCTTTGTGTTTATTTTAAGCTTAGGGGAGCTGTGCTCTGTACTAACAGTGCTGGAGAACACTTATTTCACCGTGGGAGTGTGGGGCTCTGGGGATAATTTGAATTTTTTTAATAGTTCCAAGCCAGCTCCATGTTTAGCAGAGTCARTTGCATAACTCCCAGCTCTGTAAAATGCCTGAGCTTTGCAAGATCCATCTACCAGTCCCAACCCTGAAATAAATAAGAAATTAATTTTACTGTAGTTAGATAAAATATTTCTGGCTGCATTTAAACATTRAATTGTGCAAGACATCAACTGCCTCAACACTTTGTCTTCACAGATATCTGCCAGCAGATGGGTCCAATGATAGATGAAAAACTAGAAGAGATKGATAGGTGAGCACAATTTATTCACTCATTTCCTTCAAATTGGGCAGGTTTAATGAGATTTCTTTGGTACTTTCATCTCCTGAGCTAGAAAACCTTGCAAGAAAAATTTACCAACTTTATTTTTTAATGCTGAAATATCAAGTTCTGAGTGTGTGCACTGAGATTTGATTGCTGCTCTCCCAAAATTCCCTGCACAGGTCGTGGATGCTTTTTACTTTGTCATTTTATGTAGCCTTCTCCAGGCTGTCCAGAGGTTGGAATTTTCAGTCTGTTGGTGATGATTCCAGGTTTTCCTCACCTCTGCCTCCTCAGGTTTGGCTGCCCAGTACCTGAAGAAGCTCATCAGGAAAATGGAGAGGGACTGGGGACAAGGGATGGAGGGACAGGAGCCGGGGAATGGCTCCCACTGCCAGAGGGCAGGCATGGATGGGACATTGGGAATTGGGAATTCCTGGCTGGGCTGGCATTCCCAGAGCAGCTGGGGCTGTCCCTGGATCCCTGGCAGTGCCCAAGGCCAGGCTGGAGCAGCCTGGGATGGTTGGGAGGTGCCCATGGCAGAAGGTTGGAATGAAATCTTGTAAGATCCCTTCCAGCCCAAACCATTCCATGATTCTGTGACTCCTGGGGATATTTGAGGGTGAAAAGAGCAGGGAATTCCACCTGGGAGTTGCTGCTTCGGTGCCAGCAATMGTTGTGCAGCTCTTGGATTTTCCTTCCAGTCACACAACAGCAARTTTTCAATATTAATGGGTTAAAAAATTACCTTTTACCTTTCAGAGGCTCATTTTTCTTGCATATTTCATGCAGCACTGGTCTTTCCTCCCCATGTAAGATGTCCCAGCAGCTCAGTGCCCTCTCCATTTGTTTTGGAACAGGAAACATTCCGAGTTATCTGAGCTGAATGTGAAAGTTCTGGAAGCTCTGGAGCTCTACAACAAACTGATGAATGAGAGCCCCATGTACTCAGCCTACTCCAAACTCCAGCACCCTGCACAATTCCCACCCACCTCCTCTGGAGTGTCTGTGCAGGTCAGTATCCCTGGGACCTGGAAATTCCATGGGATCTGGAAATTCCCTGCTGCTTATCCCTGGTTTTAAAAAAATCACAGCGAAAACCAAAGGGAGCCCACGAGCAATCTGACATTGCCTTTGCAAGAAATTGGGATTTATGCACTAGAACAGAAGGTTTTGCTTGGCCACTGTTGAATTTCCAAAAGATCCCTTCTATAATTCATTTCTTGCAGTTGGGATTGGGTGTTGCAGCAGCCTGGTGGGTATTCTTGCTGTGAGTCATGTCAATCTCCAAGTAAAATGTTCCCTTCTTATCTAATGCTGGGGATGGGAGGGAACTGGAATATCAGTGTATTAATCCCAAGTGTATTTTTTGCTAAATATAGAAACACTCTGCTTTTAGCTCCTTTTGCCCTTAGAAAATTGAACATTTTGTATCAGTTCTAAACATGTGGTATTTGTGCTCCAAACTGTTTTACACTGTCCCTAATGATGGRTTAAGGAATAAACATGGAGGGGAAGGAGAGATTTTCAAAAAGCACAGAATGAGGGTTTTTACTTGAAATGAATTTTACTTTCATGTTAATTGTTCAGTGGGAAAAGAATAGTTGCCATGGCAACTGCTAGATCTGAAAATATGTCAGTTAAAAGTAATTCRGTGTCCTTAACTCCAGGAACGATGGAAAATTCATTATATTTGGAGGTTACAAAGTAATTTAAGCCAAAAGGCAACTGGAGTTTGCTGTTTCCTCCCAAGACTGGTGCCTAGAAATGCAGGATAATGCTGGGCTTTATTTGGGACAAACCTGTTTATCCTGAATCCAACCCCCTCCAGCCAGTGCCACCTGAATTTGGAGGGAATCTTGCATTATTTAAACCAGAATTGGCAGWAAGTGCAGGTTTTGCTTCCAGCTGTAGAATATTCTGGTGGGTTCACTCCAAAGCGTGCTGAGCACCAAATCTGCTGGCTTTGATTTGCTTTGCAGTCGTATCCTGTGCAGCCTCCCAGTGGGAATTACATGATCCAGGGGGTGTCCATGTCCCCAGGGTACAGCCTGGCCCCGGAGCAGGTGGGCCAGGTGAGGTCCCTGCCTCAGAGCATCAACTCTGCAGCCACTCAGCCACCTCCAGCTGCTTATTTAAGGTATGGATCCAGCAATTTCTTCTTCCTGGGGGGAATTTTGCCACTTTGCACCTTCTCGTGGCATTTACATTTAGTGACACGTTTGAGAGGAAAATACCAATTTTAGTAAACCYGGGAGCAATGAGAGCATTATTCTGGGTAAAACTGATCCTGCACGAGATGATTTCCCAGGAAGGTTTTGAGAGGAAGGTTGAAAAGGAACCTCTGACCTTGGCATTAAGCACCCAGCACCAAAGATTAAAAATTAAATACTAGGGGTAAGTTAATGAGTGAGTTGAAAAGGAAGAGTAAGTTGAAAAGAAAGAGTAAGTAGGTTGAAGAGTAAGTAAGCTGAAAAGGAAGAGTAAGTAAGCTGAAAAGCAAGAGTAAGCTGAAAAGCAATAGAGTAAGTTAAAAAGGAAAAGTTATGTAGTAGAATTATTGAGATGCTGGAAGAATTTTTGAGGGTGAAAACGTTTTTCCTGCAAAAACCATTAAAAACTGCCATGTTAGAGGCATGAAAAGTATGGAATTCTTGGGAAACTCTGTTTTATTAACATAGAGGAGTGACAGGAGGGAAAGTGCAAGGCCAGAGCTGATTGAAGTTGAGAGTGTGCATGTAAAAAACTGTATTTTTGCAGCCGGCAAAACATCAAATTCCTTCCAAAGTGACCGTTATGGTCAAATGTACATATTTTGGAAGGTCCCAGCTTGTTTTGGGGGTGCCCATGATGCTGAGGTGGCCCTGGGGTGTCCCTGAGCTGTCCCTGTGAGCGTGGTTGGTGTTGTGTCCCCGCAGCCCCGGCCCCGACCCCGCGCTGCCGCAGCCCTTCCCGAGCGTCACCGGCACCGCCGCCTTCCCCCAGCACCAGCTGGGCGTGCCCATGGACGTGGCAGCATTCCAGAGCAACCAAGGACCAGGTTATCCCGTGGCACTTCCTGCTCATTCCCTGCTCCAGCAGCAGCCAAATTTCCATCAGCAGCCTCTGCTGTGAACAGCCGGGATGGAGGAGTTCCGAGCTCGGCGGTCGTTGGGAGTCCCTGCCGTGGATATCAAAGTCCATCTTCCTCTCAAATAGCCCAGCTCGCTGCGTTAGGGTGGTGCAGAGTAAAAATAGGCACCAGCTCTGATGGTTATTTGCATTTTTGCATCCTGAACTAGATTAGGGGATGGTTTAAAATAATTCCCCATTCCTCCGAGTCCCTTTTTTTTCCTCTTTCCCTGCGCTTTCAGGAAACGTCACTTGTGAATCTTTGAAAGATTGTCCCAAAATAATTCTCTTTGCAATGTGTTTCTGGAAGCTTGAGGATGCTGAGATGCTGTTGCTTTGCCTCCTCTGGTGTCTTCTGTAATCCTTCTGTCCCAGTGGCTTTAGGAACCCTCTGGGCTTCGGAGTCCCCTTCCTGAAGGACGCGCCGCGCAATCCGAGGGGTCCCTGGCTCCAGCTGGAAGAGGAAACTCTGCCCCTCAGGACCACATCCCTYTGGAAATAGGAGGAGAAGAGGGGCTTAACAGTGCTGCCTCTGTGTTTTGGAAAACACAGAGAATTGCTGTGTTTTTTCTTGAGGAAAACAAGTTTTCCTCCAATTCCCCGGTGTCTTGGCAGAGGTGGCACTGCCAGCACGAGGCTCCTTGGGAAGGGCAGGCAGGGCATGCTCCAGGTGGATCCAAGGTGCTGAGCCAGGAACTCACAGGATCTCTCTTCAGTTTTCCTTTCTGGATGGATGTAGAAGTGAAGGAGCATTGGAATTCCTTGTGGGAAAGGAGGGGCTGGAGAATGTTTGAAGCTGCTGAAGCCTCTGAGGATCTGTTCCCTTTGCAGGGGGAGCTGYGTGGAACAAGAACCCTCCTGATGGGACCAGGGGGTTCTGCCTCTCTTGGATTTCCTTTCTCTGCCCCTGTGTCCATGTCTCAACCAGCCCTGAGCCCAGAGGAGCTCTGCACCACTGGGAAAGGGGAATTTGAGGCCATCCCATGTGCTGGGGGTGGGATTGYGCTCCTGTGCACAGGAAATCCAGAGCCTTTCCCTGGAGGAGGGATTGCCTCAGCTGGCCATGAGTGGCAGCTGGGGAGAAAAGGAATCCAAGAATTTCTTCCCTGATGCACTTTTTGAAGGGTGGGGTTTGTCRGAGGGAGCACATGAGCTGGATTATCCTTTGGGAATGTGGGAATCCTTTCTTTTTCTTGTTTCAACTGCTGAACAAAAAAATCCCTTCATCCTCCGATTTACCTCCTCACTGGAGCATGGTCACATTTATCCTGCTTTTAACCACCTCTGCTGAGTGATAATCCTTGGTTTGGGGAAATAATGGAAGCAAATTACTGATAAAAAGATCTCCATTAAATGCAGGAAGCTCCCAGATGTCTAAATAAGCATTTTTGAGGTATAAACTTCATCCCAGATTGSAACTCCCAGGCTGCTGAGTGACCAAACCCACCCTCCACTCACCACCTCCTTTTATTTAATTATTTGCTGTCTTGACCTTATATTTGCAGCCTCGTGCTCATGCAAAAAGTGCTCTTTAAATCACTTTTTATTTAAATGTGTGCAATTGGAAGGAGGATTTTGTCTTTCCTTTGGACGTGACTTTAATTTGTCTTGATCCTTCCCCTGGAAGTAGCCCAGTACAAATAACACACGTGGCAATACTGAAGTGTTTTGATAACTTGTTCCTTGTGTCTTCTGAGGAAATGAATTTATTCTTGTGTCTTCTGAGGAAATTTCAATGCTGCTGTTCCAAATTCTTATTGTTTGGAGCTTTTATTTGTCAGAGTTTACTTTGTTCCAAGTTGGTTTGGGGTAGAACTAAACCTTGCTCTCGTTGCTATCAATTCTCCATGTTTGTTAGGAAATTTAAATTGGTGGTTTTTTTGGATTCTGAGCTTTGGGCCAAGAGAAYTCTTCAATTGAGCCAACCAGATGTGATTTGATGATGTTAATTGTTAAGTATAAATAATGTATATACTCATTTGTCTGAGATTTTCTACACAGCTCCACKCATGCCTGAACTTTTATAAAAGCAGGATTTGTCCTTCTGTCACCTCTTCTACTCCTAACTCTGTGATATGCAACTTGTAGATAGTGTAAAATAATTTAATTATTATTAAACCAGTGTATTTAGAGGGGGTTGGTGTTTCTCTTCATACTTCTAGACATGATCATATTTATTTTTAAGGCCTGATTYTAACTGAACATGCTGCCAAAGGATTTCTCTAACTCCAGATTTCTACCTTAGGTTTCTACCTGCTGTTTTCTATCAGGAATTCAGGGTGGAGAACTCCTGCTTTTTCATATAAACCCTTAACATAGGAACCTTTCTAATGAGACTTTCCACGTGGTATATTTGTTTCATGGGTGTTAAATGTCACTATGAGATCCATTTCCTTTGGTGTGAGCTGGGGACCTGTTGTGTCTGTTCAATTTGTCACCCCAGAGTGCTCTGAGGGCTTGTGCTCTGTCACCTGATGTCAGCCACGCTTTGTCTCTCCAATTGGCTCCAGAAATAATGTTAAAAATCAGATTATTGAAACTTTCCACGTGCTGTTGTGTGTTCTTTGTGCTGCAGGGTTTGGTGGGGATGGCCCTGGGCTTGTGGGACTCTGTCCCTCCATGCTGTGGCCTCTCACAGGGATCATTTCCTGAGATGAAGATGGTTTTCTTCCCTTATTTTTATCTGTGCATCTTTCCTAAGAACTCCCAGGCACTGCCCCTGCTTGCACTGAGAGCTGTCTGTGGGCTGAGCAACGTTGGTTCACAAACACACCCTGGAGAATTCCCTGCTCAGAGAGGCAYGAGCTGAGTCCTGTGATCCTGCCTGAGAATTCTGCTCATCCCAAAACATCAGGGTGAATCCCTGGGCTTTTAACCCTGCTGCTGAGGTTGTGCATGGACACCAAAAACACCTGAAAAATTCTGCTCATCCCAAAACATCAGGGTGAATCCTTGGGCTTTAACCCTGCTGCTGAGGTTGTGCATGGACACCAAAAACACCTGAAAAATTCTGCTCATCCCAAAAAATCAGGGTGAATCCCTGGGCTTTCATCCTGCTGCAGAAGCTGTGCAAGGACACCAAAAACGCCTGCAAAGAGCCCCAAAAATTGTCATTTACACATCAATCACTGGTTTCATCCTTTTTTTTACAGCCCTTCTGACCCCAGTGGGTTGATTTAGGGTCATTTCAGGCTGGAAGTCAACCTTTAAAAAGCCAAATCCTATCCTGAATTATTGGGAAATACTGGCCTGCTTTCCCTTCTGAATCCATGGGGTTTTTGGAGAGAATCTTTGCCTGGGAAATCAGCCACCCCACAGTTAATGTTTCAACAGAAATGCCTTCCTAGGACCAATTCAGTGATGAAACTGAATGTAAAAATAATCTCATTTAGACTGCAGCCTCGGTGACCCACATTCACCTCGGACACAGAAACCAGGCTGCCCCTTTCAGCCAAGAATGGAAGGATTTGGTGTCTGGAGCGAGGCAGGAGGACACTGGCAGGGCTGGCTGTGCTCAGGGTGTGCAGGTGTGAGTGAGGGTGTGCAAATTGCTGCTGCTGCTCATCCCAGTGTGAGTG
>NDFG01000165.1:93742-116829 GCA_002167245.1 Sporophila hypoxantha
CATTGCTGCTCCTGCTCATCCCGGTGGGAGGTGTGATGTGCCTGTAGGTGAAGCTCAGCAGTGGGAAGGAAATCCAGGTTCCGCTTCCAGATCTTCCTCGGATTTTATTCCAACTCATCATCTCCTCCTTTAGCTTGTTTTCCTCCGTGCCCTGAGCATGGAGCTCTCTCCCCGGCTGGTGCTGTCGGTCGGTGCTGATGGATGTGGGAAGGGCTGGGCACCCCTCGCCTGGAGGGGCCCGGTGGGCTCAGAGGGCGCTGCTCGCCCAGGGCATCCCCCAAGGAACGGACCTTAAATCCCATCCAGTGCCACCCCTGCCACGGCAGGGACACTCCCACCATTCCAGGCTGCTCCAAGCCTGGCCTGGGACACTGCCAGGGATCCGGAGGCAGCCACAGCTGCTCCGGGAATCCCTCTTATACACATCTAGATGTGTATAAGAGACAGGGACACGACCTTGATGCTTTGTCCCCGGGCAGGTGACGAGGGGCACCGCGACGCGCCGCAGCCGCCTGAAGCGCTCGGACGGCAGCACCACCTCCACCAGCTTCATCCTGCGGCAGGTCAGCGCCGGGGCTGGGGCACAAACGGGGGTCCGGGCACAAACGGGGGGTCCGGGCACAAACGGGGCTCCGGGGCTCGGGCACGGCCGGGGGGCTCGGGCGGCTCCGTCCCAGCGGGGCCGGACCCCGTGCGGAGCGCGGCGGTGCCGCTGCCCCGGGGATGCTCCGGCTCCGGTTCCGGCTCTGGCACCGCCGGAGTTGCGGGCACGGAGCGGCCCCAGAGCCCGGCTGCGGCCGGAGGAACGCACGGATCGTCCTCGCCTTGGGCTCCCGGCGGTGACGGACCCGCTGGGCATCTCCTCGTTATTCGCCGGGACACCGGGAGGTGCACTTGGCGTGGGGAATGGGAGCTGAGGTTTTAGTGGTCTCCTGACTTGAGGATTTCTGGGGGAAAAATGGTTTTAAGTGTGTCAAGAGCATCGGTATCTGAGGTTGGGCTGCTCAGAGCTGGTTGCACAGCAGCCCCYTGCACTGCAGGAGCACTGGTTGCCATCAGCGTGGAACCTCATGCRAACGTTCCCCTTTTCCTTCTCTGCTCCCCTTTTCCTGCCCTGCTTCCCTTTTCCTGCCCTGCTCCCACTCTGCCTGCCAGCCGTCCCTGCTCAGACACAGACTGACATCCRGAGACCCCTGGAGCATCACCCTCAGCTAAAACCACTGTTTGCTGTAAATATTATCAATTTCATTCCCAAATCCAGCGTGTGCAGCATTCCCCAGAGCATGAACCTGCACCCCAGATTGCCCAGGGGCTCCAGAGGAATTGAAGGGGGCTCAGGGGAAGCGGAGCCGGGCCCTTGGTGGATCAGGGACACTTGCCATGCATGGCAGCGTGCTGTGCTCAGGCCACGGAGGTTGCTCTGTCACAGAAGGGGATTTAAATAACCCAGGGAGGTTTCATTTGCCTGCTGGCACCTCCTTGTCACYGCCCCGGCCCGGAGCAGCCGTTTGGGGCTGGCAGTCCCCGTTCCCAGAGTGACATGTGAGAGTCTCAGGAAGAGTCTGACGTTCAGGGTGATCTGAGCCATGCAGACTGGAGTTGAAACAAGGATAAATGAGCAGAAAGGCAGTTTTGGGTTATGCTGGAGGGTTGAGGAGATGCTGCTCTGGGTGCTCCTGGGAGATGTCTTGGAGCAGCTCTCAGCCTGGCAGGGGAGCTGCTTCCAGAGGTGCATTTGTGCTACCTGGGAATTCGGGGTTGCTGGTTTGGGCAGAGGGTCCTTGGCATCACCTGGTGTCCAAGGCAGCAGGACTTGACCTGGAATTTTGGAAGCCAGGCCTCTGTCTGTCTGGTTTTGAGGGACTCAATTCCCTCCTGACCCCCCTGGGGGTCATTCCCCCATCCACATTGGATGGGCCTTTCCAATTAAGAACAGGAAAATCAGGTGATGGGGTGTTTTCCCTGTCCTTTACACTTCCACAGGGAAGTTCRCCCTCATAACAATCAGGCTCTGCAAGCAGAAGTGGAACAGAAAGTCCCACCAGCAGGGATCAGCTTCAGGTAGCACTGTGSTGCTTGTAGGTCTAATTTAAAAACAAATGGGAATTCTGTCAGATCTGTAATCAGTGTCCCAAAGGAGTTTAAATCTTTTGTAGATCTTGTATACATGAAAYACTGAGCACCAGCTTCTTCCCAAGCCCACAGTACCTATGGAAATGACATCCTTGGTTTCCTTCTGTGCCAGGAGAGACGCAGCTCCCTGGGATTTGAACTCATTACTCGACTTTTCATTATGTTGCATTTAATTTCTGGTTTCGATCCATTGCTCAATCTAATTTGGGAAGGGAATAACGTTTGGAGGAGCTTTTGGATTTGCATTTTTTTTGTCCACCCCATGTGGTGGGAAGCAGAGAGGGTCTGTGGGGTGTGTGTGTCCACAAGGACAGAGCTCCCAGCTCCAGCCTGTCCATGTGGGCAGCTGGCAGTGCCCTCTCTGCTGGGGGAGATGCTGCTCTGAAGGGCACAGGGGGAGTTCTGTACTGCCAGGAACAGCCAGGGGTGTGCTGGGAATCAGTGGGATGATGTTTGAACACCCCCAAAGGSAGTGGGGTCCCTGCTGTCCTGGAGMGACTCCTGATGCAGATTCCCAGCTGCTGGGATGGGCCCCGAATCCGGGCACAGCCAAGGCTGGCAGCAAAGCTGGCACTGAAGGGGTCAAGTGTGGCCTTTGAGCAAGGAATGGGTGCACAGAACTGTTCCTCTGACGTGGCAGGTGCTGCTCAATTAGAGCCAAGAACCCCCTTAAGGGACAGGAGTCAATTATTAGACACTAATTAGGGCAGCTGGAAACATGTGCTTGTGATCCACACAACGCTGGCATCAGAACTCCTCCTTGTGTTTTCTGGGGGTTTGTGACACAGGATTTGGTGTTTTCTCTTCGAATTCTGTCAGGATCAATTTATTCCCTGAGATTTCTGATGAGATTTATTTCACTGAAAAAGCTGTGACCTGTGCAGGACAACAGCAAGCACCCAGAGGTTGTGTCAGAGCATCCAGCACTTCTTGGGATGCTGGGGTGGAAGTTCAGCTTCCCTTTCTCCCCCTCTTCATTTTTTTCCCTCTCCTCCTCCTCCTCCTTTTACTCCTTCCCCTCTTCTCCAGGTGTCTTCTAGGGGAATATTTACATATTTTGCRTTTTATTGACCCAACTGCAGCCTTCATGCAGGTGAGATTGAGACACTTCCTCAGGCAGGGTCTCCCTTTGGAATGTTCTCCCTCACACCTCAGGGTCAGGAGGGGACTGTAGGGAAGCCGGACGGCATCTGGGAAGCCGGAAGGCGCAGTTGCGGAACGGGAGGAAATCCCTAGAGGGAGCCAGGAAAGGGGCTGGAGAATCCCTGAGGGAGCTGGGCAGGGGCTGGAGAATCCCCTGAGGGAGCCGGGAAGGGGCTGGAGAATCCCTGAGGGAGCCGCAGGGCGGTGGCGAATCCCTGAGGGGGAGCGCGCTGAGAATCCCTGGAGGGAGCTGGCAGGGGCGAGAATCCGTGAGGGAAGCGGGAAGGGGCTGGAGATCCCCGAGGGAGCCGGGAAGGGGCTGGAGAATCCCTGAGGAGCGGAAGGGGCTGCAGAATCCCTGAGGGAGCCGGGAAAGGGGCCTGGCAGAATCCCGAGGAGCCGGGCAGGGGTGGAGAATCCTGAGGGAGCGGGAAGGGTGGAGAATCCTAGGGAGCGGGAAGGGGCTGGAGAATCCCTGAGGGAGCTGGAAGGGGCTGGCAGAATCCCTGAGGGAGCCGGGCAGGGGCTGCAGAATCCCTGAGGGAGCCGGGCAGGGGCTGCGAATCCTGAGGGGCGGGCAGGGGTGCAGAATCCCTGAGGAGCGGCAGGGGCGTGCAGAATCCCTGAGGGAGCCGGGAAGGGGCTGCAGTAATCCTGAGGGAGCTGGGCAGGGCTCACCTGGAGCAAAGGAGGATCCCCAGGGATCTTTTCCCTCTCTGGAATTCCCTGCCAGGAGGGCACAGCCGGGGGGGTCGGGCTCTGCTCCCAGGGAACAGGGACAGGAGCAGAGGGAACGGCCTCAGGCTGGCCCAGGGCAGCTCAGGGTGGATTTTGGGGCAATTCCTTCAGGAAAAGGTGCTCAGGTGGATTCCCCATCCCTGCAGGGATTTCACAGCCCTGTGGATGTGGCACTTGGGACATGGGGCAGTGCTGGGAATGGTTGGACTCGATGATTCCAGAGGATTTTTGGCCTTGTAATAAAATCCCCTTGAAACATTCACGGGAATCAGTGGAAATCCTTCCCAGCTTGTGCCAGAGACTCCAAGTGAAGCCACTGAGTGTCCCTGAGCAGCCCAAGGACATTCAACTTCACACAAAACTATATTTAGACYTGCAGTTTATTTCTGGAAGTTTTTGCTGCTTCTTAAGAGATAGTTGAGGTTAAAGCCAATTTTCTTTTGAGACTTAGTTACACCTGGTGCTGCATCTCGGACAGCACTTGTGCTTCCCCTTTTTAAATGTAATTTTTCCTGTGTAATGTTGAGAGGAAGAGAAGAGCAGCATTTTGTGTTATCAGCTCTCAGGCTGTAACAACACTTAAAAGGTTGAGGACATTGTGACAAAAGAATTTAGAATCTTTAAAAAGAGTTTTGTGGCCTTGTTTCCATGGGGCTCTGCTGGTCAGTGACCATTTCTGGATGAACTTTTCAAGGTGCATCTGAATTCTTCCCAGAATTTTGCATTTTTTGGTCTCAAAATCCTTTTCCTCAGAGCATCACCTGGGGACACTGGTCTCCASTGGAGCTGCTGGGAGCAGGGTCCATTCCAGTGGGAGCCTGCAGTGATCCAGGCATTCCTCAAAATCCAGCACTGATTAAATMGATAAAAATCGTGTCTGCAGAGGAGCAGAGCAGAGGTTCAGTAATTTAGCTCAGGATGAGCTCAATCCTGCCATGAGTCATTAATTTCTAAAATACAGCTTACTGTCATGGAATGTGATTATTCCTTAGGCTGGGCTCATATTTTCCTCTGTGCAGCACTCAGGAGCTGTTTAAGCATTGACAGGTGAATAAAAGGCTGAGCCCTCTCTCCCCAGAGCAGCAGCCCTGGCATGGTTGTGCCTCATCCCTGCTGGAATCAGGGTGCTCAGCTCAGCCAGCTCTCAGGTTATGCCATTTGATGAAGAAACAGTGGATTTAGTTTGTAGAAGTCAAGATTTGACTTTGTAAATCCAAATATTRAGGTTGAATCAGGGAGGGGAATTAAGGCTTGCAGTGAAATGAGTGTTCCCAGGGTGTCTTGCTTGACTTTCCCTCAGGTTTGGGGTTTTCTCCTGCATTCAGCYCCACAGAGTTCACAAAAGCTTTCCAAAAYGGCCTMGCAGCTTTGGGGAAAAYCYGTGTTTTCTGCTGATGTCYCAGAATCATGGAATCCTGGAATGGTTTGGGTTCAAGGGACTTAAATCCCCTCCCATCCCAGCCCCCTGTCATGGACAGGGACACCTGCCACTGTCCCTGGGTGCTCCAAGCCCAYTGTCCAGCCTGGCCTGGGACACTTGACTCTGTTGTTCTGTCAGTCCTGACYGCCTGAGGCCAATTCCAGGTGATTTTTGGGGATGGTTTGCTCCCTGCAGGGCAAAGSTGGCAGGGCTGCACTGGGACAATCCATGGCAGGAATTCTCTGTGAAGGACTGGGGAGCTTCCATGGAATCGTCCCCTGGCAGCTGTAGAGGAACCATCCCACCAAGGGGCAGGGCTGGGATTTTGGAATGGCTGCAGTGACCTGAGGGAGGAAATCCTGGGAAAATGAGGAGTCCAGCCCTGCTTCCCTACAGCTCCCAGTGTGGAAGGTTCAGGTGGGCCCAAGGACATGCAGAGGACATCCCTCCATCAGCTCCTGCAGGATGCTGCCCGTGTGGATGGGGTCAGAGCCATGGGATGCCCAGGTGGGACCTTGCCTGGGGTTTCCTGGAAGGAAATGGATGCACTTGGAGCGTGTCCTTTGTGGAGCTGGGCCAGGATGGATTTAGGGCAAGGCTRTTCCCCCAGAGGGTGCTGGCACTGCCCAGGCTCCCCAGGGAATGGGCACATTCCCAAGAGCTCCAGGAGSMTTTGGACAGCACTCCAGGGGTGCCCAGYGTGGGYTTTTGGGGTGTCTGTGCAGGMCCAGGGGCTGGATCCATGATCCTGTGGCTCCCTTCCCACTCAGGATATTCTGTGACTCCATGAACCTTTACCAGGGTGAAATACCAGGAAATGAAATGGATTTTTCTTTTTCACTTTTAATTATAAAGCACGGAGTAGGAAAATTGGCTTCTCTCCTCAGTTCTGTCATCACCAGGGCCGGCAGCCTTCTGCACATTCCCGTTTTTCCTCTGGAATGCTGCGTGCTCGGGAATCTCCGTGGCACCAGGAGGCTTAATTGAATGTTTCTTCCTGCTCTAATTGAATCCCCAATTAAGCTCTCACTCGGGGCTCTGTTAGGAGGCGATCCRYTGTGTGCTGTGTTTGCAAGCACATCCCCATGGCAGCRYTGGTTTTCCAGGGAAAAACCCCCCAGCTGTTGGATTTTGGTCAGGTTTGGAGCCTCAGGGGTGATGTCCATGCTGAGGGGTCCAGGATGGTGCAGTTCCCGTGGAATTGGGGCACCATCCATGTCCCCAGCACGGGGAGCAGAGCAGGGAGGGGCTGGAGCTCAGCAGCAGCTCCTGGAATTGGAGCTGGAATTGGAGCTCCTGGAATTGTGGGGATGGGCYGGATGGCTCCGTGGGGTTGGGATTGTGCCTTCCAAAGCCAGGTCCTGCTCCCAGCAGATGTGCTGACCGGCTTACTGCCGCCATGGCAACCAGGCTGGGCTTTGCACAGAGCCCAAAGTCACCCAGGAAAAGTCGGATATTAATAGAGAGCGACGCAGGGATGGAGAAAAAATAGGATCTGGCTGCTCCTCACCCCAAATTTGGGGGATTTGGGAGTGATCCGTGTGTCTGTGGCGGCAGTGGGTGTTTGTTTACGTGGCTCTGTGCAGCGTGACCTATAAAATTAATTCCCTTCAGTCGAGCTGTGTTATCCCAGCGAGCATCTCRGTGCTTGGAGCAGCAGAATGGGAGCAGGATGTGAATGGGGGAGGCTCGAGAGGTGACAATGACAAAGTACCTGCACAGACAGGAAACACAGGGATTAAAAATATAGAATATAAATAGAAATATATCAATATTCAAATATATAAATATATAAATTATACCAAATATATTCATATATAAATATATAAAATATAAATATAAATGTAAATATATATATATAGGGTATGAATGCACAATGCTCTTGATATCCCKCTTCAATATTTAATAGGTAAGAAATACCTTTACAAACATGTAAATATATACATATAAAAGCATATAAATACATTAAAAATATATATATAGGGCACAAATACACAAYGCTCTTGRTGTCCCKCTTCAATATTRAATAGATAASAATGAAAAAATACCTTTGCAAACATGTAAAAAAATGTATATATGGGAATAAATATATATATAGGGTATGAATGCACAATGCTGTTGCTGTCCCCTTCAATATCTAATAGGAAAGAATTAAAAAATACCTTTACAAACATGTAAGTATATATATTAAAAAGGTTATAAATATATATTTATCTACAGATAAATATATATCTATAGATATAGATAGATATAGATAGAGATATAGATATATATACATAGATATATATACATAGATATATATACATAGATATATAGGGTATGAATTGCTGTCCCCTTCAATATCTAATAGGAAAGGATTAAGAAATACCTTCACAAACATGTAAATATATATATTAAAAAGGTTATAAAAATCTGTATGTGTGTAAATATATATCTATATAGATACAGATATATAGATATATATACATAGATATATAGGGTACGAATGCACAATGCTCTTGCTGTCCCCCTTCAATATTTAATAGGAAAGAATTTAAAAAAACACCTTTACAAACATGTAAATATATACATTTAAAAGGGTTTTTTTTTTTTAATATATAAAAATAGATCTACAGGGTATGATGCTCTGGCTGTCCCCATCCTGCAAGGAGGAGCCTGGAATTCAGGAATCCTGCATGACCTGACCCTGAGTTAAGCCCAGGACTGGCGCTCCCAGAGCAGCCCCACGGCCAGCTCCTCCTCCCAGTGCRCCCAGTTTGGATTTCAGGTCCTGGTTTTCCTTTCCCAGGGAGGAGATGGGGCTGTGGTTTCTATGGACACCAGCACAGCCCATGGGCTCTGCAGGAAGCAGAGATGGTGATTACAGGGGACTCCATGCTCAAATATGTTCTGTTGCTCTGAAAGGAACAGAAATAGCTTTTTATCCTAAACCCCTTGGGTTTTGGGGGACCCACAGTGCTGGAAAAAAGAGAATTCCTGAGTTCCTTTCTGTTGGTTTTGGCGGGGGGGGGAAGCCTGATGTGAATAATCTTCCAAATTGGCTTTAAAAATAATCAAGCAGAGCTCTAGGAAAATAAAATCTAAAATTCTTGAGCCACTCACCGTGTTAAAAAGATCTGCTGTTAAAAGGGATTTTGGCTGATAATCCAATGGGATAAAAAGAATCCAAGAATCCCAGGCTGGTTTGGGTTGGAAGGGACATTAAAGCTCATCCAGTTCCATCWGGGACACTCCCACTGTCCCAGGCTGCTCCCAGCCCCAATGTCCAGCCTGGCCTTGGGCACTGCCAGGGATCCAGGGGCAGCCACAGCTGCTCTGGGAATTCCATCCCAGCAAGGAATTCCCAATTCCCTATATCCCAACGAAACATTTTGGTAATGACTGATGGATAATTTGACAACTGAGGTAATTTAGAGAGTGGGAATAAGAATGTGTCTTTCCTCTGTTGTTTTAACTTTTGGCTGCTGGTAATGAAGTCTCCAGATAAAGAGGGATTGGGAACAGCAAGGCCTTGCCTGCCTTCCCCTTTCCCTCTAATAAAAATGGGAAACTTTCCTAAAGGACAGGGAGGGAGGTTGGAGACTTCTCCTGGCCCCATTCTCTGCCCTGGTACAAACCCTGTGGGTTTTTGGGACCTTTCACACTTCACCCCTTCTGTGGGAGGTGCTGCTCCTCAGGCGTTGGAATTTTGGTGCCAGCATTGCCGTGGTCCCGAGTGTCCCTGAGTGTCCCTGTGTCCTGAGTGTCCCTGAGTGTCCCAATGGTCCCTGTGAGGTCCCCAGTGTCCCTGGGTGTCCCCACTCCAAGCCCTGTGTTTGCAGAGGGACCCTGGGGAGGGGGGTGTGAAGCACTGGAAGGTTCTGGGGAAAACACARCCTGATGGTTCCTCCCATTCCCACRYAACAATAAACCCTCAGCATTCCCTTTCCTTGACACTTCCATGATGAGCAGCACATTTCAGGGAAAACCTTTTCTTGTCCCAAATAAGAGATTTAACATCCTTAAGTGAACATCCCTGGAATCCTGGCAGTTTGCAGTGCTCAATTCTGGGCTGTGACACCTTTTCTTGCCAGGAATAAGCTGTAACCTCCTCTTGACTTTCCCTGGATCCCATTTCCAGCCCCTCTTGAGGTTTGTGCTTTATGAGGGTCCCTCTCCAGGCTGTGGTTTCAGTGCTTAGCCAGGCACTCTTTTCCCAGCTTACATAATGCATCATTTCCCATTTATCCCTGCAGACAGCAGGAGCTGCCCCCGTGTCTCCACATCTCTGCAGGTTTCTGCACTTAATGCACTTTGAAATCCCTGCAAAAATCAGAGATCCCCAGCCTGGCAGGGCAGTACAAGAATTCCAGGTGGAATTTTGCAAAAACCTTCTGAAAACACTCCTCTGGACATCAAGATGATCCTTTTATTGGGATAGTTATTGGGATTTGCTGGGTGACCTGAAGCAGCAGCAGACACCTGGATTGAAGCAGGAGAATCCCAACCATGTCCTGGAGGAAAATCCCAGTGATGCTCCTCACCAGTGACTCCAGTAAACCTTGACAGCAACAGAGTTACGTGTCTGTTCCCAAAGAGAAAGGTGGATTACAGGAGGATTTCCCAACCAAATCCCACTGTTGATTTGGATTTGCATTTTGCTTGCCCAGGTTCTTGTGGTGAGTTGCATTCTCCACTTCTACCTCAGAGGCTTTGGGGACCTTCTCCTGGATGAGACCTTTTTGGGGACAACACTTGACATGTAAATGTTCACTCCCATTTTTGTGAAGTGTTTTTGGAGCCTTTTATGCCAAATTCCCTCCACACTTCAAAGTTCTCAGGTGGAATTTTTGTGCTGGGAATTAGMTGGGGAGTCCATTCCTTGAGTGATCTCTTCTGAGCAATGGGAACTGATTTTCCCATTGGGAGACATTTCATAACCTGGTGGGGGTTTTTTATTCATCAGAGGGGGATAAAAACACCCTCAGCACTTGGCATTTCTTGGGCCTTAATGAGCAGTCGAGGTTAATGGCCCGAGATGATGGAACCTCAGCCAGGCATTCATCTTCCAGGAGCCTGCTGGCAATTAGGGCTGAAATATTCTCCTGCTGCTTTGGCTTTGGYCATCTTGGGCCAGCAGGAGCAGCTTCTGCCCCTCTCCCTGCTCCCCACACGGGGAGAAAGGCTCCATCCCGTGGGACAACAGCTCTGCTCTGCTGTGGAMAAAGGAGGTGTGTGACCTGGGGGTGGCACAGGGGACAGCTGGTGCTGCTGGGCTGGGTGGGAGGAGAGGGATTCCAGGAATTCCAAATGGAACCCAGTTCCTTGGAGGAGAAGGTGGTGTGGGAGATGCACAGAAGTGAGGAATGAGCTGGGGTTAAGGGAGGTGGGGAAGAGGAGGTGAGGTGAGAGCGTGGGAAGGATCCTTGTGGGATGAGTCATGGAATTGTTAAGGTTGGAAAAGACCTTTAGGATCATCCAGTCCAACATCAACCAGCACCACCACCGTGGTCCCCYCTGAGCCYTGTCCCCAGGTGCCACCTCCAGGGATGGGGACCCCACACTGCCCTGGGCAGCCCARTGCAGTGCTTTACAACCCTCTCCCTGAAAAACTGCTCCTAACATTTACCCTAAACCTCCCCCAGCCCAYCTTGGAGCTGTTTCCTCTCCTGCAGCTCATGGCCCTGCTCCTCTTCCCTTTCCTCTTCCRTCTTCCRTCTCTTCCAAAAGCTCCCTCTGGCCTTGCCTTGGCTGTCTCCTTTCCACCAGTGCCTCTCTTTCCTCTGCACTGAATTTCAGCAGCCTCATTACCCACTTTTGTACCAGACAAAAAGAGTGGGAAGAGGGGAAATCCCAAATTTTTACTATAGTAACTAGTTAAATTCAGATAAGGACGGCATGTGGGGTTTTTTTGTTTTGTTTTTTTGGCTTTTGCTGCTGTTGTTTTTGTTTGTTTCTGTTTTTCCTGGGAATGTTGTTACTCTCTTTTATTTCCCATTCTGAGTGTCATAGCTTGTGTTTGTCCCTTAGAGGTGACAGTGTTGGGACACTCCCTCCCCAGACCATGAGAGCTGCCCAGTGGACAGGGTGTCACATCAGCCAAGTGATGGGAACAGATTGGGGGATAAAAAAAGAGCTCCCCAAAACCTGACAAAAAGCAGGGGCAGGGAAAAAAGTGAGAGGGAGGAGAAGAGGAGGGGGYAAAAGACCAAGAAAGGGGAGGTGGAATCTGTCTCTGGTWTGTGTGCAYAGTCTGTGAGCACAAAATGTGGGTAGTGGCCCTAAAGAGTGGGTGACTCTTTCATAACTCATCTTCTGTCACTTCATTCCCCCATTTCTTTGGTGTTCTGGAAGGAAAATTMTCCCTTTTCCTTTAGGGAGCAGTTGGATGTGTCCTAGCCACACTCAGTGCTCCTGGAGCAGCTTCCTCTGCTTCCATCCCTTTTTTTCCCTTTCTTTTCTTTCTGGTTTGGTCCTTCTCCTTCTCCTTCTCCTTCTCCTTCTCCTTCTCCTTCTCCTTCTCCTTCTCCTTCTCCTTCTCCTTCTCCTTCTCCTTTTCCTTTGTCCCTGCAGAGTTTGGGTGAGGATTGGTGCAGAAAGTGGCCCCAAGGGGACAGCAGAAAGGCCACCAGGAGTCACCTGCTGCCACACGATGCCCTCTCCATGGGCACTCTGCATGTCCACCCTCTGCCCCTCTCCTTTTTTCCAAGGGATTTTTCCAGGGATGTAGTTTATATGGTTTCTTCAAGGCACTGAGATWGTTTTGACTTTCCCTGTTCTCTCAGGGGCCAGCCCTTCACAAAAATTTCCTTGGCCCCAAAGCCCATCCAGCCTGGCCTTGGGCTCTCCCAGGGCTGGGAAATGTTTTATGGATTTATTTCATCCTTGGAGCACTCAAGGACTCTTCTGCTCCAAACCATCCACAAGTGGGGGAGCAGCTCTCATGATAAATGTCTTGATATTTTAAACTTCTCCATGCCCTGGCTCCTCTCTGTGCTCAGTGCAGGTGGCTTAGGAGGCTTTTGTGGGTTTCTGTAACCCATGCTGATAAATAACTGAGAATCCCCCACAGCCTCTCAGCTTTCCCAGTTCCTGGCACCCCAAGTCCAACTTGGAAACTTTCATCTGCAAGCCCTTGCCCTTCCTTTTTTCACAGATGCCTCTGGTTCCTGTGATGGGTACATGAGAGGCAGGAAAACCAGGAGTTGGGGAATCACAAGCTGGTGTAATTTATGCAGGAGCAGTGTGGGGGAAATTGCAGCCCACTCCTGTTCCACATAAATTATGGATGTAACTCCTTGGAAATAGCTACAGAGGGGGTTCATGGTTTTTTTGGCTAATGAATCATGCCCTGAATTTCTACAGTACCTACATTGACTCAAATGTCTCCTTTTGGCCCCACCTTTCTTTTTACATCATRTCTAAACTTTGGCTGAACTCACAGCTCCGGATGTTTCTTTATTTTCCTCACAACAGACCCCTTCCTTAAAGAATTCTGAAGAATTTCCCCCTTTCCTTGAGGAATTCTGAAGAATTTCCCCCTTTCCTTGAGGAATTCTGAAGAATTTCCCCTTTCCTTGAGGAATTCTGAAGAATTTCCCCCTTTGGAAAAGGGGCTCCTAAATTTGCTCCCAGAGCCTTCCATCTTATTTCCATCTTGTGCTTTGGAGATCTCTGAAGAGATCCCTCAGCTGGTTTTGAAGGATCTGTGGGAATAAACGAGAGTTTAGGAAGGTGCAGTCTGCTCTTGTGTCCATACAACCACGGATTTAGAGCCTTTGGAGCTGTGGCCTTCAAGCCAAGGCCCTGGGCAACACGAAACCTTTGGAACTGAGCAGGGAAATAAAGGAATTGGGAAGATATTGCTGAAGGAAGTGAAGGATGCTGCTGCTCCCCCTGTATTTGGGGGGTGTAAAATACAGATATAATATTGATATTGCTGCAAGCTGAGGGGGGATTTAGAGGAATGCTGTGTGCAGCCCTAGGAATTATCCATGGGGAATATCTGGAGAAGATACTGGAATATCATTGGAAGATATTGCTGAAGGATGCTGCTGCTCCCCCTGTATTTGGAGGTGTAAAATACAGATATAATATTGATATTTCTGCAAGCTGGGGGTGGGGGGTTTAGAGGAATGCTGTGTGCAGCCCTAGGAATTATCCATGAGGAATATCTGGGGAAGATACTGGAATATCATTGGAAGATATTGCTGAAGAAGTGAAGGATGCTGCTGCTCCCCCTGTATTTGGGGGTGTAAAATACAGATATAATATTGATATTTCTGCAAGCTGAGGGTGGGGGGTTTAGAGGAATGCTGTGTGCAGCCCCAGGAATTATCCATGAGGAATATCTGGGCTGGGATCTGACCTCCTGCACTGCAGCAGAGGGAGCATCCAGCAGCCAGGACCACTGGGGAAGGGCTTTGGGGAGGGAGTGGAAGGTGAAGAGGCTTGGAACAGGAGAAGATGGAACAGCCTTGGACCTAAAATCAGCCTGCTCCAAGGCTACAGAACGTGGTGGAAAGGAGGAGTGGAAGTGTGATTCTCATGGTAATAAAGGAGCGGGTGGAGCGGCGTAGGCACCACGGAGAGGGGTGGAATGAGGAGATGCAGGGGGGAGGATCGTGGAAATCAAACCCAGTCCTGGAAAACCATTTGGATTTTGCCATGGATGCAGCAGGCAGCATTTCAAGATGCTAAAGAGAGACACTGGGAACGTTTTATTGTCTTGTGTGAGGAGCCTGCCTGGGCTATATTTAACCGATCTCATGTGTGCTTTCATGAGGAATCTGTGCAGTTTCCCCCGMTTTATGTCATTTTTTAAGCACAGTCACTTCTGTTCTGGTGGAAGGTGTCGCTGCCCATGGCAGGGGGTGGAACAGGATGAGCTTCAAGGTCCTTTCCAGTCCCGACCAGCCTGGGGTGTGACTCAGTGCCACACGCAGCTCCCTGCTTGGCAAATACCAGAGGACTTCGGTTCAGGCCCTGGCCATATGCTAATGTAAAATATGCTAATGAGCAGCTAACGAGCGAGCGGGGAGGATGCTCTGCCTGAATTTCAGCATCAGTTCCCCGGGGTTGGGGGAATTTCAGCTAAGTCTGGCTTGGAGAGGGGTGGCTCTGCCATCCACAGCCGTTCCAAGCTGTGCCTTTCTCCCATTCAGGTCTATTGTTAGAACCTTTCCTTGGTACAATGTATTTTAATAAAATCCCTGGGTTTTTTTCCTATTCAGTTCTATTCTTAGAACACTTTCTTGGTAGGGTATATTTTAATACAAGCCCAAATCAAAATGCACTGTGCTGATGGTTTCTGGKTCCCCTGGCAGGACTGTGCCTCTGAACTGGTCCTGCTGTGTCCACCCACGTGTTACTGCTTTGGAGGGGGTCAAATCCTTTGTTCCTGGAAAAGCCCTTTTAGGGTTGTACCTAAAAGYCAACATTTTGGGGTGGGATGAGCTTGCACTATTCCTATGGAAGCAAAATACTGTGCAGAGAAAAAAACCCAAATTTCAGAGCCTGAGTGGAAATCTGTGACCATCTGGAGGGAGAAGCCTGCAGGGAGGTGTCCATGTGTCCATCACAGATGTTCATCACCACTCCTGACACAGCAGATCCCAAGGGATCCCAGGGGTCTGCCTCCCTGCCTTCCACCCTGGCCATGGCAGCTGTGCCTTGGTTTGAGCTTGAGGGGGTTAAGCTGGGCTTGGAGAGCATCTGGCCCATCTCCAGCTTGCCCTGGTCATCCCAGAATCTCAGAGTGGGTTGGCTTGGAAGGTTAAAAACCCATCCTCATCCACCCATCCCATGGGCAGGGACACCTCCCACTGTCCCTGAGAGCTGCAAGCCCTGGGCACTGCCAGGGATCCAGGGGCAGCCCCAGCTGCTCTGGGAATCCCAGCCCAGCCAGGAATTCCCAATTCCCAATGTCCCATCCATSCCTGCCCTCTGGCAGTGGGAGCCATTCCCTGGCTCCTGTCCCTCCATGCCTTGTCCCCAGTCCCTCTGCAGCTCTCCTCCCCACATCCAGGAGAGCAGCCACAAGTYTCCCTGTGTTTCCAGCAGTAATAACAATCTTCCAAAATGTAAAGTTTTGACCAAAATAAATCCTGTGTCTTCCCTGGACTGGGGGCTGGGACCATTTGGGCTGTGGGAACAGAGCCATGGGGGATGGTCCTGCTTTGGATCCTGCCTTTGGATCCTGGTCCTGGTTTGATCCTGCCCCTTGTTTGGATCCTGTTCTGCTTTGGATCCTGCGTTTGGATCCTGCCCTGGTTTGGATCCTGCCCCTTGTTTGGATCCTGCCCCTGGTTTGGATCCTGCCCCTGGTTTGGTATCCTGGTTTGGATCCTGCCCCTGTTTGGATCAGCTCCTGGTTTGGATCCTGCCCTGTGTTTGGATCGCGTCCTGGTTTGGATCCTGCCCCTGGTTTGGATCCTGGTTTGGATCCTTGGTCCTGGTTTGGGATCCTTTTCCTGGTTTGGATCTGCCCTGTTGGATCCGCCCCTGGTTTGTGGATCCTGCCCCTGGTTTGGATCCTGGTCCTTTGGTTTGGATCCTTTTCCTGGTTTGGATCCTGTTCCTGGTTTGGATCCTGGTCCTGGTTTGGATCCTGGTCCTGGTTTGGATCAGCTCCTGCTTTGGATCATCTCCTTGCTTTGGATCAGCTCCTTGCTTTTGGATTCAGCTCCTGCTTTGGATCCTGCCCCAGCCCTTCCCTGGTTGTGTTCCCTGGCTCAGCCTCTCAGATTTAATGCAGGGTTCAAGCACAAACCCCTGAGCTGCTGTCTAACCCCCCAAATGCTGGTTTAGGCTCCAGAGGGGCTGGGTTTGGRGGTTGTTGTTGCTGCTTTTTCTCTCCTGGGGCCCCAGAGGTGGGACTGGGTCCCATGAACAGCAGATTGCTGCAGTTTGCTTGTGTTGCTGCTGTCTTGCTTCTTTTGTGAGCCCTTCCACCCTCATGCCATCAAGTGCAGCATTCTGTAGGAACACACAACACTGAGTTCCATGGGAATGAAATATCAGACCCTAGAAATATAGGAGCAGTGTTTATAAGAATGTCAGACCACTGGSACATGTATTCACTTACACAGAAAGTCACTAATTACCTTCTAAATGCCCATTTTCACAAGATTCTTCCTTATTCCTTAGTTTTCCTTCAGGCAGGAGGAACCTGGCAAATCCTGGCTCATGTGGTGAGRCCAGGTTCTGAGAGGAATTTGGGGSAGRCTGCTCCTCGGTTCCTSTGCAGTGTCAGGATSAAGATCCTCTTGATTMACTACAAGGAGCTTCATAGCTGTCAAAACCACAATTCCCATTTCTCTACAAGCTCGGATCCATAGGAATATCCTTTTCCAAGAGKATTAGAGGCAGGAAAGTAATTCAAAAGAAGAATCCCATGCCCGGTGTGCATCTCCACACTTAGGTGGCAGCAGGAGCTGAGTTTCTGGGATGGAACTCTGCAGTTCTGGTCCYAGCCACAGGATGGGGATGTTGGATTGAGGCTCGCTGGAACATCCCAGTGTTCAGCACCGAGTCCTCACCACTTTAAGTCCTTTTCATAGTTTAAATGTGGGGTTTATATTTTTATATCTTTATGTTTTTCTATTTTTCAAAGGCCTGAGCACCTCAGCTCAAGTACAAATAGCACAAACACAATGTGATTGATTTCCAGTGRTSCTCCTGATTTTTGGGGGWTAATTTGCATTGCTGGATGTCTGTAAGAAGCCTGGGTTATCCCAGGAGAGATGAGTTGGAGGTACAAGGAATGCTACTTCCAGMAATTCCTGAATTTTTTAGCCCTGGTAAGACAACCATGATGCTCTCTCTTGCCTTAAATGTAAATTTGTAGAATCCCAGGGTTGGAAGGGACCTTAAAGCTCATCCCAATCCACAATTTTATTGTGATTGGCACAAAGTCCTRGTTGATTTCTCTTATCTTCTCCCAGACCTGTTGGTTTATGATAAAGTTGCATAAAAATATTTTGTCCTGAGAGTAGAGGATGGGAATTCCAGCACTTTTTTTCCAAGGAAGAAGATTCCATGTTGTCAGCCCACAAGTAACTGTAAATCCCCAGTGGGGTTGTAGTGGGGTGCACGGTGGCACTGCTGAGATTTGGGGTGATGTAAATTAAAAATTGGGGCTTTTTAATGATAAGATCTTGGATTTTCTTACAGATTAAACTTTTTAAAAAGAACTGGCAAAGGCAGCCAGATTTGCCAATGCAAATGACCCCATTTGTGCTGCTTTGACACCATAAAACTGTGAGAAATCTGATAAAAAGAGCACTCAGGAGGTGCAGTTTTCCCAGCTGACATGCCTTGATGTTCCTTAGGGAAAGGTCTTTAATAGGGAAAATGAAGTTATTCCCCCATCCTGCCCTTAGGATTTCTCTGGGGAGAGGCCCCTGCCCTATTGTCTCCTTGGAAGTTGCAATAGGAGCACGTGGCTGTGTCTGAATCTCAGCTTTRCCCCAAAAAACATCTTCCATCTCCAGCTATCTACTCCATAATATTKTATTTTATACTTATAAATAATATATTTATACTTATATAGTTTTTATATTCTATTTTATATTATTTATCTTTATATATTCCATTTTTTTTAAAATCCAAGTTTGCTTGGAAATGTTCACATGGAAGCCAGCAGAGGAAAAGGGTCTGCCAAGGTCTTTTCTATAGTGACTTTATAGATTAATAATAAAATAAAATAAAATAAAATAAAATAAAATAATTAAATAATTAAATTATAAATAAATAAATAAAATTAATTTATTAATTCATGATTTCTAATAAATCTCCTGGGAATGTGGGCTAGGGCTGTCTCCTCTCCTTATCCCAGACTGGTGGAACTGGGAGTGCTGGGGAGAATTTCAGAGCTGGCTCAGCCTTTGCTTTGTCTCCTCAGAGCCCTAAAAACGTTCTGCTGATGTCAAATCTCTGCTCTCTCCCCCTCACGTCGTGGAGCACGGGGAAAATCTGGGAAAAGCTCTAAAGATGGAATAATTCTGAGTCACTGAGACACTAATAAACACTCCCACACGCTGGCAGGGCTCAGGTTTGGTTATCCTAAATAACCATAATTGCTGAAATTCGTCATATTTGGTGATTTTTGGGTTTGTTCACTAAATCAGGAGCTTCAGGAAAGCTCCAGCTCCTGAGTCAAGCTGGGAGAAATAGTAAGAGAATATTTATTTATTCCCTTTGCCCAGAATTGTGCAGCAATTATGACAAAACAAATTTATTCCGGGTTCTGCCGATTGCCATGGAAACCCACATGGAAAATAGCAGTCCAAGGCCACTCAGCACGAGAAATCCAGAGGGCTCATCCCTGATTAACTGATTCATGCTAGAGATTTTGGGAGAGAAACCCTTAAAATGGAGACATTTCCCTGGTTAATGGCAGCTCTGGTGGGACAGGGGGAYTCCTCCAGGGAAGGGAGGAGTCTCTCCTGGGATACCCAACCTTCTGATTGCACAACTGTGCCACAGGATTTGGACTTTTCCAGCAGCAATTAGTGAGGGAGGACAAGTGGCTGCGCCAGGCAGAATTCCCAGGTGGGAAGGGCAGGATATTTTTAGGTGTTTCTGGAAGGCAGAGCCATCAGAGCTGTGCTGGAGCTGCAGTCTGGGGCTCTGGGCTCAGGGCACTGGGGTGGGGGGATCTGGGAGGGTGTGATGGAATTTGGGAATTGATTTAGGGATTATCCTGGAATCATTAGGGTTGGAAAAGTTCTCAGAGATCATCCAGTCCAACCATTCTCCCAGCACTGCCAGCACTGCCCCTGTCCCCAGTGCCACATCCACAGGGCTGTGAAATCCCTGCAGGGATGGGGACTCCACCTGAGCACCTTTTCCTGAAGGAATTGCCCCAAAATCCACCCTGAGCTGCCTGGGCCAGCCTGAGGCCGTTCCCTCTGCTCCTGTCCCTGTTCCTGGGGCAGAGCCTGACCCCCCGGCTGTGCCTCCTGGCAGGGAATTCCAGAGAGGGAAAAGATCCCTGGGATCTCCTTTTGCTCCAGGTGACGCCCCTGCCCAGCTCCCTCAGGGATCTGCAGCCCTGCCCGGCTCCTCAGGGATTCTCCGGCCCCTTCCCGGCTCCCTCAGGATTCTCCAGCCCTTCCCGGCTCCCTCAGGGATTCTCCATTCCCTTCCCGGCTCCCTCAGGATTCTCCAGCCCTTCCCAGCTCCCTCAGGGATTCCCCAGCCCCTTCCCAGCTCCTCAGGGATTCTGCAGCCCCTGCCCGGCTCCCTCAGGGATTCTCCAGCCCCTGCCCGGCTCCCTCAGGATTCTCCAGCCCTTCCAGCTCCCTCAGGGATTCCCAGCCCTCCCAGCTCCCTCAGGGATTCTCCAGCCCCTGCCCGGCTCCCTCAGGGATTCTCCAGCCCTGCCCGGTCCCAGGGATTCTCCAGCCCCTTCCCAGCTCCTAGGGTTCCCAGCCCTTCCAGCTCCTCAGGGATTCTCCAGCCCCTTCCTGCCTCCCTCAGGGATTCTCCAGCCCCTGCCCAGCCCTGTTCCCTTCCCTGGACATGTTCCAACCCTCAGAAGTAAAGCTGCCTTCATTTGTTCCCAAACCAGCTGCTTTGAGCCACTTTCTCCGTGTGTATATTAATTTTTTAATGCTTTAGCTGTGATTGTTGAAATTTGTAGCTGTGATTTTATGGAAATCAAAGAGAATTTTGTTTTCCCCAGTTGTGCTGGAGAAGCTTCCGAATGAAAGCTGGGATTGATTGATTGATTGATTGATTGATTTCTGATGCTCCTCTGCTCCAGAAATGGAAGTGTTGAGGAAAGCATTCAGTGTTACCCTGGTGCTAAAGCTGAAGGACTTTGTCATGCTGTGCAGATTTTGCACATCACTGGTGTATAAATATGAGTGTAAATGTGAGCTCTGTGCTGTGAGTCACTCTGGGAGCTGCAGGGGAAGGGAGTCCTGGCAGCCCTGGCTGTCCATGGAACCCCAGGGGTTGGGAAAAGGCTCTGCCACTGCCCAGCTGTCCAGGCAGCCCTGACTGATCTGAGCCAGCAGGGAATGATGCAGGAGAGCTGCTGCTGGAGAGGGAATCACAGAATATCCACAGGGGGAACCACCTGTGGGAATTCCAAATGAGTTGGAAGATGGGAGCTCTGAGTTTTTTAGATGCTGTGGTTTATTTTTCTTCTACACAGGCAGGAAGGGTGAGTTGGGCTCACACCTTCACTGCAGGGCTCAGAAGGTCCCAAGACCCTCAGTCACAAGGCTTTTTAAGGATCTATTGACCAATAAAACACTGCCAACAAGGATATTTATGGCTTTGACCCAACCCTTAAATATTTTGCCCTATGGACTCGTGTGTGAGCTTTCTTAGCCAATCATGTTCTGASACACAAACCTGCAGTGCTGCATCCTAAACTCCTTGTTCACCTCTGTAACTACTTTTATTTTTTCTATATCTTAAACTCTAAAACTCTCAACTTTCCTTAGCTTAACATGTCTCTGCTTTAAACTACAAATCCACATTCTCACTTCTAGCACCTGAGTTTGGGAGCCTTTTCCAAGGTCTCAGATCAAATCCTGTGTTTAATTSRYAWCTTTGGCTTCCAGGCCCAAAGTTCTGAGAGTTCCCTGCATTTCAGATTCCAGCAGGGACCCACAGGATCATTGACCTGCCTCCTGCATAGACAGCCCAGCAATCCCAATGCCTGAGAATCCCAGAACAGTGTGGGTTGGAAAGGACCCTGAACCCCATCCCATCCCACCCCTGCCATGGCAAGGGCACCTTCCACCACCCCAGGCTGCTCCAAGCCCTGTCCAGCCTGGCCTTGGGCACTGCCAGGGATGGGGAGTCCCCAGGTTTTCTGGGAATGCTCAGTGAGGTTGAAATGTAGCTGTAAAATACTACCTGGGTTTGATAATTCCCTTTTTTATCACATCTCTAAGGCTCAATGCAGAGCTGGAACTGGAGTTCAGGGGGTTTTCTCTCTGCCCAAAACCCTGATGTGGGAGCTGCTTTGCCTCCCCTTCCCCACTTACCCCAAACCTGCTTGGTGCTCCTGCTTGGAGGGATTCTTGGAATCCTCTCCTCCCTTGGACTGGTGGCACAGACATATTTTCTGACAAATCCTTTGCTAGGATTTTTTCTCCTGAGAAGCCTCAGAGGAAAAGAAAAACAATGATTATCTGCTGCTGTGGGATGCAACAGGTGCATCTGTGATTGGTCTCATGTGGTTGTTTCTAATTAATGGCCAATCATAGCTCAGCTGTGTTGGGACTCTGGTCAGTCACAAGATTTTATTATCATTCCATTCCCTTTCAAGCCTTCTGATGAAGTCCTTCCTTCTATTCTTTTAGTATAGTTTTAATATATAATTTCCTTTTAATATAATAAAATATTATAAAATAATATCATAAAATATAATAATATTTATGATCATAAAATATAATAATATCATAATATTTAATATAATAAAATAATAATTAATAGAATAATATTTAATATAATAAAATAATAAATCAGCCTTCTGAAACATGGAGTCAAAATTCTCATCTCTTCCCTTGTCCTGTGAACACCACCACAGCCTGGCTCAGTGCAGGACACAGGGGAGCACAGGACTGGCTTTTCCCACTTTGTGTGGTGCCATTTCCTCCTCCTGGGAGTTTATTTTATGTGATTTGCTGTGTTTTGTAAGAGCAGAAGCAGGTTGGCAGTTCTGTGTTGTCACCCTTGTCGTGTTTTGGGTTCATTTTTTGGGTTACTGGCCCCAGTCCAGCCTGGGCTCACCAGCCTGTTTGTCCTGCCCACGTGTCTGTTCAGGAGTGCTGCAAATCACAGCCCAGGTCTCCAGAGCTGCTAATTAATGCACRTCCATTAATTGGCACTTCTTTCAGGTGTTGGACTTCAACCAGCTCATTTGAAATAAGGAAACGCCACTGTGTGTGAAGCATTCCTGGGCCACAAATGGCCATAACGTGCTTATTCCATTCATTAAATGTATTTTTGGGATTTATGAATSGATTGGCTGCACTGGAAATTACTGTGAATTACCTGTGAGGAGGATTCTGGAATCAGACATTGCTTTTGGGTTATTTGCTGGGMTTTTTTGTGGTGGGCAAACGATGCCTGTGAGTCTCGCAACACAATAGCTTTGTCTGGAAATGGCTCCTCAGATTCCTAAAGCTGAGGTTTAATCTGCATTCTGGATGTTGGGAAGGAATTTTGGAGCCATTGTCTGTCAGTGCTCAGCAGGGAGAGGAGGAATTGTCTGCAGTAGAAGGAATGGTCTCATTACCCCTTCATACCTGCTCATTGAAGATAAAYGCATTTAAGAGTCTGCTTTCAATTAGAGCCATTTGGTATTTTAAGGAAATGTTTTCCTGGATGTATCAGCCCTGTCAAGAGCTGGATATTCCCACTTCTGAGCACAATTCAGCTCCATTCCTCTGTCACCTCTGCCCTCCCCACCCATTCACACCCCCAAGGTTTAGGTGGGCTCTGCAGKAGATGAATAAACCCAAATTATCTGCACGAGGAGGAGCTCAGGGCTCTCCAGCTCCGTGGGGAGAGTGGGCACGCAAGTGTGTGGGCAGGAATGAACCCAGGGACAAAAGAACCTGTGAAATCCTTCATGCCTGCTTCCTGCTACTATGAAAAGTACTGGAGATGTTTAATAAAAACCCTTTTATTTTTATTTTTRCCC
>NDFG01000165.1:116836-238321 GCA_002167245.1 Sporophila hypoxantha
AYMRRTGTAAAGCTGCTGTGGTTAAATCCTGTGGCTCTAGGAGTGTGTGAGTCCAGCCTGAAGGACCATCCAGCCTTTGGGGMGRCACCTCACCTCTYATTAAGAGCTTTTGGCCCTTCCACATGCTCCATTAGGCAGGATCAGGGCTATTTATGGATTTTTCACAGTGGACTTGCCCCAGTTCCTTTTGCTGCAGCCCATTCCACGTGTGGCTGTGGGGTTTCAGTTTCTCTGCAGGTTTTCAGTGATGGCTGTGTGTGCTTTGGGGTGGGATGGAGCTGCAGCCTTCCCTCCTGCAGTGCCCTCCTTCCATCCCCCTGGGCTGGGCTGGGATCCAGTGGGGAGCAAAAGGAGCCCAGCTGGTGTTGGGGAGGGCTCTGGATCCTTGGGAAGGGGGGAAACAGTGCAGAGGGGTGGGATGGGGTCCCTCCCCTGCTGCCTGGGATACCCAAAATCTGACTCAGCTGTGGAGAGGAGGCACAACCAAAGGCTCAGAATCTTCCACTGGAACAGTTTTGCCAGAAACTCAGTCTGGAGTGAGTGAGAAAGGGCAGTGGGCTTTGCTGGTGCTAGACAGGAAGGTTTTGGGTGGGGTGTTCCTTGTGGGAATCAGGAAAACAGAAACTTCCACAGACACAGGAGGGCTTGATCTGCAGCCCTGGGAGATTTGATGTAAAAATGCAGCACACAGACATTTAGCAGAAATACCATAAAATTCTCTTTCTATAGTTGCAAGTAAGAATATTATTTAAGTGAGAAACTGCATTGATAAGATGGTAAAGGGTTTGTAGTGTAGGGGTGGGGTTGTATAGAGTAAACTGAGAGTTTAGAAATTATAATAGAAACAGAATTTAGAAGTTATAACAGAAACAGGGTTTAAAAGTTATAACAGAAGCATCTGTGTGTATGTGAGACAGAAACCATTGGACAAAAGCATCCACAGTGCAGCAGAAGTAAGTAAAGGTGATAGGTTGGAAAAGTAAAATAAATTCTGTGGCAGCTGTCTATTAATTTGGGAAGTTTTATATTGTCTTGTAAAGAAGAACTTGTGACTACTCTTGAGCTATGGCTGACTGCTTGCTCCTCTAAAATCTCACAGCCCCTGAGACTGATGTTTATCTGAGCAATAAATCATTCTTAGCCTGAAAATAGCCCCATCCCTTCATTTCTAACAGCAACAATGACAATTCCTGACTCTGCCAGGCCTCGAGGAGCCTTGGAGCCTGTTCACATCCTGGTGAAAACAGTCCCAGTGGGACATGGGTGGGGAGAAAGGGACACTGGTGGTGCCTGCTGGATTTCCATTTGGTGGGAATTTAACCTTTGTTGTGGCCATTGGTGCAGCTCCAAGGAGGATTTGAACAGTAAAGCCAAATTATGGCTTTTTTCCCCCTCCAAACTCCCTCCATGCCCAGCCAATMTTCCTTCACTCAAGATCAGGGGTGATTTCAGAGTGTCCCATTCCCAGGTGGGTTTGGAAAGCCATCCTAAACCCCCAGGTTTCCAAGAGCCACATTTCTGACTGGAGAAAACACCCAGGAAAGCTCCACCTGCAGCTCTCTGGTTCATCTCACCCTGCTATTTTCATCCTGCTGAACCAAGAGGTGGCAGCAATATTCCCTACTAAGACATTTTATGTCTTTTACATGAATATAATATTTAATTGCAATAATGAGCCATTTTATTTCTAGCCTGAACTGGAACAAACCCAATTTTTCATCACAGCATCAATGTATCTGAAAATTCTGCTTCAAGTCTCTGGTCTAGCCCAAAAGATTTGGGTTTCCCTTGGCTGCACAGGGTGCTGGGCAAAGCAGTAACTCCCAGAATTCAGTGAATTATTGTGTGTCTAAACTGTTATTCTGCCCATCACAGCAGATATTTTTGGTGAATAAAATGCAGAAGAAAACAGATATTAAAAAAAAAAGTCAACTTTAGGTTCCTTGCTAAACCTGTTCCTGCCAAGGSATCAAGGCTGAAGTCAAAGCTTTTCCTTTACCCCTAAATTTTGCTAAGCACAACATGCAGAGCTACAGGAGGTGCAATATTCCAGTTCATGGCCAATCTTTTTCTCAGGATGAGCTTCCAAGTTCTTCATTCTAACAGAGCCTGGGCTGTTTCTCCATTTGGGATAAATAAGTCCTTTTATGAATTTTGAGTTCTATCACCTTTTAATTCCGTGCTCCCTCATCTGGACACTGAATTAAATGCTGGGAACATGAGGTTCTGATCTGCTCCTCTATTGCTCATCATGATTATAGGCAGGGATGGCAGAGCTGCCATTAGTTATTATTCTCCACACTCCCAATTAGAATATTCTGTTTTCTGCTTGTAACTCTGTCAGGCTGAGCTGCTCAGGCTGAATTTTTCCATTTTTTGCTCTGAAGTGAACTCAAATTCTCACTTGAAATGCAGTGGAAATAAAAGTCCCCAAACTTTTTTGGGGCCACAGAAAATATTAATGCTTTCCTAATTAAAATATTAATCAGGAAATTAATTAATTTCTTAATTAAAATATTAATTTGTTACATAAAATATTAATTGATTCTTCATATTATTTTCCTAATTAAAATATTAATTATTTGGGGGTCACTGAATATTAATGCTTTCCTATTTATTCCTAATTTTTGCTTTCTATCTCATAGCTAGTTTTAGATCTAGGACAGAACTTTCAGCAGTTTATTTAGAGTTTGGGGCTTTTTAGGTAATCTCTGTAGGGATGTTGTGAAAGACTGGAAMAAACTAATGATTCTGGTCTTTTTTTTAATGCAGGGTTTGAGAGATTAGGGAAAAATGCAGGTCTGAACCTGCACGGAAGAGCCAGAGGGAAAAATATTATTGTTTTATAAGTGTTCAGAGCATCAGAAAMGACCTGATTTAATCAAGTTTCTGGGGCTTGGAGCAACCTGGTCTGTGGAAGGTGTCTGTGCCCATGGCAGGGGGCAATGGGATGGGCTTTAAGGTCCCTTCCAAACTATTCTGGGATTCTGGGATTTGGGATTCTGTGAACTTCCATCCCAAACTATTCTGGGATTTTGGGATTCTGTGAACTTCCATCCCAAACTATTCTGGGATTCTGGGATTTTGGGATTTCTTTAAAACCAGATCTGATTCTGCAGAATAAAGATGGCACAAAGATGGGCTCTGCTGCTGCAGGACTTTTGGYATGACACTTTTCTCCTTTGCAAGGCAAAGGCAGGAGGTATTTCCAGTCCTTTCTGAGTGCCTGGGCATTGTGAAGGACTCACACAGAGCTGCTGGGGACTGGGAGGTGCTGAATGAACAAAGTGGGAACTGCAGGTGTTCCTCACCCTGAGCAGCACAGGGATGGCTCCATTCATCCCAAATTCCCTCCTTGGGAAGGATGGCAGTGCCCAGGGGTCCCCAAATTCCTGTCCTGTCCCAGGTCACTGCTGTCCCTGGKGCAGACCTGGCTCAGGTGTCCCTGCAGAGGGAGCAACAAGGGGATGTTTTGGCTTTTGGGTGATTGTTTTGAGCCATCCCAGCTTGCTGGCAAGGCTCTGAGTCTCTCTCTAGGACACGAAATAAGGACACACTGCTCTTTTCAAGGTAAAAGAGAYTTTTTAAATTTCTGACTCCAACATTTATAGATTTCCAAAAGTGYCAGTGGGTTGGAGGGTGACAGTGCCACCTCTCCAATGACACTGGACAAACCAGCAGTCCATTAAATTTCTCTTCCTCCATAAAAGAATGCAAAACAATAAGTTATTTACATAAAGTGTGTGAGAAAGTTTGTTACAAGAATGRAAACATCAGAAGGCTTAGAAAATCCTAAAAAATCAGGGTGACACTGAGTCCTTCTCCTAGAAATCTTCCTTCAGGAATTGCCAATGAAAGGGAATGAACCTCTCCAGTGGAGAAACATTAGAAATACAGAAATAGGGGTTTTTACWAGTTTCAACAAGTTTCAAAATATGGCATTGCAAAAAGGCTAGATATTTTAGAGAATTAGAACTGTGAAAGATGCATTGTAGAAGGACCATGTGGGGCACAAATATAGGTGATTTGTGTTAGAAAAAATATAGGTGATTAATAGCAGCAGTGTGTGGCAKAAGCTAACAGGCTGAAAAAACATTTCTAAGGGATTGTAACCAGGAAACAGGGTGYCTTCTGATGGAATGGAYTTGAYTTTTACATCTCTTGTGTCTCACCCTTRATCGAGACTGATAAGGYAATAAAATCTTTTAAAACCCCTCTCAGTMACCCATCTCTGTGAAAGCTGGGCAAAGCAGCAAACAGGGTTTTTACATGTTCCAGGGCAGTCCTGTAAGGAAGATGAGGAGTCATCATTTTCAGGATTTTTCCACAGATTGTGTGTTGTGCTCCTGGGTGGTGAGAACATCCCAGAGTCATCGTTCCAGCAGGTACAGAAGGAGAGGTCTCCCAGAGACTTTACAGGAAGGAGCACAGCTCACTTAAATATGCAGAGCTAAAGCCAGGAATATTTGTTCTTCTCAACTCAGCCCCCAAGTACTCTGGCGAAATATTTCAAGAAATCAGGTTGGACAAGTGGTTCCTCCTTCATTGATCTGTTATTTCTGGATCAGTTTCTCCACTTGGACAGGAGTCATGGAAATCTACTGCAGGGAACTGAGGAGTTTCCTGTCATCCCCTGCCATGGAATTCCAAGTGCTGTGTTACAGCCTGTGGTAATTGGATTGTAAAGCAGAGGYAAGGCAATAAAATCAGCAGCCTCATCAAGGCATCCCTGTAAAGTCCCAAGGGGAAGCAGCAAACTGGGATTGAAGTTGAGCTGTGTCTGTCTAGTATTTATTTATTTATTCATTCTTTTAACCTRTTAACAAGAGCAGCAAATTCTTCTTAGCCCTGGGATTTAAAAGCTCTGTGTCWGACTCTTTTAAAGACACCCTTTGCCCTACTCCTTGAGCCTAAAAACAAAATAAAACGTGTAGTTTTACCAGTTTAGCWGAAGAAAAAACAAATCTGCATGAGATCCTGTATTTTACAGGAGCTGGAATTTCATTGTAGCTTGCAGGGTTGTCTTTTTGCTCACTCAAGGCTTTGTTTTCTCCAAAGAACTATTACKTGATAATCGTAATTTATCAAAAATACATTTCAAGCAATCTTTTCATGAGTGTGCACTGATAAAACTGCAAATATTTAAATGCACCTGGGAAATTAACACCGACCAGGAGCTCTCTGGGCTGTTTGTCTGTTCTGAGACTGGAAAACCTTTCAGTTCCTTGCTCTGTAGAGGTTGGATCTTCAGTGCTGGGATGTCCTGGCATTCCCAGCACACCTCCAGAGCCCCTTCTCCCTGCAGCTTGGCTGTTCCCAGTCCCAGGGGGATGACTGCAGCCCTGGTGGGTGTGTTCCACTATTGATGGGGTTTCCAGGATGCTCTGGTGCCTTTCCCTGCTCGGGTAAAACAGCAGCAGCTTCCCATAAAGTTTGTAATTGGCTTTTAGAGAGCGTTTCCCATCATCCCAACAGTMGCAGGCTGAAGTGTGGCACAGAAACTCAGCATCAGCACTTATGGCAGCTAAGGAGATTGATTAGCATTCATAAGGAAAGCAGAGGAGCTTAAAATAAGGAATAAAACAAGTGCTTAATCCTTTGGCCCAGATGGTTTTTGGCAGGGCAGATAAAAACGTGGATCTTCCCTAAAAAACAGAACCCCCCTATCTCCCTTCGAGCCAGGAAATCTGACCATTCCAGCCACAAAAGCTCCAATTTTTTCTTCGGTGGCTTTTTGGGATGTGACTGATGTTTTTGACCTTCTCAGCAGCCTGGACCTGCTGAGGGGTCAGTGTCATGGTATATCCTGTGACTGCCCCTGGATCCTTCATTCCAAGCTTCCCCATCTTCCAGAGGAGCTCCAGTGTCCATGGATATATCCCTGTGAGTTGCCCATGGATCCTGCTGACCCTTCATTCATGCTCCCCATCTTCCAGGGGGTCAGTGTCCATGGATATATCCTGTGACTGCCCCATGGATCCTTCATTCCAAGCTCCCCATCTTCCAGAGGGCTCAGTGTCCATGGATTATCCCTGTGACTGTCCTCAGATCCTTCATTCCAAGCTTCCCATCTTCCAGAGGGTCCAGTGTCCATGGATATATCCCTGTGACTGCCCATGGATCCTTTCATTCCAAGCTTCTCCATCTTCCAGAGGGATCTGTGTCCATGGATATCCCTGTGACTGCCCATTAATCCTGCTGCCCTTCATTCCAAGCTCCCATCTTCCAGAGGGGCCAGTGTCCATGGATATCCCTGTGACTGCCCATGGATCCTTCATTCCAAGCTCCCCATCTTCCCGAGGGGTCAAGTTGTCCATGGATATCCCTTTTGACTGCCCATGGATCCTTCAGACCCTTCATTCCAAGCCTCCACATCTTCCAGAGGGGCTTCAGTGTCCATGGATATATCCCTGTGACTGCCCATGGATCCTTGCTGACCCTTCATTCCAACCCCATCTTCCAGAGGGAATCCCTGTGCTCACACAGGGTGCTGTTCTTTGAAAGGCCATTTGGGATTTGCTGTGCTCAATCCTGTGCTCCAGTGGAAGCCACATTTGGAGCTGGCTGGAGCTGTTAAACCCTTGGAGCACACCCTGCCTGCCCCAGGAGCTGGGATCATCCTCTCTTCCCTGTGAAACACCCTCTGGAAGGCCTTGGCTTCCTGCAGGTCCTGGGAAAGAGGCATTTCACAGCTCGTTAAATATAGAGGGTACCTACAAATGTAGCCCAGTTACCTCTCACTGGAGGTGCTTCCAACCAAGAGGAAGTGACAACCGAGTCTTCACACTCTTTAATTATAGCAGCCTTTACATAACAGTGTCAGATAAATGTGTTTTAGGATAGGTGGCACCTCGCTTCCTCCAGAAGAACTGTCAAATTAGACCAGACTAATTTATTACTTGAAATTCCAAGGATTAGAGCATGCAGTCCACCCAGTCTGTTTGAATAAAACCCTGAAATTCACRGAATCCTCTGTGCCAGGATATATCCCAAACAGCACAACCTTTTGGAAGAGAAATAAATCCCTATTCCTTTGCTGGCTTCAAGGACTTCCAAGTGCCACGAATCCCATTCTGCTGGAAAACAGGGTTAGAGGGGATCTCAGGAGGTTTTTCTGGCTGTGCCTCCACCCAGGGCAGAAGCTGCTGTCACTGCACCAGGTTCTTATCTAATCTCTATTATAAAACAGAGGAGGAGGGAGAGAGGCAGGGAAATTGCTTTAGAGGGAGAAGGGGCAAGGAGTGGGGCTGTGCCAAGTAATTTAGGAGAGTGAGGGACTGGCCTCATTCCCACGGATGGAGGCAAGGTGGATTGCTGGAGATTGCTGATGGTCCTTTCCCTTTCCATCACTGAAATCCATCCTGGGCTCTTCTGCTGAMGGCAACAAGAGCAGCTTTCCATAAGGGAGAGCAATTTTCCTCAGCAGGCTCCAGAATGCAGGCGGGGCAAGATGAAACCCAAAGTTTGTGTTTGATGGGGAGGATGCTCATTGGTTTTGGATGGTCCTRTCCCTTTCCATCACMGAAATCCATCCCCYGGCTCTTCTGCTGATGGCAACAAGAGCAGCTTTCCATAGGGGAGAGCAATTTTCCCCAGCAGGCCCCGGAATCTAGGCGAGGCAAGATGAAACCCAAAGTTTGTGTTTGATGGGGAGGATGCTGATGGGGACTGTGGGTTTTGGAGCCCTCTGTGTGCTGGAAGGAGCYGATCCATATCCAAGGCTGCTCTTAATGCAACCACTAATGCTCCTTGCTAATGTGCCTTTGCCTTCTGGGGGGTTTTGCCTCATTATCCCTGAGTAATGTCAGGAARCCAGGACCACGTGAGAGCAGGGAGAAGCCATCYAGAACGTGGCTGRGTTGGGGTTTTYCTGCTTCAGGTTTAATATTGCTGTGGCTCCRCCAGAGCAGCAGGAAGGGAGGCAGTGCTGCTGCTCCCCTCGGTGAGATCCCAGGTGGAAGAGGGATTTGCTGGAGTGGGGAGAAGGAGAAGTTGCTGACTCCCATCCCGGTTGGCGCAGTGCGGTGCCGAGGCGTTCCCTCGCCTCGGCAATCTGGATCCTGCACATTTATTTATTCCAGCAGCTCTTCCGTGTGTTTATGCAAATAGTTCATTGCTCCAGCTCCTGAAAGAACCACACAAGTGCTGTCATTTGATTGAGGAATCATTAGATCGGGCTGGAAATAAAATTTTCTCTGGTTCTGTATTCACGCCCTCGGAAAAAACCACCCCAGTGCTCCCACATTTGGGTAGCTCAGGACTGACTAAATAAAGGATATTTTGGGATAGATGGATGCATGTCTCAGAGAGATTTCCTTTGTACTCTAATTAAAAATAAAGGGGATGTGAATAATCTCTAATGGCAGCAGAGTATTTGGAGGAAGCCAAGTATTTTTGGAGGACTGTGGATACTCAAAGTATTCTGACTTCTGAGCTCTTCTCTTTCTCCCACCTCCAACCTGAAGATATTTTAGTCTGGGTTATATGCTCAGTGATTTGTTGGGCATTYAAAGTTTTGGATGACTCGTGGTCTTTGTTTACATCTCTTTCAAAATCTCCTGTACCCTTGTAAACGTGGAGTTGTGGGCTCCAATTKTCATCATCAATGAATGCTATTAAAAAAAAGGAATAATGCAGACACTGAAGCCYTTCAAAAAATGACATTTTTTAAAGGTTAGACTTTACCAAGGCTCATTTCAGTTCTWTAGCCATTGCATGTTTTCAGCAGGTCATTCCTGTAGTGCTGAACAGTGGAATTCCCTGTAGGATAATATCAGCTCCATTCAGCCCCCTGTTCCCTCAGRACATTTATTATATTTATATTACTTCCCAGTCAACTTGAAAGAGCTGGGTGTCTTCTTCCCTCACCTCAGTGTGTGTTTCTTGGATAAATTACCTCATAATATTCAAAACAGCCTTTGATTTAGAATTRCTCTGTATTACAGGGAATTATATTTTTATAGCWTCTTTTAGGAGCCTTTTGAGTTGAGTCATTAAATATGTATTTTTAATAACTTCTGTGTCTTAAAAAGGYCAGTGTGAAATGTAAGGACTGGAAATCAAATAGTGATTCCCCTGATTTCTGAATTGTTRTATTACAAATCTATGTGAAGTTCACTTCTTTCCCTTCATCTTGTGATTTCACAGCCTTGTTTTAAAAATTTGAGCTGACCAATGGTTCTTGTAGTTGATTCTTTCAATCTGGAACATCCCAAATCTTCAAGAAGTCTGTAGAACAGGCTGCAAAAATTAACTCCTGGARTGGAGTTTRATGAACATTTTAAAGACCATTTTAGAAACTGAGATCCTCCTCCATCAGAATTAGTAAATTGGGAATAAGACTTAGTATAACTTTGGGGAATCTTCCATTAATTTGTAAGAAACTGTGAATATGGGAATATTCACAAGAATAACACCTTTGGCTTTGCTTCAGGTGTCTGTTGGACACTTCCTGTGGGATTAGTAGTAATTTTGCAGAATTGATGGAAGCTTTTGGAAGGAAAAGTGGATGAAGCAAATGGAAAACACAAARAGGAAGCATTTGTGAAACTGCAGTYGTGGATCAGATWGCACTGAAGATGAGATTTTAAGTAATTGTTTTAATAAGAGTAGGAAGTAAATTGTAAAWTAGTTCTTTCATTAGTGTTTAATTATTTATTGACTTTTTAATCACGTAGTGTTACACCAGAAGTTTAATTTGTAGAGCTCCAGGAGGAACCTGTTTAGAGATTTTGTTTCTTAATTTAGTTGTAAATCAGGTTCACACTTCTGTTCTTRTAATTCTTGGTGGTTTGGATTTGGTTTTCTTATTTCCAGACATTGTGTGTGTGTGTTTTCTGTTAATTCTTACTGTTTAGTCTTAGTGGCTTCAGGGTTTCCAAATATTGTTGGAGGGTGGAGGGCTGGTTTTTTCGGAAACCACCCGCTGTTCTCTGGAGTCTTGAAGAAGAAAGGCTGTATTTAACTCCTGGATTTATTATTTTATTATTTTATTTTATTAACTCTTGTATTTTATTGTAAATAAATCACAGGATTGGGCTGGAAGGGACCAGTCCAGCCAGGGTGACCTGAAGCAGGTGACACAGGAATCTGTCCAGGTGTTGGGAATGACCTGGAGACTCCAGCCCTCCCTGGGCAGCAGTTCCAGTGCTCTGCCCCCCTCATGGAAAGATGTTTTCCCTCATGTTGAGCTGGCACTMTTATTTTATGGCCATCGCTCCTCCACCTGTCACTGACACCACTGAACGCAGCCTGGCGCCAGCGTATTTTGTAGATATTTGTATGCATTAATGACATCCTACCTCAGTCTTCTCTAGACTATACGGTATTGTTTTATTGTAAAGCAGTTTTATTACAAATAAGCAAGTATCCGCCGCCGTGTTGGCCGCCCCCGGGGGCACAGCGGCCGCCGCCATCAGCCCGTGAGGCGCCGTGAGGCGGCGCCAGCGCGCAGCGCTGCTCGCGGCCGGCGCGTCCCAGCCAATGGCGTGGCGGCGCTGACGCGCCCCAGCCAATGGTGCGGCGGCGGCGGCGCGGCTCAGCCAATGGGGGGTGGCGGCGCGGCGGGCGGGAAGCAGCGGGGCAGGCGGGGGGGCGCCGGCGGGAGGCGGCGCCGCCGCAGCGCTCAGGGAGCTCGGCCCCGCCGCCTCACCGCGCTCCGCCGCCGCGCTCCCCGGCCCTCCGGCCCCGCACCGGCTCTCCATGTACGACAACTTGTACCTGCATGGGTTTGAAGACTCGGAGGCGGTGAGTGCCGCGGGCGCGGGGCGGGGGGCCCGCACGGGCGAGCTGGGTGTCCGTGCTGCGGGCGCGGCGCCGGGGGGTGACCCTGCGCTGCCCCAGAGATGCCGGGACGGGYCTGCCGTGCTTCCCTGGGGAATTCTCCCTCCCCGGCACCCCTCACKAAACGGGTCTCTGGCAGCACGGAGCCCCCGGTGCCGCGGGCGGACGCCGCGGTTCGGGAGCGTTCCCCGGCGGTGCCCGAGTGGGGTTTTTGGGTGTTTTTGGGCACGCCGGAGAACGGCCGGGATTGCCGCGGCCATGGACACGCTGCTCCATATTAAACAGGGATCCGTTACATAAGGCGGTGTGGACAGCTCGTAAAATACATAGATAACAACATAATATAGAGTGTACGTCAATGCAGACGTATGTATGGTATGATGTGGTGTCCTCAGGAGYATGGATGGGTCCTGGAGGGCTTCGGAGGAGGAATTTTTTCCTGCCTGTGTCAGRGTTGGTCTGGAAGTGCCATCCCTCTTAAGTGTTACCTCACTTGTTTTAGCATCCCTTTATTGCAGGCAGAGAGGAACAACAACTGGGCAAAATTGTCATTAATGCAGTGCACCATGTTGAGAGGAAATATTGTGTATTGGAATCCTTCCGAACTGGGTGTTTGAATGATTTCAAAACRCTGCWGCTTAGAAYCCTGGAATGGTTTGGGTTGGAYMGGTTTAAAGTTCATCTCARGGGCAGGGAGACCTTCCACCATCCCAGGGTGCTCCAAGCCCTGTCCAGCCTGGCCRTGGACACTTSCAGGGACGAGGAAAGCTTTGGGTCAGTTTAGAAATTCCTGCCCTTTTGCTATGTGTGTGTTAACTCTTCCTTGGGTTCTCTCTCCTGCTGCTGCTCACAAGCTGCCAGGCCGAGTGCAGATGAGTGTGTTGGTTCCTTTAGGGATGTGATTTGGGATCCAGCTGGTTGTTTCTGTAACCCAGGCAYATTGTGAATCCTTGGGAGCTGTTCTCCATCCCAAGTCTGCCTTGTGCTAGTATAATGTCTTTCAGCAAAGTCTGACTATGCTCTTAAGAAGACAATTTAAAAGTGCAGAATTAGGGCTGAGAAAACTGAGTTGCTGGATAGTGGTTGGTGTAGAAGAAATGWGTCATTTATGAAAGTTCATCAGAGAATGCAGGTAAATGTGTGCTGGATTTAAAGGTGCTTCCAAGATGCTCAACTCTGTGCATTCCCAGAATCCCAGGGGATTGGAAGGGACCTCTGGAGATCTCCCAGTCCAATCCTCTGCCAAGGCAGGCTCACCTGGACTTGGTGACACAGGAATGCATCCAGGTGGGCCTGGAATGTCTGTGGAGACCCCACACCCTCCCTGGACAGAGTTCCAGTGCTTGGCCACCCTCCATGGAAAGAAGTTCTTTCTCATGGTGAGGTGGAATTTCTTGTGGTTTAGTTCATATTTCAGTGAACCCCGGTGATCTCTTCCAAAAACATGATTTGGGAAAAGCAGCTTTAATGGCACCTGTTGCACAAACATCTGGGTTAGGGTTTGTGCTGGAAGAATTGTGTTTATGGATGAGAGGAACTTGGTCTTTAGATGTCCACTTGGAAGGAGTGGGATGAAGAAGTCATTTCCAGATTCCCTAATACTCTGTTAAGCAGTTTATGATGATGCAGTTTTACAGCTGTTTCAATTTTACAGCCTCTCTGTAATTGAGAATGCTTTTAATAGACCTAATTTCCAGAATCACAGGAATATGTGAGAACCTCCCTTTTCTTAATTAGAACACCCCAAACCTTAAAAGCAYTCTGMATCTCCCKGTTGTATGSAAAAACTGYAGGCCATAAACCCCAAAGGCTCAGGCACAAAGCAGTTAAAAWTCCCCAGGTGTCTGTTTGCTCTGTGCTCCCGAACCACTTGCTTAAAACATTAAACCTTATTATTTTAGCTCCTGACTCAGGGATTGGGAATGCCTGCTGAGACAGCAGCCTGGCAAACAGGTACTGGGGATGGGTCACACGAGTGCCCCTTTCTGGCCAGAGAGGAGCCAGGGAGAGGATGGAGACGGTGGAAAAGGAACGGTGGTGGAATTGTGGTTCCCTGCGGTGCGGAGCAAATAACTGCGAGCAGCGTGCCGAGATGACAGCAGGGCCTCTGCATTGTTCTGGGTTAGCACCGGGAAGGCTCATCCTGCAGCTGGAGAGCTGGAGCAGCCCCGGCTTGGATCCTCCRTCCTCCCCTGGAGCGCCGGCAGGGAGGGCTCTGCTAATTGCAGCGCGGCAGAAACCACGGCCACATGAATCACTGGCACGGGAACGGCTCCTAAAGTGGGCATTTGCCCTCCCAAAACCCATCCAGCCCTGCGTGCAGCACGCAGCCTGGGCTTGCATTAAAGGCACAAGTGGATGGGCAGTGAGTGGCACTTACCCCCACTAAACATGCTCACTTTTGGAATGGTGCTGTAAAATTTATACCTAATCTCTCCTGATTCACTGCTCAGCAACAAACATTTCTTAACAGTGAACAGATATTTCTATGATTTTTGTAACAGCATCTCTTATCATAATGTGTTTGTGTGTGCACATATATATAAAACAAGCKAAAATACCATTTTTATTGATGGATATATAAAGAAATGAGCGTGTGCATGGTATTACAGTCCATTACCAGCTGTGATGATTAACGTGAAGTAGATGATGCAGTAGCTGGTGTGAGGCTTTTTGGAGGAGGAAAATTACACTGCTGAAGCTGAGGAAAACTCCCAGTGACTGTAGACAAAAAGTCATTTCCATGTTTAGGAAAAGAGGTGCAGGGATATGGAAGTTCTGCAGGGATAGGTGTCCTTGTCCAGGAGCACAGAAAGATGGAGAGGGCATCACCCTAGGGAGAAACATCTTCCCACTGAAGATTTTTCCCTTGCTTGTTGTCCTGCCTTGTGATTTTTTGATTTTTAGGCCTTTTTTAAAATTTTTCCAGTAGCTCTAAACAGGGTCAGCCTTTTGGGAATTAKAGCTTGTAGGGAAGCATTTCACATTCTTGATCACAAGAGGATATAAAAGCCCATTAGCACAGGGGCCTAAGGCAGTGAGATCCCCATGGCAAGCAAATAATAAATGAATTTTGRTTTACCTCTCACAGTTGGGAGCTCACTGTCGTGTGTCTGTGGTGGGGAGAGACTGGAATGCTGCTGTATGGGCCAGTCCAGAGTTTCTCTTGGATCTTGGGAAAGACTCCACGTTTTTCAGAACAGACTTCAATGAAACCTTCCCATAAGAAATCACTTTTTTCTTCTGTAAAATTACATTTCCATTAAGGCAGCATTTCATTAAAAAATCACCTGCAGGAGTTAGCAACAAGTCCCCTGTGATWCAGAGTCCATGGCAGCCCCAGGAGCAAAACCTGGCTGGGCTCAGTGTTCTGCACCTGCAGAAGTGTCAGAACAGCCCCTTTGGGGTCGTTTGCTTCTATTTATCCCTTCGGAGCAACACCTGAGCGTGTGAAACACCTTTCCTCGCCTCTCGGGGTGTCACTTTCAGGCTTGTCAGCACGTGAGGCTTTATCTGGGCTGCTTCACTCCTTATCTGGGCTGCTTCACTGCCTTATGGGGCAGCTGGGAGGAGCTGCGGGCATGGGCACGGCTGTGTGGGGCCAGCCGGGCAGTGTGGGATCAGCTGGGCAGTGTGGGGTCAGCCGGGCAGTGTGGGGTCAGCCGGGCTGTGTGGGGTCAGCTGGGCTGTGTGGGGTCAGCTGGGCTGTGTGGGGTCAGTGAAGGATCAGTGTGGGGTCAGCAAGGAGTTGCTGTGGGGTCAGTGAAGGAACGGTGTGGGGTCAGTGAGGGACTGCTGTGGGATCAGTGAAGGAACAGTGTGGGGTCAGCGAGGGGCAGGGCAGCGCTGGGAGGGGCGGGAATGGAAGGAGGGCGCGGTGCCAGCGCTGCGAGCAGCTGGTGACAGCCCCGGGCGCCGGTGACAGCCCCGGGCCTCGGTGACAGCCCCGGGCGCCAGTGACAGCCCCAGAAGCCGGTGACAGCCCCAGCAGCCAGTGACAGCCCCGTGTCTTTTCCCCTGGTCATCCCGTGCTTCCCAGCCGGGGCGGCTCTGCCTCCTCCTGTCCCAGCCATTTACAAAGGCATTTCTCTCACGCCTTCAATCTTCCACCGGCGATTGTGGAGGGGAAGTTCCTATTGATTGGGTTTCCAGGTGGTGCCTCTGACCCTACAGGAGATGGAAAGGTGGCTTTGCTTGCCCTGTGTATCCCTCTGTAGTAGATTTTTTCAGTAACTGCTTTGACTTACTTGCTCTTTCCGCAGCATATCCTCCTCTCCTGAGCCATAGATGCACCTTCTCTCCTCAGCCTCTTTTAGCTGTTTGATGTGCATCTAACCCTGCCTGGCTTCCCTTGGCAATTCCCATCCCTGCATCCACAGCCTCCCTCCTCCTGCTGGTAGCAGCGTGGGCTCTCAGGGAAGCAGGACTTTGCTGTGGGGCTGCATGAGCCAGGGTGATGCCCTTCTGTGCAAGTTCAGACTCTCACCAAGAGTTAGACAAACCCCTGTGGTGGGGTTCATACCCACAAAAGTATTTGACATTCTGAAAGGGCTCTTTCCTTTGGTGTTTATAGGGACTAAGCACCAGTGAGATCAACCCAGTTTGCCATGGGCAGGACTGTGTGTGGTGCTGCATTATAATAGGGTTTGTCTCCAGTTACTRCATACAATTCTTGAGAGCATTGCTGAGAATTTTTAGGAAAAAGGTGATGGGAATAGTGGGGAAACACTTTCTGTTCACTGTGTGGATGGTCAGCACAGCATTTTGAGCACACTGTGCTCCCCTGCTTTTTTAGTGACATTGCTCCTCAGACTGCCATTCCTTCTGCTGCCAGTGTACACTTTTCTCAAGGCACCTGAGACAGGAAGATCTCTGAGTGTGCTMCTCAAGCAGAAAAAGTGATTATAGAAAAACAAACCTTGGTAGGGAAGTTCATATCCAAATATTGATTGGATTTGTGTCTGGTGCCTCTGTGATTGCTAAAGGGGGAGGKAAGGTGGGCTTTGCTTGCTCTGCATGTCTCAGTTGTTGTGGGTTGAGTAACTATCAAAATGTGTATTTAAAATTGTTTTTCATGCTGTCTCTTCAGTGATCATGTGCTGGGTTTTGCAGCACCCAGTTCATTCTGTYGAACATCTTGGTACCACAGGCAGCTGYGAGCAAGCAGAGGCTTTATCCAGCTGCCAGATAAAACCTGGGACTTGAGGGGGTTGGTTAGAAGGGTGTCAGTGGTTATTGGGTTTGTCGTGTCCACAGGGCACCTCTGAGATTGTCAAGCTGAAGGTTGGTAGTTGAGATCTGGTGGTTATTTTATGTGTCTTGATGGATTTTGCAGGCAGGGACCCCTTCCTGTATCCCAGGRTGCTCCAAGGCCTGTCCAGCCTGGCTTTGAACARTMCCAGGGATMGGGCAGCCACYGRTMCTCTGGCACCCTGTGCCAGGGCCTGCCCACCCTCCCAGCAAGGATTTTTGCCATGGATAGGAATGTGAACTGGGAGGAGTGTCTGCACTGCTGTTGGTTTGCTGGACACCCTTCTCTTGCTTCTCTTTGGGCTTGACTGTTCTGAATTTGCCCCTTCCAATTAGTGCAGTTCCTGATGRTGAATCCAAAAAGGCTGAGGGATGTCAGGACCTAGGCATGCAGCATCTTTTCCCTAACCACTTATCTGCTTGCTGCTCYTTTARYTAGGATTTTTAGTTTCAAATYTGTGCTAAGCTCTGCCTTGATTGGGACAACAATCAATATTTTCCAACAAAAAGAGATTATCCTCTGCCCATTATGTCTCCTGGATTCTCACTGCAATCTGGCTTTTACATGGTCAGAGCTTTTGTGTGTTTTTGACAGTTTCAAATCTGTTTTCGTTTCTATTAGCCCCTAATAGACTGCCTTGACTAATGAATCATCAGCTGCCTGATATTTATCTTGTGTGGAAAGGGCTGCCTGAGAGGCTGCAAGGTGCTTTGTTTGGGGGTTTGCTGGGGTGGTTTTGCTTAAATTTTCCTTCTAAAATATCCAAAATTCTACTACTACAGCATTAGGTATGCCTGCCTTGCTCTSTGCTCTTGTGAGGATGGTTTTCTGTGTGACTCAGATCTGCTGTTCGTTAAATGCCACATTGTGATTTGATAGTATAGTAGTCAAATAAAACACTCAGGAAGAACCATAAGTCATTTTTATAAATTGCTGCTTGCTGTTTCCATAGAGTTGCTTCTTTTATACTGGAATACCAGAAACACATTGAAATTAAATGGAAAAAAAAAAGGAAAAAGAAAACCTTCAAGGATCAATCAAGAAAAGCTGATGGTCCAGGGTGTGGTTGCTAAAACTGTGAGTTCACATGGAGCACCAAGGTGTGTGATGAACTGTGGCTTTATCCTGCTTTTGGATTCCTCCTGCTGAGCTCSTGGCTGGCTGTGGAGTGCAGCCAAAGCCACAGGGCCCTCGCAGCACCGTGCTGCTCCTGGGTTGCAGATTGCTCTCCAGATTGCCCGGTGCTTAAGGAAATGCTGCTGCTGGGAAGTGGAAGCAGCTCTCCCTGGGCTCAAGGGCATTGGAGGGAGGAGTGTGGCTCTTGSTGCTGAAGGAGCACATCATAGAAATAATAAATAACAAGGGAAGAAGCTTAACCTAGGATTTGTTGATGCCATGGCTTGCTTCCCTATCTCCCAAAAACATGCTCTGCTTGGGAGACCCTGAGCCGTTGGATGTTTTCCCTTGGAGCATGCATTTATAAAGACAGGAGAGCCTTATTTTCCAAATCAGCACTTTACCCAAATGCAGATTGCTTTACAAACAGGACAACTGCTCATGGTCATTTGGAATCCAGTGATTAATTCCAAAATGTCATTTAGCTGGCGGGGTGCTGAGTTCCGTAGGGATCACAGGTGGTGTCAGGATTTGCTTGCAGCCTCTCCTCAGCTCCTGCTTTGTATTTTTCCACAGTGCTTTGTCACTGGTTTTCGTGCCAACAGTGAACTGGTTTCAGCTCTAGAGTGTCTGCTTTTGCCATGTTCTTTCCCTCTTTTCACATCTCAGCATAAATATCCATTCAGGTGCAATGTGTGGAGCACAGTGAGCAGCTTTGTCTGCCCCACGSTACTGATCAAGTAAACTGGAGTTTGGATTTGGAGGATATTCCAYTGTCCAGAGCCAGCCATGGAGAGCTGGAGGAAGGCAGCAGTGCCTGAATTTGTGGATGCACAACACAGGATGTAAATCTGGTTTTTCTGTTTCTCTCTAAAGCCTTGTCAGAAGGGGTTTGAAGTGTCCTGAGGAAAGGACTCAGAAAAGGCACCTGTGGTGGCCACAGGCTCTGCTCTGCTCCTCAGGAGGGTTTTAATTTTCACCAGGGCAGGGGAGAGGAGGACAAGGGGCTGCTCTTCTGATTTGGTTTGTTTGGGTTCTCTCTCCCTAAAAAGTCCCATAGGACAAAGGCTCCYTAAGTTACAGAAATGGAGCTGTTTGGTTGTGCTGCTTCACCAGCATGGGGAATGCAGCCTGGCAGGGATTTGATTTATTACTGCAACAAGGCAGAAATCATGAGGAAAAACCACTCCCTATCATCGTGCTGAGTACTGGAGTGGTGAAGTGGAGTTTGAACGAGCTGCTAACGCTTCATATAAAACTTCACAAGCCTTTCTCTTCTGAGAGAATTCTGCTTATACCAAATACATTTTCCATGTSAGTCCTCCCTTGGATTTTCCCAGTGCTGGGACATTTCCCTGCAAATGGACTCTGCTCAGCTCATTTGMGCTCTCTGCTTCCTCCCAGGGGCTGTGTGTCCTTGCTGGAGTGGCACCACGGTCAGTGGTGGCAGTGGCAGAGCTGTCCTGTTCCCTTGGGCAGTGTTGCTGTGGGTGCTGTGCTGGGTGCTCTCAGTGTGGGGGAGGCTGCAGGGTTTGGTTTTCAGCAGCAATGTCCTTCCTGGCCASAAACAAGCCCTCAGCCCTCATGGGGCAGGCTCCAGGCTCAGGTGGCCAAGGCATCCTCCCTGGCCCTTCTCCTGTTCACAGAGCCAGGTACAACCTGAATACCCCTGGCCTAACAGTTCAAACTTTATCACAGCCTCTAATATCTTATTCTAAGATTAAAATCATGTTTCTAATGGTTACTTCCCTGTGCTGCTACTTTATAAATGTCTCCTTTCCATGCARGATTTCTTGGCAATATTTTAACCCCCATTCCCACTGTGGTTGGTGGATTCCCTGAAGGATGTCTCTCTCTTGCTTYGGAAAACGATGTGTTCTGACAAATCACCACTTAATCTGTGATATATAGGTCATGAGATACCGTGATAAAAGTTTATGTTCCAGGACAATTAGTGCTGAGCTCATCAGGTCCTGACAAAACAAGCCCCAGCATCACCCTTGGGCAGGGATGTTTCAATTATGGCAAATAACTGGAAAATCTCACCAAGGAAAAAAAGCCAGTGGCAGCTTGGCCCAGCCTCTGGCAGCTGTGAGAGGCCTCTGTGTGCTAAAGCTCAGAACAAAGCTGCCACACAAAGCTGCCACACTCCAGGGGTGACAGATCCCACGGAAATCAGTGTCCAAGGGACAGCACAGAGGAGCTGGCTGGGATTCTGCAGCTGTGGCTGTACTCACCTGCCCACGAGGTGCAGCTGGATTCAGGGAAGGTTTCTCCAGTGTGGGACACAGCCAAGCTGCCAGCTCAGGGTCTGTAAGCAGTGTTACTTGAACTAAAATGTGGCACTGAAGTGTCTGTTGGAACAGAAAAAACTGCTTCAAAGTATCTATTTCCAAAGTTTCTGACAAGTAAGTAGCTGTATCCTCACTGTGGTGCTTGTTCTGGTTAAAATGTTCTCCAGATGTTTTTGCACACCATAAACCAGGAATGTTGGAGCTCTGCATTTGTTATTGATCTCATATTGGAAAATGAAGGGGGTATTGACAGATGGAAAAACAGACAAATGAGTTACACTCTGCTCCCCTCCATTTTTCCATTACAGCTGTCTGCTGATGTTTTCTTGCTGCCCCAAGGAGCAGAGTGGTAGTGAGTGCAGGAGTCCATTGCTGAGCAGCTCCTGTGTTCTGCCTGGAGCAGATTCATTCCAGGAATGCATTAAGTGATATTTCCCTTTAATAGATCAATGTAAACATCCAGTGTGAGTGGGAGGCTGGGAGGAGAGGAGTCACGCACTGCAATGTTTCCCCTTACACATTCAAAATTCATGCACTGCTGCTGGATACATACAGGTTGTTTTGAGAAGTTGGCTTAGGCCTTCAGACTTGCCATTGGATGTCCTTTTAGTGCTGATGCTGAAGATGTTTTGTCTGTTAGAATATTTAAGAACCTTGTTCAATGTTAAGCTTCCCTACTCTGTACTGAATATTCCACATGGGAATCTTTCCTTTTTGTTGGCTTTCTTAGAATCCCAGATTGGTTTGGGTTGAAAAGGGCCTTGAAGCCCATCCAGTTCCATGGGCAGGGACACCTTCCATCATCCCAGAGCCCTGTCCAGCCTGGCCTTGGACACTCCCAGAGACAAGACAGCCACAATTTCTGTCAGCAGCCTCTGGATGTAACCCACAAACCCATCAGATTCCACAGACTCTGTGCTGTCTGCAGGAGGAAGCTCTGTCCTGTGATTTCTTATTCAGCTMCTCTGCATGCAGGCTGTACCTGCTGAGGGGGAAGACGCCTTCAAAGGGATGTAGCTTTGRACAGATATTTTGTGTCTTCCTTCACAAGTGAGAATTTAATTTATAAAAGATGTATGAGATCTCTTTGGTATCAGAATTGGATGTTTTACATTGCACAACAACATGTAATTATTCATAAAGCTTGTCCGCCTTTCTTCTGGAMGGTTTGATTTCATACAGGTAAAGAAATCCCAGCTGTATCCTCAGAGTAACAACCACAACAGTGCAAATAAATACAAACACTGCAGTGTTGTTTTGCTGAGAACTGATCAGTGAACAGATCTCTCCAAAGGTATCACAGCTTTTCAGGCTGGTTTTGCTGAACATTTTCAAASCAATCTAAAACAGAAATACATGTGCCTTTAAATCTGAAATTTGGGGCCAGAACTGAACAGAGGGATAAAACCAAACGTAGCTTTCAGAGGAGCTGCACTGATGTATTTCAATGAAGTGCAGCCCAAAAGTCCTGATGGCTGCACGTTTCTTTCAGCTGTTAAATAATTCCTCCCTTTGCCTTTTCACCCAAGTGCAGTTGCTGCATTACTTGCAAAAATAAAGAAAGGAGAAGGCACTTGCCAGCAGCTGGGAGCTGAAGCAGCTTTCTCCCACCACAGCGCTTGAGGAAGGCAGTCAGCAAAGTGCTTTCCCCAGTGGCTGCTCCTGCCTGGGTCCTGCTGCAATCTCTGGGGGGCTGAGGGACCTGGGGGGGATTTGTGTTGGTTTTGTTTCACTCCTTTCTCTTYGTGCCAGTCCCTCTGTGCCTGTGCCCAGCGCTGTGATGGCGCTGCTGCCCCAGAGCCTGGCTGAGAGGCGCTGCCAGGGGGAGGAGTGAGCCACGTCCTGCTCCTCTCCTGCTTCCCTGCCGGCAGATCCAAGGGAGCTGGCCAGGCTGCACGGACAGGAGGAGCAGCCCCTCCTCCCCAGGGCTCAGCACGTTTTTCCTCTCATTTATGCCACTAATTTGGGGATGTCAGCAGCATGCCTTGTGCAGCTCTGTGCACGTTTTGGGATGGAGGTGGGGAAGGGGCTGTGTCAGGGCAGCTCAAGACAAATACAGACACAAATGTGTCTGTCAGGAGCCAGCTCAAACCCTGGCTGTGCCTGTGGTGCTCTGTGCTCACTCTGCCCTTCCCTGCTGGAAAAGATGTGCAGGGGACAGGAYCTTCATAGGAATGCAGGAATCATAGAATGGCCTGGRTTGGAAGYGACCTCAGAGCTCTTCTCCTTCCACCCCTGCCATGGGCAGGGTCACCTTCCACTGTCAAACCTGGCCCTGCACGCTTCCAGGGACGGGGCAGCCACAGCTTCTCTGGGCAGTGCTCCCGGGGAGGAGGCACATGAGCTCTGCCTCCAGGGAGAGGTGAGACAGGATTTTGTACCTCCACTCTGCTGTGTGTCATTGGTGGGGCCGGGGAAGGATCCTCCTCTGGGGATGGGAGTTGAGTCTGGGCGCCCAAAGCAGACCCTGTCCTTACATCCATGGGATGATGACAGGTGCGCTGTCCCCTCCCTTGCCGTGTCCCAGGAAGGTTTGGCTGTTCCCGAGGGAGAAGTGGGAGCCCTGGGGGTGCTCATCCCTGCGGGACGGAAGGCGCTGCTGGAGCCGCTGTGGCACCTCCTCCTCCCCCTCCTCCTCCTCCTCCTCCTCCTCCTCCCCGGCAGTGCTGCCGCTGCTGCCCGCGGTGTCCGCAGCGTTCCCGCCTGCTGGGCACAGGCAGGGGGATGCTCTGGCAGTGGAGCACACGGAGCTGTGCCCTGCTCACGCTGGAGCAGCTCCAGAGCAGCCCGAATTGGATCATCCTGCAGCTCTGTGCCGAGGGAAGTGCGATGTGCACAGCAGCCACTGCGGCTGAACACAGCCCTGATCCCGCAGGAGCCATCGGCACTACAGCTTCCAGGGASAGAGCTCCTGGCACGGGAAACGCACGGAGAGGAGGAAATAACAAACAGTTCATGCTTAAAAGCACCAGAGAAATGCGAGTTGAGCGGGAGCCTCTCCCCGGCYCTTGCAGGGAATTATTGTGGAGCACGGAGCTCTCTGGTGATCTGTGTCCTGCAGGGAGTGCCAGGGATGCTCTGGCACATAACCTGTGCCTGGTCCATSCCCAGGCCCTGCTGTCTGTGTGCCTGGATCCATGTCACATTGTCACACAGGAAATCTCTGCTCCAGCAGCTGCAGTGCCAGGGGAGGGCTCTGGCCAGCAGCAGCAGCTGGGTACTGGGGGCTTTGCTTTGTTCAGGGCAGAAAGGGAATTTGGAAATTCCTGAAGTTCAGCCTGGTTTGTGATTGACATCCTTCCCCCTCATCCTTCTCTTTCTTTGGAAAAGCAAGGAATGGCTTTGTCAGTGAGGTACTTCCCTGTCCTGGGGGAGCTCACCTGGGGTAACATCAGCCACCACCTTCCAATTTTGGGATGAGTTCCTTACTTGGGGCTTTTCTACTCTGGCTGCTCATTCTGGAACGTTTTCCTTCTTCCTGCTGCTGGATGTTTTGCTGTACCTTTGACCAGGCTCTGACTTCKCTCATGATCCCCATTCCCTGCCTTTTAGATTGCATTTCAGTGCAGATTTATAGGGCACCAGCAGAACCTTTGACATTWTCTTTTGGAGCGGATATACCTCTGCTACAGTATCCCACAATAATGGCAAAGCTTTTTTAAAGGCTTTAAATCTTGTCAAGATTGACAGATTCCTCTCCTGACAAGGCTTTTTTTAACCTTCTTTCAGCAAAAAACAATATCCAGGTGATTAAAGTTGTCCTGTTTSCTCCTGCAGATTTGTGTTTACTGGTGCATATGAGAACTGTGATGGAGAAGGAGTTTTTGCACAGAATGAGACCATCAGGGTCTTTCTTATTGCTTATGCTTATGCCAAATCAAAAGAGTTGTGAGTAACATAGTGATTCCTAAAGGATTTTTTCTTTATGGGAATGCTTGTTGGTTGCTGGCAAGAAGGAATATTAAACTATTGTTTCTCCTAAGATATTTCATTAAGAATCCATTTTGTAGATAAAACTGGAGGCYGTAATTAAAAAATAAAAAAATTGTCTTTGAATTTTTAATGTTTAACTCTCTAAATTATTGTCAGTCATCAAATCCCYGAATGGGTTGGGTTTGAGGGCCCTGATGACCAGATAGTCATAAGAATTTGGGAAAATATGTTCATACTATGTAAAAAAAAAAGGTTTATAGTGGCTGGAGTTGAGATGTAGCACAAAGTTCTGGCTGTTCCCTCCTTGTGGGTTTGTGTTTSCACCTATCATTACTACCTTCCCATTTATCCCAGCAGGGAATACATGGAGAGACTATTTTGCCAGTGGCATCCCCAGATTTTTTTTAAATCTTGGGTATTTATTTGTTCCTGCTTCTCATTTCCCAAAATAACAGTTGCTTGGTTGTTTGTCCTYTGTTCTGTTGGTCCTCACAAACCACCTGGGAATACTGATAACAACAAATCCCTCTCACAGCAGTGTTTTGTTTTCAGTGTGTGGAGCAATATCCAAGTAGGAGCAGATACAGAAACAACAAAATTATCAGTGGGGGGATATTTCCCCCCATTTTGTGCAGTAATGATAAAAACCAACCAGTTTTGGGGGAGTGGGTGAGCTCAGAGTGCTCTCAGAGCTGCTGGAATTGGGCTCACTGAATTCCCAGCCCCATCCCTSTGAATTCCCAGTGGGCAGCAAAGTCCTAGAAAGTCCTTGGGCTCCCTGGTTGATTACAGCAATTAAGGACCATAAAGTGTCACTCAAATATTACCTCAGCAGGTGACAGCAAAATGTCCTTTCTCTTGTATTTTGCTCTCAGCACGTCGAGTTTTTGGATTGCAAGGGCTCGGGGGAAGGAGTTGCTATTTGCAGCCTGCACAGCACTTGGAAAATTAGGGCTTTTTCTTCCTGAGAGATTCCTAGCAGTCCAGAAGAGCTTCTTGTAGGTTCAGCAGTCAAGTGAGTTCAGGATTGGCTGCAAGAAAAGTAATCAGAGATCATGGCAGCTCCTTGGGAAAAAAAAAAAAAATAAAAAAGTACAAAATGTAAAAAAATAAAAATTAAAATTCTCTGTTTGTAAGCRTCATTTATCAGTGTTTAAAGCAGCTTCTAAACCTCCTGCTTTGGAAGCTTTTGGAAGGAAGGAGCTAATTAAAACCATAACATAACACAACATACCCAGCTTAGGCCCAGACTCCATCAGTTGCTTGGCTTAACTAAGCAGTGTGAAATTCATTTCAACAATGCCCTCCCAGCCTGTCACAATTCCTTCCCATTCACTACCCAGRGTGAACATTTGAAACAAAGTAATTTTCCTATAATTCTGTTGAAGATGGGAGTCTGGTTCTGTCTGATTCTGTGACGTTCTAAACCACTTCTGTTGAAAAAAGTAAAATAAATATTCAGGGTTATTTTGGTTGTGTAAAGSCTGATGGTGTGGGAAGTGGTGACACCACTCTAGAAGAAAATCAGGACACTGTAATCATCAAAATCCTTAAAAAAAGATGTATATTCTTTAAATTAGCTGTTGGGATTAGGAAGAGCAGGCAGTGAAAGCAGACAGGTGGCAAGGATCTCAGCACTGAGGAAAATTCCACTTCACTCCTCACATCTAGAATACCCTGAGGGTTCTTGTGCTGCACATCCCTGCTGGGGGACTGAAGTATTCCGTGTGTGCTTGAAAGAGATGGGCTGCTTTTCTTTGTTGGGAAGTTGAAAAAGCATTTCAGCTAATGAATGGGTGCTGCAGGAGAATAAACTGAAATTWTTCCTTTGTTCAGCCTGGAGAAGAAAAGGCTTTGGGGACACCTCTGTCCTAAAGGGACACAGTCCCAAAGGGATTATAAAGTGAGGGAGAGGGACTGGGGACAAGGATGGAGGGACAGGAGCCAGGGAATGGCTCCCASTGCCAGAGGGCAGGSATGGATGGGACATTGGGAATTGGGAATTCCTGGCTGGYKTGGGATTTGGGGCTTGGAGCAGCCTGGGATGGGGAAGTGTCCCTGCCATGGCAGGGTGGCACTGGATGGGCTTTAAGGTCCCTCCTAACTCAAACCAGGCTGGGATTCTGGGATTCTGTGGTGTCTGAGAGCAGTCCCAGCTTGGCACAGGTCATCCTTATGGGGATTTGTGAAGGAATTTCGAATGAGTTGGAGATGGGGCCTCTGAGTTTTTTAGATGCTGTGGTTTATTTTTCTTCTGCACAGGCAGGAAGGGTGAGTTGGGCTCACACCTTCACTGCAGGGCTCAGAAGGTCCCAAGACCCTCAGTCACAAGYCTTTTTAAGGATCTATTGACCAATAACTCACTGCCAACAAGGATATTTATGGCTTTGACCCAACCCTTAAATATTTTGTCTTATGGCCCCATGCTACAGTGTAAGCTTTCTTAGCCAGTTATGTTCTGATACACAAACCTGCAGTGCTGCATCCTAAACTCCTTGTTCACCTCTGTAACTACTTTTATTTTTTCTATATCTTAAACTCTAAAACTCTCAACTTTCCTTAATCTATCTCTACTTTAAGCTATAAATCCACATTCTCACTTCTAGCACCTGAGTTTAGAAACCTTTTCCAAGGTCTCAGATCAAATCCTTAAAATCCTGTGTTTAATTGCAATCTTTGGCTTCCAGGCCCAAAGTTCTGAGAGTTCCCTACATTTCAGATTCCAACACATCCTGGCTCTCCCAAAGGTGACCTGGTGACAGGAGAGCCCCAGGGAGAGCAAACCAAGCCAAGCTGCATGAAATAAAGAGGGAAACAGAGATATAAGAGGAGAAATGGGAGCTGATGCTCTTGCAGATCCCAAGTTAAATGTCCCTGGTGCAGTAACAAGGAACTGGCAGGAGGTGTGATTATTTTTTTTAAGAAGTGATCCACCCCTGTGAGCAGGAGCTCTCCATCCCTCCCAGCACAGGAGGGATGGTTTGGAGGGTGGTTTGGGAACACACCACGTTATTCCAGCACTGGCTGAAGCCTGTGTGTCTGAGGGAATGCTGTGGCAGACCACATATGGCAGCCACAGATGCCTGTGTGCTTGGGAGGATGATTAAGTTTCGTTTGGGGGCAGTATTTGTGATTTATTTTTTTTTCCTGGAGACTTATGGAACGTTCTTGCCTTCCCAACGTGTTATGTGGGACAGACACAGAGCATCCTCCTCYCAGGAGAGCTGATTTAGGATACCAGGTGCACTTTTATTATCAGGTTTCATCAAACCCAACAGCAGCAGCTTCCCCAGAGCCTTGGGAAGATCATTCAATGCTTTCAAGAGCTGAAGTAATTAGACAAAATAAAGCAGTGTCTCTGTGCCGTGTCAGCTTTAGTTTGGAGCCTTTTATCATGGAAAAATAGCCCCTTTTTTCCTCTCCTGGGACTGCTGAATAGCTTTCCTGAAAAAGAGGGACCAGCTGCAGAGGGTGAAGCAAAATTCAGGCTGGAGGTGTTCAGGTGTTGATTCAGTCCCAGGTCTCACAACCTGCATTTGGAATAAAGCACAGATCAGAGCGTTCCCAGGCAGATCTTGGCTGCTTTGTGGCTGAACAAAACCATGGAATTTGAAAGGTTTGTGTGTTCAAATTTGGATCACTTTGTTGGGTGAAAACCACCTGAGCCTGTGGCCGTCCCTCTGGCTGTGATCCTCACCTGTCCCTTGGCTCTGAGACTGCAGGAAAAGAGCTTTGGGTGTTGTTTTGTGGAGGAAGATCTGGATTTTTCACCTGRGAAAAGGAAAAGTTCAGAGCAGCTCATCTGTTCTCTAACCACTCCCTCAGGCTTTGTGTGTACCTGCAGTGCCTGCTAAGCAAAATCTTGTGCCTTGCATGTTCATTTGAACATTACCAAAAGAGWTGGGAGTATTTTGGCAGTAAATAGAGATATATATTACCAGTATTTTTTTTAAACTCTSTTTCTTAAATGTAGCAACACAATCTGTGCCCAACTGAAGGCAGCTGGAGAAAGGAGATAGACTGCAAGATTTGAAATCCAGGGTAGAAAAAAGAGATCAGGAAATGTTGGAAGAATTGCCCTATTTTCTAACAATTAGTATTCCCAAAGAAAAAAAKCATGTTCTAACTACCTAGTAATTTCCAAATTGCTGAGACACCTAATGAGTTGTCTTAAATAAATTTACCAAACATATAGAAGGAAATAATTGCTGAGCATTTGATTCTGAAATCCCAACTCGGTGCCAAGTGGTTGTGCAGCTGCCTTGTGTGTGTTGGGGATTCAGCAAGAAAATAATTTCCTTGGGAGCTGAACCTTGTCCTTCCAGTGCCACATCCACGTGGGAATTAGTGGAAAAGTCCCACTGAACCTCTCTGCTCCTGGACCTCCCTGTTTAACATTGCAGGAGCTGGAATGGATTTTGTGCTTCGAGGGGGATGTGAATAATTCCAGYGGATATTAAAGCAAACCAGGGGCTGTGCTGCAGGTGTGATCTGTGCACCCCTTTCCACGTGGGAGTGATGCTGTGCTCTCCCTGCTGCAGCTCCCATGGAATGCTCCCCCCAGCCTGGGCAGGACTCTGCAGTGTTTTGCTGGGCACACACAGATTTTCCTGGCCCCGGTTTCCATTGCAGCACAGTGAGGCTTTCACGCCAAAGGAAGAGATCCCCACTGTTTTGTGTTTGRCTTTTAATTAATTACATCACCTGCCCAGTAATTAAATTTAGCTGCCCACCCTGAGCGCTGGGATGAGGTGAGCACAAACTGTGGTGGCCACTGGTATTTKAAATGTGGGGGTTTCTTAAGTCCTCAACTTCTGCTTCTTGTTTTCATGTGAAAATGAGTTAATATTTATTTTCTGTGCCCCCCATCTCCATGACATACTTCTGGTAGTAACCTGTGAGTTAAACCGGCTTTGTTCACCTGGAGATGTTCGTGTTGGGGCTTGGAGTGAGCTGCTTCCCCAGGGAATAACTCCCCCGTGGGTTTTGTGGGGTGTTTTGAATGGTTTCTGGAACATCCATGGCACATGGCAGCATATGGCCCTGCAGCCATGCCTGTGCCTGTCTGCTCTCCTTGTGCTGTGTCAGGAGCTCTGGCAGCTCCCTGGGAACTCCTCAGGGAGGGACGTGGCCTCGATTCTCCCAGGAGCTTGCACAGGGCTGAGCACACTTGGGCTTCTTCTGAGCTGAGGCTCCAGTTTGTGATGGGTTTGTCTTGGGGGAAAGGGAGGATGGGCTGATGGAAGCTTCCAGACAGGGAAGGTGCTGGGAGAGCTGGGGGTGTTCAGCATGGGGAAGAGAAGGCTCTGGAGAGACCCTTCCAGGGCCTGAAGGGGCTCCAGGAGAGCTGCGGAGAGACTGGGGACAAGGGATGGAGGGACAGGAGCCAGGGAATGGCTCCCACTGCCAGAGGGCAGGCATGGATGGGACACTGGGAAGGAACAATCCCTTATCCCTTTCTGGGAAGGTGCTAAGGCTCTGACACTGGTTTCCCAGAGCAGCTGTGGCTGCAGTGGCAGTGCCCAAGGCCAGGTTGGAAGGGGCTTGGAGCACCCTGGGCTTGTGGAAGGTMTCCCTGCCCTGGAAGGAGATGAGCTGTAAGGTCCCTTCCAACCCAAACCAGTCTGGCATTKCATGATCCCATGTCTGCTCAGATYTGTTTAGTTGAGCTCRTGACCAYTTTCAAAGCTTTGGAGTGACCTCTGGTTCAGCTGTTTGGTCTGCTGGGTAATCTCTGAGTTTGGTARCAGGACAGGACCTTTGGGATCTGTGGGAATTTGGCTTCCTGGCTCTTGCAGGATGAGACTGCCCTGAGTATCCAAAAACCTGTCGGGAAGCRGGGAGGTGCCAGCTGGGGTTGGTGCTGGGGGGGAAGTGAGAGGATGGTACAGAGGGTGAAGCAGTCCAGGCTGTTCCCAGCTGGGATATTATCCCAACTCCACATTCCCAGTCACTCAGAGGGTGAGCTCTGAGCTCTGCACTGCCATCCCCCCTGTGCCCAGCAGAGCAGGGTGTGTGGCTGGGCACAGAGCTGGCACAGCTCCCTGTGTGCCCAGTGCCTGCTCATTCCAGGCTACAGCAGTGCCAGGGGAGGGCAGGAGCTCTCTGTGAGCAGGGATGTTTCCCCAAAMCTCTCCGGGTTGGGATGGACCCACAGCACCCTAAATCTTTTCAGGAGAGGCTGCCTGTCATCRGGCTGATTGGAGCTGCTAATGGATTGCTGCTTTAATTGCACTAGCAGTGTGACAGAGCATTCCTTAGGGATGGAGGGAGAGCTGGGGATTTATGGCACTTGGGGGAAAATTATTTGCAAGCTCAGTAATTCTTTATTTTTCAGCTGTAACAGCTAAAGGTTGATTATTCCTTCAGTGAGCACAAAGGCTGGATGTGGCTGGATGTTGCAGTGCCCAGAAAGAGGATTCAGTCACCTCTTCCTCCCTAAAATGCTGGGATATCCCCAATCACCAGGAATATTGTGTCATCCTTTCCATCTCAGCACATCCTCRAGCAGCCTCACGTGCAAGACCAGTCAGTGAGCAGMAGAATAAAAATGAGCAYAGCCACTGTTCTTTCTGCTTTACCTTTCTCCCTGGCATTTTTGGGATTGTTTTTAGCTAAACTGAATTACATTAGTTGATGAGAGAGGGAGAAAATAAATYATAAATTGCACAAAAAATGAATTCACAGGAACCCAAAGTATAAAGGCTGTGAAGTAAGCAACAAGTCTTTCATTCCCTTGAATAATGTAATTATCTGGAAAAGCCRTTTTCTTTCAAATTGCCAAATCTAGTGTCACTTGAACTCACTGAAGCCCCACAAAGTTCCTCTGTCTCCCAGAGGGATTGGGGTTAGGTAAGGGTGGGATTGATGATTTCTCCTCAAATGTTACGTGTGAAACTGTGGGCACAGGTGATATCCCCAAATGACCAGGCTGCTGCTCTAAGCAGTGGGAAAATAAAGAAAGCAAAGGGTCTTTTTAGAGAATCCCAGAGCCACCAAGGTTGGAAAAGCCCTCCAAGATCGAGTCTGAGCTGTGCCCAAACCCTCCCCTGTCCCCAGCCCAGAGCACCGAGTGCCACATCCAGTCCTTCCCTGGACACCTCCAGGGATGGGGACTCCACCATTCCCTGGCAGCCTCTGCCAGTGTCTGACCACCCTTTCCATTAAGAAATTCTCCCTTTAGGAACATCTTGATGTACAAAAAAATATGGGAAATGTCTTTCTTCTTTCTTTTCCTCTCATTCCCTCTTGCAGTTTCAGCAAGTAGGAGCTGTCAGAGCAGAACTSACTGCACTTGGTGCTGAGCAGACAGCAGTGTTTGTGTTGGATTGTTGGGCAATATTCTGTCAATATTCCACAATATTTCTGGCAATAATTCTGCTCTCCAATCAAACATTCCAAACAGAACCCAAAATTCAGTACGAGTTTGGCTCCTTTTCTGCCCCTCTTGCTGCTATTTGCAGAAGAGTGCCTGATTTTCAGTGTGATGCTGCAGCTCAGCACCCTGTGAGTCACAGTCCTGGGGCTGCAGCTTCCAGATAAGGCACTGGCTGCCGGGAGAGCCTTGGGAGAGCGGGGATCATGCGSCTGGGATTGTACCAATGCTGGCACTTGGCACACGGGCACCGCTCAGCCTGGCACGGAGAGCAGCCGGGGGTGGCCTGGCAGCATCAGCTGCTCTGCCTCAGCCTGAGCTCTTCTGACAGCAGCAAATAAGGCACTGCTCAACACACACCAGTGCAAACCAGTGTGGGCTCTGTGTGTCCAGCACAGGGGTCTGCTCTGCTTAAATTCCCTCACTCAGCTGGGCTGCAGCACATCTAGATCCTTGAGTGAGTAAAAAGCCAGCAGTGCCCCGGGGTGCCCAGGTGGGCAAGAGGCCCCTGGGCTGTGCCAGCCCCGGTGTGACACAGCCCCAGGGCAGTGCCTGTCCCTTTGCTGGCATCTGCGGGCACCTCCGGGGCTGGGGACAGCTCTGGGACAGAGGGACCCTGAGGGGCTGGAGAGTGGAAGGGCTGGAGAATCCGAGGAAGCCGGGAAGGGGCTGGAGAATCCCTGAGGGAGCCGGGAGGGGCTGGAGAATCCCTGAGGGAGCCGGGAAGGGAATGGAGAATCCCTGAGGGAGCCGGGAAGGGAATGGAGAATCCCTGAGGGAGCCGGGAAGGGGCCAGAGAATCCCTGAGGGACCGGGAAGGGCTGCAGAATCCCTGAGGGAGCCGGGAAGGGGCTGGAGAACTCCTGAGGGAGCCGGGAAGGGGCGAGAATCCCTGAGGGAGCGGCAGGGCTGGAGAATCCTGAGGGAGCCGGGAAGGGCTGCAAGAATCCCTGAGGGAGCCGGGAAGGGATGGAGAATCCCTGAGGGAGCGGGCAGGGGCTGAAATCCTGAGGAGCCGGGAAGGGGCTGAGAATCCCTGAGGGAGCCGGGAAAGGGGCTGGAGAATCCCTGAGGGAGCCGAGGGAATGGAGAATCCCTGAGGGAGCTGGGCAGGGCTCACCTGGAGCAAAGGAGGATCCCAGGGATCTTTTCCCTCTCTGGAATTCCCTGCCAGGAGGGCACAGCCGGGGGGTCGGGCTCTGCTCCCAGGGAACAGGGACAGGAGCAAGAGGGAACGGCCTCAGGCTGGCCCAGGGCAGCTCAGGTGGCTTCAGCAGGAATTTCCCCATGGAAAAGGGGCTCAGGCACTGAGAGGTGTCTGGGGGAGGCCTGGCCCAGCACTGTGCTGCCGAGTTCCCTGCTCTCTGCTCCATCCCCGAGGAAGCAGAAGGAAGAGCAGGATGTGCAGCTTCCCAGCTGGGAAGAGCTGAGCTGCTGCCAGCTCCTGATGCCAGTGCTCAGCCTGGGCATGCTCCACGTGTTCCAGCTCAGGACCCTGAACTCTGCATCTTCCCAGCCTTTCCCTGCCCTTCCCAGCTCTCCCTGGGATTTTCTGGTGTGTTTAAAATCACAGCTGGGGGTGAAGCTCCTGTTGGCAAAACCTTTTTCTTGGCCTGGAGGAAATCTGCCTTTCCCCAAATGAGTATGGAACAAGGAAAGAGCACAGGCTCATCAGTGGTTCTGAGCCAGCAGAATCCTGATGGATGTGGATCCACAGGGATGGATGTGAATTCCCAGGAATGGATGTGGGGTCACAGGGGTGGACATGGATCCACAGGGATGGCCATGGATCCACAGCAGTGGACCGGGATCCACAGCAATGGCCATGTATTCACAGCAGTATTTAAGAATATGTGACTTTACATGGACAGTAAGAATATTGAATTCTACAGTGCCTGTGCTGCAGGATATAAATCAATGTAAGGGAAAAAAAAAAAAGAATAAGGATATAATGCTGTAGAGTGGCTCTGTTGGAACACACAGAGCCACAGATTGATCAGGAGTAAATATTCTCTGTTTTGCAAGGTTAAAGCTCTGTTTTTCCACTGGCCCCACACAGTGGCCCCAGTGGGATGCTGGGGTCAGACTGGTCTCTATYAAAAGAGGAGCCACTCCAGGTATCCTGAAAAATGTCCAAAAAATGGCAAAAATCCAACTGTYGCAGCACCTTCTTTCCCCCCTTGCAGGCTGATGCTCTCTGCTGCTCCTGAACATGCTGCTTTCATGTCATATCAATACAGAGCTGTTGAGCAGCTTTAATAATGTCATTTTTGCCACTTTTCCCCCCTGGAAGCCCAGAAGAAACCTCTGTGTGTGAATGGGAACAAAGCTCTTACACAACAGAGCATATTCATGGGGAGGGATGATTCAAACCAAGCTTTATAATTCCTTAATTATATTTGATGTGACCTAACCCTTGACAATCCTGAGTCTGAGGCTGTCAAACAGGATATGAATATTATAAAGACTTTTGGACAGTGCCCAGAGCTGAGCTGGATTTTACTGTGTCAGTAAGAAAGTGAAGYAGAGAGGTTTTCTCAGCATTTTTGTCTTTGTAAAAATCACTCCAAAAATACTAAGAAACCAATTACATTTAAAGTATTTTTTTAAATTTGGCTGGGGAGGGGTTTTCTGCTCCTCACCTGTGCTTTGTCAGTGAGCTGGCTTTCCTTTCAGGGCTCAGCAGATTCGTACACGAGCAGACCCTCAGACTCTGATGTCTCTCTGGAAGAGGACAGGGAAGCAATCCGCCAGGAAAGGGAGCAGCAAGCAGCCATCCAGCTGGAGAGGGCCAAGGTGTGTTCTGCTCACTGAGCCATGGAGGTGCCTTCTGCCTGCTGGTAACATTCACACTTTCTTCTGAAATGCTTGGGCAGTTGAGGCAAAGTYTCTGCAGAGAAGGTGTTTGGGGAATTTAGTGTAAATTCTCCTCTAAATGGGGATGTTCTCCAGGGAGCTGAGCTCTGCTGGCCTGGATGAAATTATTAGGGCTGAATTTMTATGGATGAGAAGTTCTCAGTGTTTTTGATGTTTTTTTTTTTCTGTTTGTAGTCCAAACCAGTAGCATTTGCTGTCAAGACCAACGTGAGTTACTGTGGGGCTCTGGATGAAGATGTTCCTGTCCCAAGCACTGCCATCTCCTTCGATGCCAAGGACTTCCTCCACATTAAAGAGGTAAAACCCAGGAAAAGGGGATGGGAAAGGGAATCTTTCTACAGGCCAAGGGCTTTGATTTGCACAGCTGAGCCACATCCAGAAGGGCACAGTGAGGATGAGCTGGTTCTTCATCCTTTGCAGAGTTCCTGCACCTGGGGTGCTTATCCTGCCCATTTGCAACATTTGGTGTTACCAACATGTTGGAATTTCATCACACGGGAAGGAAATAATGCCTTTTATTATTTGAGTGAGCTGGGAGGAGGAAAGTTTATTAATGCACTAAGGAGYATAGCAGGAACTCCATCCCAGGGCTCAGGGAATAGGAAATACATCCCACCCTTTAAAGTGGTGGGTTCAGGTTCTTTTCATCAGAACCAGTTTGTGGTGGATCAGAGATGGTGCAGGAGAAAGGGATTCCATGGAGCAGCACCAGGTCATGCCAGGTCTTCAGAAAAACACCAGATAGGCTCCTTTCCAGAGAGGAAGTAACACTTAGGATAATGCAGTAAGCAAAGAAAATCCTGAAGAGGACAGATGCAAAACTAAGGGAAAAAATGGAATAAATGAGCCCTGAGTATGGCTTTGGTAGAGAAAATTGCATTTTATTGCATGCTGAGCATATTTTATGCAATTTTTTATCTGAAGTGAGCCCTCCACATTTGCATAACCCCCTGTTGTGCTGTGGATTGGTACAGAGGCTTGCAGCTTGCAAAAGCACTTTTTCATCTCTGCATTTTGGGTTTATTTTGGGGTGTTCAGTGCTCATCTGTGMCTTTCTTTGAACACGTGTTCATCATCACTCCAGAGCACTGATCTCCCTTAGACAGAGCACATTCAGGAGGAAAACACCTGCTGCTGCCCCTCCTCTGGTGCTGGAGCAGGGAATTGCTTCACACCRCCTCTCCCTGAGAGGGAAAGGCAGTCAATTCCCTTTTTCCAGTTTTTAATCTTGTTTTCCTGGACATGGCCACCTTTATTATATGTCAGGACACTGATTGAGTTGCACACTCCAAGCTCCTGTCATGCTGCCCTGTACATTTTTCCAGACAAGTGACCCAAATCCATGTCTTGGCATTCCATGAGTTGTCTCCCAAGGTCTAAAATCCCGGGATCACACTGCCACTGAGCTGGAAACCATCTGGGTGCTGGTGTTTGTCAGCTCAGCCTGCCTGGAGCTGGAGCTCAGCAGGATTTGGGGAATGGCTCCCCATGCTGCAGAAAGGCTTGGCAGGATTTGATTTTTCAGTGATTCCAGGTTTTGGAATGTTGCTGAGCTGGGTYCAAAGTCAGGTCACCCTCTGGCAGGATGGAGCAGAGGCAGTGAGTGAGGAGCTGCTATTTTGAGGCTGTGTCCTGTATGTCTCATCTGTCTCCTCCAAACTATACATTGTGTGCCTGCTTAAAGGATGAAATGGCAACAATTCCTGACAGAGCAGAAGGAATCATGGGCATGGCAACCAGGGGAGGGAACGTGCTCCTCCCACACACAGACTGACYGAGGGGAGGGGATGACCTAATGCAGATAAATCCTGTGTTCCTCACTGCAGCCTTGGCATTTGCATGTTCAGGTGCTCTCAGCATAACCCAGACTGCTTTGGGATGGAAGGGACCTTAAATGGGCAGGGACATTTCCACTGTCCCAGGGTGATCCAAGCCCTGTCCAGCCTGGCCTTGGGCACTGCCAGGGATCCAGGGGCAGCCACAGCTGCTCTGGGCACCTGTGCCAGGGCCTGCCCACCCTCCCAGGCAGGAATTCCTCCCCAGAATCCCACCCATCCCTGCCCTCTGGCAGTGGGAAGCCATTCCCTGGGTGCTGTCCCTCCATCTTTTGTCCCAAGTCCCTCTCCAGAGGGGCTGATTCTGATCCCATGTCTAGAGACATCACTCAGAGGTCCATGAAGAAAGATTCCTGTGGTCAGGCTATGCCTTTAAAGCCAAAATGGAGCAGGCAGTGCCCTTGGAACTCAGGTTTTGTAGAGTCAGAGTGGTTTGGGTTGGAAGGGACCTTAAAGCCCATGCAGTGCCACTCCCTGCCCTGGGCAGGGACACCTCCCACTGTCCCAGGGTGCTCCAAGTCCTGTCCAGCCTGGCCTGGGACACTGCCAGGGATGGGGGCTCCACAGCCTCTCAGTTCACTGATTTCCAGCAGCAGGATGCTGAATCCTGAAGGATTTGTCTGGTTCACAGACTGGAAGTAGTTCTGTAACTTAACATACTTCAAATAAAGCTTTGCTCGCTGCCACTGTGTGAATTACCGTCAGAACAGCAGGAGGAATAAATACTTAGCTGGAATGATCAAATCATGGAACCTCTTGCCTAAATATATAAAAGAGGTTTTTCAAGGTATGAGAGTTTCATTCCCTTAGTTTTTATTACATGTTCATATTTATGATTCGGTTCATGTTCAGATATCTGGGTTGATAAAAACCCATTTATTTTTCAGGGTTGGTCTCTGTGTTTCAGAGCCATCACCATGCACTGCTGCACCTTTGACAGCAGGGCCTGGGTGTTTRTGTGTTCCTGCAGGAGATGAAGTGCCTGCAAATGTGGAGCCAGGAGCAGGGATGATCTCGAAGATGAGATCTCTGTGATGGCTTTTTCCTCGAGGCAGCAAKCAAAACCCATTCACTCGTGCTGCTCTTAATGACTCCAGAGTCAGTTGTGAAAAGCAATGTTTCTTTTGAACACCGAGCTGCCTAATGAAGCAGAACAGAGGAGAGGCTTTTCAGATACTTTTCTTCAAAAGCTCTGCTGGCAGCAGCTACAACAAATCCTTTTCCACTCCAATATCTACCAGGATCCTGCTTTTCATTTTGCCATCATTAGGGACAGACCAGACTTTCAATAAAGCKGAAGAATTTATGTTACTAAAGGTCAATGATAAAATGCTYTGCTTTAAGTATATATTGAAGTTTCTTCCTAAAGGTGAATTTCTCTTCATCTGTCATAACCTGTTAATAACATTCCTACAAATACCTGGAGAGGAGGAAGGGAAAGAGGTGATCTTTTGTCTAGACCATTAAATATGACAAGCAATATTTGATGGGAAGCTGGAGGTGTTATTTTTATGTTTGCTGCTGGGAGGTTGTTTGGTGGCCTCAGCTCAAAGAAATGACTTCTGCTCATTAAATCAACCTTGAAATTAAATCAGCAAGGGCCAGGATGGGGGAAACGGCCTTGGTGCTCTGCTCTCACACATGAGCCTGGTTCATTATCCAGAGTGGAGTTAAGGAGTGTGGGTAGCTGTTGGGAAAGATGGAAGTTTGACAAGAAAGTCTCACAGATAGGTGTGCTTGGCAGAAAACTCTCTGAATGTAGAACCTGAGAATGAAATAGAGATGGAAATAAGTTTTGGTATAGAAAAATAATAGATGTGTAAATTGATGATTGCTGAGAAGGGAAAGGTTATGTCAAGTTGGAAAGAGGCTTTATGACTTAGAGCAAAGGATAAGTTGACCACAAACAAAAGGATGTTTTTACCAAGCAGAAAGATTCCACAGGTAAACAAGACATGTCGATGTGGCAAGCAGAAAAAAGGTTTAAGAATTATCCACTGCAAGAAAACTGAAAAACAACTTTAAGCTTAAACTATGCCATACTAACTCATGTGATTGGATAGTATTGACCATAATATGTTAATGACAGTAGTCATGATAGGCTGTGGGTAAAAGTAAAGGTATAGATTGGTTCTTATTTATTAAGATGCTCAGSAAAGAAAAGTGTATCATGCATTGTAACCAAAATTGAAGGGTTTTCAYGCTTGGCTGCAGCTGGAGCTGACAGGCTCTGTCACCCATGACCCTGGACTGCTGTAACAGCTGTAACAGCTGTAACCTCCAAGAGGAGCTAACAAAGGGAGGGAATTTGGGAGCTGGAGTGGGCAGGAGCCTTGCTGTGTTGCAGAAATACAACAACGACTGGTGGATAGGGAGGCTGGTGAAGGAGGGCTGCGAGATCGGCTTCATCCCGAGCCCGCTGCGCCTGGAGAACATCCGCATCCAGCAGGAGCAGAAGAGGGGCCGCTTCCACGGGGGGTGAGCACAGCCTGCCCTTTGCAAAGCACCTCCAATCCTCCCTCAGCCCAGGCAGTATTTCCAAAGGTCACCTGCTGCTGCTTGATTGCAGGGCATTTGCAGTGTTGGGTTTGGCATTCCCGCTGGAAGTGCGGATTTGCAGGGGGCGGGAGAGGTTGGTGATGAGAAACAAAAATGGGTTTGACTTCAGGAAAGAGCAGTGAGGGATAATGACAGGAGTTTCTGAGAGTTCTGTATGCCCYTGGCCTTAACTCAACTTGGGCTCAAAGTCTCCCAGATTTTTCCCAGCTTTTCTTAGGTTATGGGGCTTTTCTGCCATTTTTCCTTTTTTCTCCATTTTGGCCTGTGGAGGTMTTCACAGGGGTCCCACGACYAGGGAAGAGATGAGAAMSTTGACTCCATGTTTCAGAAGGCTGYTTMATTATTTTATGATATATATTACATTAAAACTGTACTAAAAGAATAGAAGAAAGGATTTCATCAGAAAGCTAGCAAGGAAAGGAATGGAATGATAATAAAATCTTGTGACTGACCAGAGAGTCTGAGCCAGCTGACTGTGATTGGCCATTAATTAGAAACAACCACATGGACCAATCACAGATGCACCTGTTGCATTCCACAGCAGCAGATAATCATTGGTTACATTTTGTTCCTGAGGCCTCTCAGCTTCTGAGGAAAAAAAAATCCTAAGGAAAGGATTTTTCAGAAAATATCATGGCTACATTGGCCCAAACCAGAATTTGTAAGATCAGTTTTGCTATCCTTTATTCTTCATCTTCCAGTCTGAGGTTTTTGAGTCTCCACCTGCCAGACCTGGAGATTGCAAATCCCTGGAAAAAGGTCTGGGAGATAAACCTGGGAAGTGCTTTCAGAATGGTTGAACAGCATCCAAATTTCTTCTATAATTTTTGACACAACTTCAGGGGCAGCCCATGGGTCTCAATATACAGAGAAATTACTSAGTTCAGTGAGATGCTCCTGGATTTGTATGATAAAATTCCATATTATAATGATAAAACAGTTAATATTTAGCTTTTTTAGTTAGAGTAATTTATGTTTGTATGACCTTGMGATTCCTCATGGGACAATTCCTCCCCAAAACCTCCCACATTTCGGGGTGCCTGGTGTTAATGGGGGTCTTTCTGCTGCTGCAGGAAATCCAGTGGGAATTCTTCTTCAAGCCTTGGAGAGATGGTCTCTGGCACATTTCGAGCCACACCTACAGCCYCAGGTAAGACAGGATTTATTCAAGYAAACCCTTGCTAATAATTCTTTAAAAACCCTACATGAGAAATGCAGGTTGTCCCCTTTGCTGAGTTACTGAGATGTTTTCCAACAAAGTGTTTGCATGCACAGGGGAGGACAGCTATTCCCAGCCTGCAAGAGTTGCTGAGGGCTGGGAAAAATCCTTGGGAACAGTGGCAGCTGCCCCAGTTAAATGCACAGAGTGCCCTGTTTAATACATAGAATGCCCAGTTGAATGCACAGAGTGCCCAGTTTAATATTTAGAATCCCAGTTTAATGCACAGATTGCCCAGTTTAAACATAGATATACCAGTTTAATTACAGAGTGCCCAGTTAAATGCCACGAATGCCCAGCTATAATATTTAGAATGCCCAGTTTAATGCAGATTGCCCAGCTTAAATGCAGATTGCCCAGTTAATGTATAGAATGCCCAGTTAAATGCACAGATTGCCAGTTAAATGCACAGATTGCCCAGTTTAATATATAGAATGCCCAGTTTAATGCACAGATTTGCCCAGTTAAATGCCAGATTGCCCACTTTAATTATAGAATGCCCAGTTAAATGCACAGATTGCCCAGTTTAAATTGCACAGAATGCCCAGTTTAATGTATATAATGCCCAATTTTATACAGACTGTCCAGTTTAAATGCACAGATTGCCCAGTTTAGTCAGGCCTGAGCAGAGGCAGGTGCTCAGACAGAAATCAAAGTGCTTTGGCAAAGGGATTTCTGGTTGCCTGGGTGTGTTTTAACCAAGTTCTCATTTGGTCTTCTAGCAAAACAGAAACAAAAAGTGGTAAGTAATGCTTTTGCTTCCGTTTTATTTCCTCCTAATTCATAATTGSCAGGATTTCCCTGTGGATTTGTTTGCCTGATGATCTGAAGGGTTGTTTTTTCCCTCTAGACAGAACATATTCCCCCCTATGATGTAGTGCCATCAATGAGACCTGTGGTGTTGGTGGGCCCATCACTCAAAGGCTATGAGGTATGGACTGAGGTGTTTGCAATTAATTCAACTTRCATTATCTCTGATCATCCTCAGTAATTCTGRGTGTGGCTCAGTGCAACTGGTTTATGATAATTTCAAGTGATTTAGCTTAAATAATTGCCAAAATGTTCTCTAAGAGCCAAGAGTTACTTCTGACTTGTACTGTTTTAAGCACAGTGCAAATCCATTKTTTTCAGTGCACTCATTCCTGATTAAATCAAGTAAAAAAGAGAATTTGTGTCTGCTACAAGAAGTCAAATTAATGAGCTGGACTCTTCACGTGAAAAATGTTCCTCAAACCAGCCCGTGCTTTGAACTTAATTAGCAAAACATTTGAAGGAGCTTCCTTGTTGATCTCCTTTTTTCACTTTASTAATAAATTCAAATATTTTGCAAAGGAACCTTTAACCCTCCTAAAAGATTGCCCAGGTGGGAGTGGGCAGGATAATGTGCCCAAATAACCAGGACAGCCTTTTTTTGGGCTGCTGCAGGTTCAAGTGAGCATTTACCACGTGCTAAAACAAGCAGAGACTTTTAGCAGGGCAATTCAGGGAGCTCAACCATCTGGGAAGTGCTGAACCGGGAACTAAATGAACATAAAATCAAAGATATACTTCATTAAGCTTAATTAATGTTGTCAGTAATTTATAGGATATTATTAAACATATTGGAATGGTTCTTTTGGGGAGGTGGCAGCCCTGGCATTATGCAGTGTTCTGGCTTTGTTTTTATGTGAGAGTGAGTGAAGGTGCAGCCCAGCAGAGCAGGTACTTCATGTTCTGCTCTCTGCCTTTTAATTTGATGGGCAAGTTTTTTGACAGGAGTAAATTCCCTCTGTGCTGCACCACAGATCAATTTACCTCTTGAYTTTGGAGGGAGTTTGTTCATAAAAACCTCTTCAAATCTGCCACCCTGTCTCTTTTTTTGAATAAAACAACACCAAACACTACACCTTGAACATACAGATGTGTGGAAATGGTAACAGAGAATATTAATTTCKATAACAAAAATACTTGATCTTGCTTGGGGGAATTTATTTTGACTGGTTTTTTCCTGGCTAAATGCTGAAGGAATCAGTTGGAAGGAGGGAAATAAACTGGCAGAGAAGCCTGGGGGCTTTGATGAAGCTGCTGCCTGGCCTGGCAGATAATAATTGTCAGCCTGAGCTGTCCTGCAAAGGACAAGGAGCTGCTCAATAAATCAGAGGGCAGAGATGGCAGCTCTTGGGGCTGAGCAGTGGGAACATGGCATTGTTTTGCTGTCTTTGCTCTGTGAGAGCAGCCCCAGCAGGACAGATCCCATCGCTGAGCTCTGAAGGCCACTGTGACAGTGCTGTGTAGGCAGAGCCCCAGTGCTGTGCCCAGCAGCCATCCCCCGTGGCTGTGCCCTGCTCTGCAGCTCTGGGATGGATGGAAGGGGGTGAGGAGTGCTCAGTGCAGCTCAGGACAGCAGCACACCCAGGGACAGCTCTGCACTTGGGGCAGTGAGCCAGGAAACTTGCAGGGATTTATTGCCCAGTGCTGCAGCAGGACGTGGCTCTGGGATGGTTCTGCCCAGCAAGGGTGTGGATTGTTGGCTGTATCCCTGCCTTCTACTCACCTCTTTCCTTCCTTTTGGCTTCTTTCTCTCCCTGTCCATCCCCCTGCTCAATCTTCTCCCCTCTGCCAAGGTGACAGACATGATGCAGAAAGCTCTCTTTGACTTCCTGAAGCACAGGTTTGATGGGAGGTGAGAAACTCTGTCCTTCTCATGCTGCTTTGCCCATGTGTTACTAACATTTCAGTCAATTATTTTATTTTTTTTTTAATGCCAGAGGGTTTGCTGCATGATCAAAGCTGATTTTCTGGCTTTGTGTCACCACTGAAGAGTGGGACACAGCTCATGTGTTACTAGGGGTGCACATGTCTGCATTTCTGCCATGGCTGGGCTAGGATTTCTTAGTTCAACACAAGAATTCTGTCTCAGTGTCTTCCCAACACCTCAGAAAAATCAGCTCTAAAATATTCCTTATATGAGATTTTATTTTGACTGCCTTACGTAGGCAAAAACACTGGAAAATGTGGTTGGAAGAAGGAAATGCTGAGAAATAAAGCACAGAAAAAGAATTGTAAGGAGGGTTCATCTTCAGCTGGAGCATTTCCTGGTGAGCTGTAGAGGATCACTGGGATTTCCTTGCTAGGAGCACTGGCTTGGTCCATGGCATCACCTCAGTCCTTGCAAGTGTCTGCTGCATCTTTGGCATGTTCTGCCCTTCCCAGTCAGTTCAGGATATTCCAGCTGGGAAAAGAAGCTGTTCTGGTAACACATAACACTAGGTGAGGTTTGAAATACACAAACCACCAGGGCAGGGAAAATGATGTTCTGTGGAAGAGCTGGAGCAGGATTTATGGATTTTAGGAGTGAGGAGGTGGCAGTGCTGAACTGATCCCTAAACAGCTCAGAGAGAACATTTAATGATCAACCTCTGTGCAAAGTCTCTCCTCTCCTGGCCTGTCCTGAGCTGCTCAGCTCAAGTGATTTTCTGGAAGTCCTCATTCCATCAGCAGTATTGGCAGCTGGATCAGGTGGGAGTATGGAATTTCAGCAGTGGAGAGCTCAGTGCCACCAGCAGCCTGACACCATTGATTTTAGCTCTGGAGACTCAGGAAAAAGCTGCTTCTTGGTCCTTCTGCCAACTTTTATGGCTTTGTGGTCTTTCCCCTCCCTCCCTTTTCTTTCTMCTTTCTTTCTTTCCATCTCTTCTGCAGTTCTGGGAGAGGTCCACGTTACCAAGGAAGGAGCTGAGTGTCCAAGGAAGAGCCTTTCCAGAGGCATCAGYGAGACCTGACTCCTTCCCTGCCTCTGAATTCCCTTGGCTTTGCCAGCTCCTTCCTTTGTAACTGCAACCTCCCCTGCTGGCCACTGAGCCCAAGGCCCACAGTCCATTCATTTCTATTTTAAATTCATTTTTACCTTTGGCCTCCACTGTATGCATTTKTTTATTTATTATGCAGAAAAATAACTGCACTTCTTTTTAACCCTGCAGCTGAAAATTCCACTGCATAAATCTTGGGTTCTGTGCAAAAGCTGCTGGTCATTCCCAGCTTGCTTTCTTTCCATTTTTCCTGGCTCCTTGGCTCATCCCAGGCCTCCTTATTGGATTTTACATGAAGGGATTGTGTGGTCTTTGCTTTGTAACATTTTGTGTCTTTCTAACTCACTGACAGATGAAGTAAATAAARCCCCTGCCTTAAGGTAGAGAGGTGCAGTGAAGTTAAACTTGAGTTCAGGCAGCCCAGAGAGCTCCAGTTCCTCTTCTCCTGCTCATCCCAGCCCCTGGCACAGCTCCCTGGCAGCTGGGCTTGGTTTACTCCTGGTGTAACTCTGAGGAAGTGCTGCCTCATTGCAGCTCCCTTGTTCTGGGTGCCCCAAGCCTCACATAACTCACAGCATTTGTGGCACTGTGTAAATTCATGCAGGAGATGAGTGAGCTGGGAGGAGGAAAGTTAATTAATGCACTAAGGAGAATAGCAGGAACACCCTCCCAGGGCTCAGGGAATAGGAAACACATCCCAGTCACCCAGCACTTGTGTTCATTTGTTCTTTAATGATGCCATAACTCATCTGGAAACGTGCCTGAGRGTGGTTGGTTGTGTTTGCCCTTTGGAATGGGCTGTGCCTGTGGAAATCCCACTCCTGTGTTTGTGTGTGCTGTGCTCTCCTGCCAGGATATCCATAACCAGAGTGACAGCTGACATCTCCCTGGCCAAGAGGTCAGTGCTCAATAACCCCAGCAAGAGGGCKATCATCGAGCGCTCCAACACCAGGTCCAGCCTAGGTAAGGCCCTGGCACAGCTGCCATTAGGCTGGGCTTACACACAGGGGGCAGGACACCATTCCAGCCTTCCAGGGAGGACCCACAGGATCATGGATCCAGCTCCTGGCCCTCACAGACACCCCAAAATCCCACCCTGGGCATCCCTGGAGCACTGTCCAAACGCTCCTGGAGCTCTTGGGAATGTGCCCATTCCCTGGGGAGCCTGGACAGTGCCAGCACCCTCTGGGGGAAGAGCCTTGCCCTGAAATCCAACCTGACCCTGCCCTGGCTCAGCTCCAGCCATTCCCAAGATCAGATCCCAGCAGTGGTGCAGATTTAAATGTCTCTACAGCATTTTACTGCATGATCCTGAGCTGGCCTCTSAGCTCCTCCTCCTCCTTCCCAGCCCTGTGCTTTTAATTCCACATACAAGSAGCCAAAGAGCTTTCACTTGTCCAGCCAAGGAAATGTCATTCCTGACCCTGGGACCAGTTGTGTGTTTAATTTTGAGCAGTTACAGCTGAATTTTGCTGTCTGGCTGTGAGACTTTGGGTCCTGCTCCTCTCCTCAGTGTCAGGACTGCTGGGGAACAGTAGCCTGAGGAATTTTTATTTGGACTCCATGATCCTGGAAGTCTTTTCCAGCCTTGATGGTTCTGTGATTGTGTGATTCTTTCTTGCACAAGGGTGGAAATTTGTGTGTATCACATGCATTCCAACATCCTGCTCTCTGGGACACCTTCCCAGGATCTAAGAGGAGTTGGGTTTGGTAAAYAAAAGAACCTAAATTCCAAATCTCTGCCACCCTGAGTGAGTGCTTGCACTAGAGGCACAGGTAACAGGTTATTTCATGGCAATGCCATCAGTTCACTTGTGGAGTGTGTGACAGTAAGTGGGTGAGGGTTTTTATCCCAGTGGTTTCACCTGCTTTGTTTTCCTTTGCAGCTGAAGTGCAGAGTGAGATTGAAAGAATCTTTGAGCTGGCCAGGTCCTTACAGCTGGTTGTCCTGGATGCAGACACTATAAATCACCCTGCACAGCTTATCAAGACATCTCTAGCACCAATTATTGTCCACGTGAAGGTGTCCTCTCCAAAGGTAATTCCTCCCCTTAAGATCCAGGAGGGAGCTGGAGGGCAGGGTGGGAATGGGCAGTGTGAAATCTGCARGTGAAAAGGAGAAAAAGTGACATAATGTACTGCTGGTGTGCTACAGTCCATCCAGCAATCCAGATCATTCTCTATAAATAAAATTTTCATGCTTCTCTATTGTCACAAATAACTTAGYACTTAAAGTGGGATAAAGCAGAAATGCAATTGAAATTTTTCAAGGGCTCAAACATGATCCAGAGGGAAATGTTCCCAGTTCTCAGAAGGGGTTATCAGAAAGGTTTGGGATATTCYAGGGCAGTGTTTTATGGAGAGCTTCTGCCCTTGGTAATCCCTCAGGGGGATGTCAGGCTGAGCTTTAGGGAGATAAGTGATCCTTACACTCACCTTTTGCCCTTTCCTGCTGGCAGGTTCTGCAGCGACTGATCAAGTCCAGAGGGAAGTCACAAAGCAAACACTTGAACGTCCAGTTGGTGGCAGCTGATAAACTTGCACAATGCCCACCAGTAAGTACAGAGGAGAGGCTGAAGAGCTCTGCTTTGTGGAATTCTGCTGKTCCCTGTGCAGAGCTGGCCCCATCCATTATCACTGCCTGGTGGTGCTCACACAGCCCTGCACTCATGAGGCACAAAGTGCTGCAGACTTTCATCCTGGCTATCTCCTGCCCCGGGTTTGTTTTGGTCTTTGGCAGGGTGARAGGGCAGGAGTGACGTGGAGGGGACAACAAATCTGCTCATTAGCAAATTACATCATCTGTGGAGCTGCAGCTCCCAGAGGGACAAAGTCTGGCTTTGGAGAGGGCTCCCCTCCCTGCACAGGGAGTGTGTGGAAAGGGAGAGGGGAGTGTGCAGGCATGTGAGCCCTGCTRCTGATCCTGCAGGCCATCCAGTCACCTCAGCAGAGCACAGCCACTGCTCTCCCAGCTCCTGATCAAAGCTCCTGCCCCTSTCCTGGAGTGCTGAATTCCTGCTGATGGAGCAGAGGCCTGCAGGGCTCATGGGCAGGGCTGTGGGAGAGGCTCTGCAGGGGCTTGGACAGGGCAGCTCACACTTTAGTTTTTAGTTTTGAAAGCCACACCTGGTTTCTGGGACAGAGGCAGAGGAAATGGGCTTGGATGTGGCTTAGTGTGGGATCTCTGTGAGGTGTTGGGATGGAGTGCAGAGTGCAGAGGTACCAGGGCAGTGACAGCTCCTCTGGGCAGCCTGTTCTTCTGCAGAGCTCAGCTGTGTTACATTTCTCACATGGAATTTTTTACTCAGTTGTGATCTCTTAAAATGCTGCTGGGTTATTCCTGTGAGCCATCCAGGTCCCACTAACCCAACCAGAACTGGAACTGTCCTGGAGAGCAAACTGATCCCTGTAAAAACACATCCCTTCCCAGCTCCTGATCCCTGTAAAACACATCCCTTCCCAGCTCCTGATCCTGTAAAACACATCCCTTCCCGTCCTGATCCCTGTAAACACATCCCTTCCCAATTCCTGATCCCTCTAAAACACATCCCTTCCCAATTCCTGATCCCTGTAAAACACATCCCTTCCCAGCTCCTGATTCCCGTAAAACACATCCCTCCCAGCTCCTGATCCCTGTAAAACATCCCTTCCCAATTCCTGATCCCTCTAAAAACACATCCTTCCCAACTCCTGATCCCTGTAAAACACATCCCTTCCCAACTCCTGATCCCTGTAAAAACACACATCCCTTCCCAATTCCTGATCCCTCTAAAACACATCCCTTCCCAGCTCCTGATCCCTGTAAAACACATCCCTTCCCACAATCCTGATCCCTGTAAAAACACATTCCCTTCCCAATCCTCATCCCTTGTAAAAACACATCCCTTCCCAATTCCTGATCCCTGTAAAACACATCCCTTCCCAGCTCCTGATCCCTGTAAAACACATCCCTTCCCAAGCTGAGCTGAGGAGCAGGAGTGCAGCTGCCCCTGTTTGTGGTGTTTGCCCTGAGCTCTCACACAGAACAGCCCTCTGCACATTGTCCTGTGTGAAAGGTGCTTCCTCTGGCACCTGCACACAGAACCCTGGGAGTTTCACAGCCTTTTTTTGCCCTTTCTACAGTGATTTCCTCTCACTCAGCTTCACTTTGCTCACATCAGCTGAAATGAGAGAAGTCACCAGAGCAGCTGTGGCTGCCCTGGAAGGGTCCCAGGCCAGGCTGGACAGGGCTTGAAGCACRCTGGGARGGTGGAAGYTGTCCCTGCCCATGGCAGGGGGTGGATGAGATGMTTTTTAGGTCCCTTCCAAATCATGGGATTRCCAGATTCCATTAAATAATCCATGTGGGGTGCACTGGGGCACTGGGATTGTCCATCCCCAGATTTACTGAACTCTGCCTCAACGCCAGGCCTGGAATTGCACTGCAGTGCTGAAGGCCTCACCTGGATCAGAAAAGCCTCTCCAAATGTCAGAGTCKCAGGTTTCAGCCTTGCACCCTGCCCTGCCCAGGAGCTGCTCACAAACCAGCTCAGCACTTTGCACTGGTGATGGGCAGGGAGTGAGTGCTGACTTTGAGCTCTTCCAGGGAGCTGACGGTCTGGCTAGGCTTGAAATTAGAGTTGGCCCACGGTTTAATTAAGCAAAAGTTCATTGCTAAGAGCAAAYGCACTGCTCCCTCTCTCCTGCTCATCCCTTTTGCAGCTCAGATTCCTGCAAGAGGAGAATTTGGAGTGTTGGTTTAAAGGGAAGGTCCTTGCACAGGATGCACTCCTCACTCTGTTCCTCTGCTGAGAGCCAGCCATAAGGAATGAGCTGGTGCTGCATGTCTAGACACTGTAAAAATAGCTGTAAAAATAGCTGGGCATATTTGAGTTCAGGAACTGCTTTCATTATTAATTCCTTGCTAATCTGCCCCTGATGCTGCTCCAGCCAGCCTTGGGCACTGCAGGGCTCCAGGAATATTGCAGACACAGAAACTTGGCAGGGCTCCAGGAATATTGCAGGCTCAGGAGCATGCAGGAACAGGAACATTGCAGGGCTCCAGGAACATTGCAGGGCTCCAGGAATATTGGCAGCAGGACATCAGGAACATTGCAGGGCTCCAGGAACATTGCAGTGGCTCCAGGAATATTGCAGGGCTCCAGGATACTTGCAGACAACAGGACTTTGCAGGCTCCAGGGAACATGCAGGACACAGGACTATTGCAGGACACAGGAAATTGCAGGGCTCCAGGAATATTGCAGGAACAGGAACATTGGCAGGGCTCCAGGAACATTGCAGGGCTCCAGGAATATTGCAGGACAGGACTATGCAGGGCTCAAGGAACATTGCAGGACACAGGACTATTGCAGGACCAGGAACATTGCAGGGCTCCAGGAATATTGCAGGACACAGGAACATTGCAGGGCTCCAGGAAATTGCAGGGCTCCAGAATATGCAGGACACAGAATACTGCAGGACACAGGAATATTGGCAGGGCTCCAGGAATTTGCAGGACAAGGAATATTGCAGGACACAGGAATATTGCACAGCTCCAGGAACATTGCAGGGCTCCAGGAATATTGCAGTGTTTAATTTCAGTCTTTTCCAAAGCAAAATATACATAAGCAAAACCACATTTTTTTTAAATTTCTGATTTAAACTGTGTTTTAATTGATAACTTCTTCCACAAGTGAATGATAGACTGGAATGTGTGGTGCATCAACATGTGGGTGAATAGCAAAAGAGTCAAAGCAGTAAATAAAGAGAGGAGCAAAAGAAGAGCAATAAACACTGAACTGGACCAAGGGATGCAGTGTTAGGAATATTCTGATTAGAAGGAAACTCCTCCTTGCTGSCAGAGGAGGAAACTTTTCTCTGCCATGCTGGGAAGAGAGAATAAATGAAAGAAAAGAAGAAAAACTGCTTTATCATTCTAAATCTTATTCTGAGAGCTATAAAAACAYGTGGAAGAGAGCAGCCTGTGGTTGGTGCTGGTTGCCCTTTACACCCACAGCACCTGCACTTATTTTCCATTTCCTGTGCTGTTCTCACAGTATTTTGCAAAGTTAAGATTAGAGATGAGATAGGAAGTTGAACTGCTGAAAATAGGGTTGTGTTTCTCTCGAAGGGCTCTGCTGGTTCTGGCAGGTTGGAGGACAGGCAGGGATGGAGGTGGTTTCAGCCAGCACATGGAGGAGGTGTCTGGAGAATTCCCTGAGGCAGGAATGCTGCTGCTGTCAGGACTGCCTGCTGCCTTCTCTGCTGTGGGAATGGCTTTAGGGGCATCAGCACAGGAAAGAAATAAATAAATTGAAGAGTTTTGTGACAAGAAACAAAACAGGGCTTATGCAACACCCAGAGACAGTGCCAGGGCTCATGCAACACCCAGGGAGACAACTCCTGAGGGCTTTGGCTCTTGGTCACCTTCTAGAAATACTTGTACCATTTTCTTTACTAGACACAGAGTCATAGAATGGTTTGGGTTGGAAGGGACCTCAAACCTCATCCAGTTCCACCCCTGCCATGGGCAGGGACACCTTCCACTGTCCCAGGGTGCTCCAAGCCCTGTCCAGCCTGGCCTGGGGCACARCCAGGGATGCAGGGGCAGCCCCAGCTGCTCAGGGGCTCACCTCCCTCCCATGCAGGAATTCCTCTGCAGTGTCTCCTCCCTTCCTGCTGTGTRCAGTGTGCATCCATGCCCCCTGTCCCTCCCTGCTGTTACAGGAACCCCTSTCCATGCCTCCAGCTCCCTCCCCTCTGCCCTGCCCTGATTCCCGTTCACTCCAAGGCTGGCTGTGACGGGCAGTGTGTGCCACCCCCGTGGTGTCCCCCACCGTGACCGTGCTGTGTCCCTGTGCCCAGGACATGTTTGACGTGATCCTGGACGAGAACCAGCTGGAGGACGCCTGTGAGCACCTGGCCGAGTACCTGGAGGCGTACTGGAGAGCCACGCACACGTCCAGCGCCGCGCCCATGACGCCCCTGCTGGGCAGGAGCCTGGCCCCGGCCGCGCTGTCCCCGTACCCCGCCGCCATCTCCGGCCTGCAGGTAGGAACGGGCCCCGGGCCAGGAGGAGCACCTGGGGCTGCCCGGGCTGCCAGGGGCTCTGCCGGCCACTGGGGGTGCAGCCAGGGAGGAYGCAGCTCCTCTGGGAATCAATGCTCTGCCTTTAGGGGAAACTAAACCATTTCCTAGTCAGCAGGATCCCTTTTATGATCCCTTTTATTCTACCCTCATAACTTCACCAAACATTGGCTTATGGGTGGAAAAGCTTGTTCTTTGAGTGTGAATAAAAGGCATTATTTTTTATTTTTTTTTTTTTTTACCCATTGAAAAAAATTGTGACCCTTTTTTTCCACAGGGATAGCTCAGACTCGGCTGAACTTTGACACTTCAATCGTGGCATGTAAATAGTCCTTAATGAGAAGTACGTGCTTTATTAAGTTTGAAACCAGAAATGTTTGGGGCTAATAACTGGGAATGCTTGAGGGGCTCAGGATTTGCAGGGAACTTTAAATCCTGCAAGTTTCAGTGTGTGTGGGACTCCAGGAGTGTCACTTGCTAATGTACATCAGAAATAGAACTGAACCAATGACATTTAATGAATAATTCACCTGACAAATGTAACAAATGTCTGCTCTGCTTGTGGAGTGTCTGGAAGCAGGTAACAGCTTTGGAGGAAATGACTGTTGTTTGGTGTTTTCAGTTAACATCCAGCTGGCTTTGCTGTGAGTGAGCTGCACTTCCCTGAAGGTGCTTAATTCCTGCACTCACCTTTCTAAAGCCCTGCTTGGTTTTATTGGGACCAGCAAGTCACTGTCTCCTGAGTGGCTGAATGCACAAGCACTGTTCTGTTACTAATAATAACATGCACATGTAAACTGTTGTTTCCATTTTCCACTTGCCTTAAAATTTCAGTTTTCCATCCCTTCATGCCAATAAAATACCATCTGCAGAACTTTCACCTCTTCAGTTTCATTTTGAGAACTGGGTGTATCCACAGAATTTTTTTCAGGCATTTATTTCTCTCTGATCAATGGACACCAGCAATAACTGTGAAATGTTGCTCCATTTACTTAGGGAAAACTCACACTGAAGATGAAAATCACCCCTGTGCAGTGGGCTGGCTGAAGGTATGCATCACTTAATCCCCACTTCGCCCGAATTCCAAAGGGTTTCGGTGGGATCAATGGTGCTGGTGCTCTGCAGAGGGGTAAATTTCTCCCGGAGTGATCCATGCCCAACCAGAGCTGCAGGTTTTCCGTGCCACCAGGGTTCAGGCCCTGCTGTTTTCCATGGGTATCTCACAGTAAGGACCTCCACCATCCCTGCTGCCCACCAGGAGGTTTTATGCCCATTCAAACCTGTGAAGGATTTGCATCAGCTTTCACTGCGATGATGTGTGTGGTAATTAAAAGGCACTCAGGCTAATTAAACTAGCAAAGGTGCTTGTGGTGCAGGAAGATTTTATATTCCTTCTGCCCTTGGTACCTCGGGGACTGAAAAGCAAAAGCCCAAAGGCTACATAGCAGTGAGCCTGATAGAGGTGTGCTGGGACAGGCTGTCCCTGCTTCACCAAATCCACTTTTGGGAGACTCCCATTTCCACCTGGCCYTGGCCTGGACTTTGCTTACTGAGAACTGAAAGTTCCACCTGAACTCCTGACTCAGGGAGGTCATGAGGGTCACATTCTGTGGCACAGATCCAGAGCAGTCAGAGAGGGCACAGATGGCAGTGCTGGCTCTGCCACACCTGATCCTTGGGAATTGCCTTCCTTAAAGGAAGAGCTTGATGCTGAGCTGAGGGGGAAGAGTAAACTTTGCCTAGAAAAATATTTATTGCTCAGAGAAGCTGTGGCTGCCCCTGGATCCCTGGAGGTGTCCTAGGCCAGGCTGGATGGGCTTGGAGCGGCCTGAGATAGTGGAAGGTATCCCTGCCATGGCAGGGGAAGGAYTTAGGTGATCCTCAGTTTCCCTTCCAACCCAAACCATCCTGGGATTCTCTAACTCTCTTGGCACCAGTCGTTTCCCTCTYACTGGTTAGCTCTAAACACATCTAGCCTCATTTCAGTGCCTGGATTCAACTCCTGTAGCTCAGGTTTTGGAGAGATATGTTCCTTAGGCTGCAGGGGATTGGGGTTTCAGGTCCATTCCTGCAGGCAGTCATCCCAATCACACAGCAGGATCAAAGTTACCCGGGCCATCAGAGCCAGGTGTYCCCAGCCCAGGCGTGTCCCATGCTGACACCTGGGAGCTCAGCAGCAGCCCTGGGGTGAGCACACAGCCAGGGAAGCAGGAAGGTTCCTGCAGCCCCAGAGCTGAYTTCCCACAGGGGAGGCAGAGGGGTGAGCACAAAGTTAAAGCTACAYCTGATGAGGGGATTATACATCTTAACTGCATCTGTCAGATAAACACAAGGATAATTCATCATGGASTCAAGGAACCGCAGAATGGTTTGGGTTGGATGGGACCTTAAAGSCCATCCATGGGTAGGGACACCTCCCACTGTCCCAGGCTGCTCCAAACCCCAATGTCCAGCCTGGCCTTGGGCACTTTGGGGATCCAGATGCAGCCACAGCTTCCCTGGGCACCTGTGCCAGGGCCCCACCACCCTCCCAGCCAGGAATTCCCAATTCCCAATGTCCCATCCATGCCTGACCTCTGGCAGTGGGAGCCATTCCCTGGCTCCTGTCCCTCCATGCCTTGTCCCCAGTCCCTCTGCAGCTCTCCTGGAGCCCCTTCAGGCCCTGCAAGGAGCTCTGAGCTCTGCCTGGAGCCTTCTCCAGATGAACACCCCCATCTCTCCCAGCCTGCCTTTAATTTCTGAAGCCCTTTGCCATAATCCCCACCTAAAGCCTGGTGCTGTGAATGGGGATCCCCTCCAGGAGTTCTCCCCAGGATCTGGGCTGAGGTGGCAGAGGGGCCCCTGGTTCAGGGCCCCTCTCCAGGAGTCTCCCTGGCAGCAGCAGCAGCRCRGAGCTGTAAGCACACACCCCTGCTCCATCCCTGCCCCAGCCACAGCAGCCTTGGAGATCAATTATTCAGGAGTCACCAGGCAGAGGCTGTAGCAGCAGGAGGAAGGTTTTAAATCCCAGAGAGAAGGGGCTGGAGTTTCAGCACGGAGTTTGTCCTGAGAGATGGGTGCTGATGCTCCTGAGAGGTTTAATGTGTGGTGAKAGCAAACAAAGTGCTTGTTTTAGGTTTTTTCTTCACTGTGCCATTTACTGGCAAAAAAKCATGAACTAATTTTGTTCATGTGACAAATGATGGGCATTGTCACTGTGGGAACGTGAGGAGAGCAAAGGCTTCTAATTAATAAATTAGCTCAGGAAAACGATGGGCATTGTCATTATGGGAACGTGAGGAGAGTWAAGGCTTCTAATTAATAAATTAMCTCAGGAAGGGATTTTCTGTCCACATATTTAAATACTGTGCTTCAGTTGAAAGAATTTATTATCCAATGAATTTAGCCTCCTCTTYGCTAACCATCAATGGTTTGGTCATAGGAAGGGTTTTAAATGAGGCCCAGAGCTGCACCTTTAAAAACAGCCCAAACAAACATCTTCAGATGTTTTCCAGAACCACAGAAATGGACGCTTAGACATTCCCTAAGCAGAGTAGCAGCGTGGATGTTCTGTTCCTGATCAGAGAAAAGTGATAAATGCTGACTACATCAGCTCACTTTTCATGCTCGGTGTAATACTCAGCAGGGCGAGGAGCTCCAGGAAGCAGAGCCGGCCCGCTCCCGGCCCTGCAGCAGCCGGGCCCTGCTGGCAAAGGAGAGCCAGGAGCTGCTGGAGGGCTGGGCTGGGCTGGGCTGGGCAGAGCCGGGCTGCGGGCACTCACTAACTGTGTTCTCTGGCCCCGCAGAGCCAGCGCGGSAGGCACGGCGCGCACTCCGCCGAGAACTCTCCCCTCGAGCGGCGCAGCCTCATGAGCTCCGACGAGAACTACCACAACGAGAGGGCTCGCAAGAGCAGGAACCGCCTGTCTTCCAGTTCCCAGCACAGCCGAGAGCACTATCCCCTGGTGGAAGAGGAGTTCCCCGACCCCTACCAGGACTCGTACAAACCCCACCGCCCCCGCGGCTCCCCCGGCGGCTACAGCCACGACTCACGGCACCGGCTCTGAGTGCTGGGACTGGGGAGGAGCGGCATCCACCCGCTGGTACCTCGCCATAACGTAGCTAGGAATAACAYTTATACCACGTTCATTTGGCAGGTGTGACCGTGACACCGCAGTTGCACCCTGCTGTCATTGATGTTTAATTAGGGGGCAGCAAAACCCAGCCCGGCCCTTCCGTTTCTGCCCGATCATAGAGGTTGTTTTTGGGATTATTTTTGGGTTTAATACAGCGTTTGCATTTATAGCCATATTTTTTTCTCGTCCTTAGGTATTAGACACATCCGTTTGTAATTTTGGGTACTTATCGAGGCACTTATAAAATAATTTCCTGTGCTGGAAATTCCAAATGACCAGTTCCAGTTGGAACCAATTTATAAACCAATTCCTGTTGGAATTTGGGTGAATTGACTGGAAAGTCGACGTGAGCATGTTGGGAAAAAAAACAAACACGAAGAAAAATCTGAAAATTACAAACCACTGCAAGTCAGAAAGTCAGCTCCAGTATTTGTTTGCTGGGAGCTCAATTTCCATTTCAGGTTGGAGTAAAAGGATTTATTCTAAGATTTCTTTCCAGAATGGCTTTTTCAGACAAACCAAATGTAAACTCTCGAGAGTGCCAAATATCCCAAATTATTGCAGCAGTTACAAAACACTTTCCAGTTCCAAATTATTTTTAGACCTGGCATGAATGTTGCAGCCAAATGATTCTTGAGTTCAGCCAGTCCTGACAGTTTTGTTGGGACCAGCAGGGAGGAGCTGCGACAGGAGACGGGAAGTAGGGACAGGAAAAGGAACAAACTCCYTCGTTTGTGTGCTTGGGGGTCGGGAATAGTCTTTATTTTTTCCCACTCTTTTKCCTGAATACAGCTAGAAGTCCCAAAATGGAACAGGAGTATAGAGACATCAGATTTTTCTCCCACTTTTATCCTGCTTTTTAAATGGAAAGCAATCCCCTCCTCTGACCCGTGTGTGAAGTCCCTACATCCCAGGACCCTGAGTAGCTGCCCACATGTTCCATCTTGCCAAGCCCACCTGGGAATGTCTGACCCTGTCTGGCCATTCCAGCATAGATGTGTATAAGAGACATAGCTGCCCACATGTTCCATCTTGCCAAGCCCACCTGGGAATGTCTGACCATGTCTGACCATTCCAGCAGCGCACAAGAACCTTCCAGAAGATCCATTCCAGCCATGAAACCCAAGGGGAGGGAGTGGGCTTCACCAGCCATCATTGACAAACAATTTCAAACAACATCTCAGTCAGAATTGCAATAAAAAGGGAACATCAGACAAAAATCTGCTCCCAGGGAAGTCGTGGAGCTGATTCCAAGCTTTGGATTCCAAGAGCTATGATAAATCCTTGGAGATATTGCTGCCTTACTTCCTACCAATCATTTCTTTCACCTGCTGAGTCTTGAGTTCCTTCCAAGACATGAATTTCTGTGGTTGGACCTTGTGTTTTACACCATCTGTGAAGCCTTAGATCCCGTGGGATTGAAAATTGAGCCCCATTGCCCATTTTGTACAACAACTGACATCTTCCAGCAGAGCCTCCCGAAATTCCCACCYCACACATTCCCTGGAATTCACACAGTTATGATGCTGAACGTGCATTTGCTTGTGCAGGTTCATGTCACAACTATGTTTTTCCCAAAATAAGGATCAATAACTTTTTTATTTGCTTGTTTTCCTCCCAAAGCCTGCTGAACCCAGGCTTTGAAAGCATGTAGCACTACAGGAATTTCTGGAATATTCTGGTTTCTTCTARGTCCTGGACCAGCTGGCAAAGACCACTGGTGTTTCCAGCATCCTGGAGTCTGATTATCCTCTTGAAGTTGCTGGGAAAAGCAATCCATGTCCTTTGMGGGGCACCCAAACCTAAACCATCCCCAGCAGCACTAAGAGGTGGCAGACACCTGATTAATTAAATATTTTAATGACCCCACTGCCTAACAGGTAGCTGCAGCACCAGTGGGTGATCCCAATGGAGCAGTTACCAAGGGAAATGTGGAAATCTGTGCCTCCACTGGAGTCCCAGAGTTCTGGATGGATCTATCAGACCTGATCCTGCCTGATTCCCTCTGGCTGCAGGTGCCAGAGGAGCTCTGAGGCTCAGGGAACGTGGCAGGACCTGGCACTGGCAGCTCCTGCAGGATTCTGTGCTGCAGCCCAGGGCAGCATCCTCCAGGAACTTCTCCAGCCCTTTTCCATGTCCAGCACACAGAAAGGACAAAGGAGGCCTTGGGCAGCCCCTTCTTCTCTGAGCTTTCCTTGTTTGTGCATTGAAGTCCTGATTGCAGGGCAGCTGTAGAACCCTGGGCAGCAGCTGCTTCTCTTTATTCTGCACTAGATTAGGGATCAGCTCGTTAACTGCTTGAGGAGATTTGCATATTTGCATATTTGCAGTCAGATGTTTCCTAGAGCCTTTTGGAGCCTTGTTTTCAGTCTTCCATGTCACCCCAGGCCAGGGAAGGATCCCCAGCCACCACACTCTGCACAATCCATCACCTGAACATCTCAAGTGCCAAAACTTGGGTTTGACCAAACCAAACTTGTGAGGGAAGCCAGGGATGGGCCTGAGGTCCTTCATTCCCTGGGGTTAAGCTGCCTTGACTCTCCCAGAGCCCATTCCATTGTCATCAAAGGGGCCCTGCAGGTCTCCCTCCTTGCTGGGGTGTTCAGTTCTGTGAAAAGAGACATTCCTGAAGTACAGATACAGCAGCCAGGCTGGGAGACTCTTCATTTATTGCAGATCTTTGGGCAGTGTTTGTTTGAAGAGGGGATTTCTGTTCAGGACACAGTAAGGAGTGAAAGCTGTGCTGGGGATCAGGATTGGTAATTCCTGCTGGGATTCCAGCACTGCTCAGCTGCTCTCTTGTGCTTTAGTTGAAGTTGAGGAGTTCATGTGTTCCTGACTGAAGCAATCCAGCCTCATTCTCCAGTCCTCACATCAATTCTTGTTGTTAAAATAATACTAAAGACCAGAGCTCTGTTCTGAGCTCTGGCAGGGACAGAGGGTTTACAAATGTTTATAAAACAGGGAGGTTTTTTAAGTTGTTATCTGAGTTTCTCATTCAGACACTTTGGGATTAACKAGGATTTAWCCAYTCAAGGTGATAACAACAATCTCTAAAGAGAAAATTCAACACAATCTTATGTTTGGGAATCAATTATTCTAATTGTTAACCTTCAAATACTTTCTCCCTGGAGTTGTATTTAACATGTACAGATTCTTTTCCTGATGCCAAACACTTCTCCCATGGGATGTGCAACTCACAGCTGCTGATATTTGTAACTTCAGTTTGATGCCAAATCTTCTGAATTCAGTTTGGTCTCAACACCACAGAATTCCCTGGAGCATCCAGACTCTCCTGTCTTTACTGACTTCACCATTCTAAAACAATATTGTTATTCCTGTTGTTCACAGCACACTGATTTGGGTAAGTCAGGGGTTCTGACACTCCTTTTTTKTTTAATAATCCATTAAATGTTTCCTCTGCTGTATTTTCTTTCACAGGTTCAGTACTTCTGAAACTTGTCCTTGATCCCACATTCCTGATTTTTTTTTAAGGCAAAATAATTGGAGACTACTACACATGACAAAWTCAGATGCATATTTTATAAAATGCCATTTATACAAACCTGGGTTTGCTCCTAAAAATGTGCATTTTAACATCAGGTTCTGTTACCCCTGTTGGTGCCAGTCCAGGTTTGGATCCATGGGATTCTGCTGCCATGTATTTTGTTGGAGTTGCCTCTCATTCCTTCAAATATTAGTCCTACAAAGGCTGCAGGATCCTGTAATGCAGCCAAGCTTAACTCTGGGGAAATGGAGTTTAAATGATCTGAAAAGAGAGTGTGGTGTCATTTTAAGAGGCATTTGAATAACCTTGGTGAGGTTGTTACCAAGCCCAGTTTATTTTATATAGAAAAATAAAGGTGAATCTTTAAAAAAACCCAGAAATTTTAATAAAGCTGTAAAATACATGTAAGGAATTAACTCAGAGAAAGAGGTGAAAATGCTACTTAGGAGTGAAAGTTCAGATTTCTTTCAATGTGTGTGGAATCCACTCAAGAAATCAGGAGAAATATTGTGATTAGATCCATCAGAGAATTTGGGGAGGAGGTGGAATCATTTGAGATGTTAACGAGTGTCACTCCTTTACTCCTTTGGAAGGAGCAGCCTTGGCCTGGTCCCAGGATGGTTTATGGACCTGCCTGGGGAATTTGGAAACCAAATTCCTTGGCAGTTACACCATCTCCTGTCTGGTCCCAGAGCAAGGTCTGCACCTCCTGATGCTCCCCTGCCTTAGCAATATTGCCTGAAAACCGAGCTGTAATTACTGGGACGTGCCCGGGGTGGATCTGCTCTGCAGCAGGGAYCCCACAGAGCTCAGAGTTCTCCCTCTGCCAGCAGTGTGAAAACAGAGCAAGGGAAAAGAAGCACATTTGTAATAGCACAAATTTACAATAATTCCACTCCTGCATCTGGCATCGTGGTTTTGGAACCAAGGGGGAGATTTCTGATCCAGCATCAGTGGATTTATTGCATTTTTGATCTGTTTACTCGCTGCCTGATACTTCAGCCGTTGATTTTGGCATTTTGCACATGGGATTGATTTTTCAATAACTTGTATCCCTTCCATATAAATTAATTAATGACAACAAAAAGAACCTTTTCAAATCACAAAGCCCACTGCATTCATTTCTGCTGATTTGCTCCTGGAAGCTGAAATCACATGAATAACTTTAATTTTGGCCAATGTGTAGATCTGGGATGGGACTGGTGAACCCAGCAGCAGCCCAAGGTCGGGAATGAAACGCTGCCAGGAAATGTTTGTACAGAGCTTGGAGCGGGGAGGGAAGAGTCACAGCACCCCAAATTCCCAAGAATTCCCTGCAAACCTGAAGGGAGGTGAGGTTGAGGAACTGTGTGTGGGCCCAGGTGTGTTTGGGATTGGGACACACCTGCCTGGTTCCCTCCTGGGGCAGACAGGGAGAGCCAGGCCAGCAAATGCAGATTGTGTGCAAGCAGAGCGGGGAGAACGTTGGGATCTGCCATTCCAGCTGCACACTCCAGACCTTGGGCTTCTCACATCCTGGCAAATCTCTGTTTCTCAGCCAGACTGGTTCCCAGGGACTGTCTCTTATACACATCTAGATGTGTATAAGAGACAGCTCCAGACCTTGGGCTTCTCACATCCTGGCAAATCTCTGTTTCTCAGCCAGACTGGTTCCCAGGGAGAGCCTGGCAGCGCTGCCTCGCTGGGAGCCAGTTCAGAGCCACACTGGTGAAGACATTACTGCCTTTACTGGGACAGAACCACCCCAAATTTGTGTTTTCTGCTGATTTTCCCTTTGTTTTGCCCTCTAGACCCCGTGTGTGTAGCACCTGACCAGGCATGTGGGTACCATATACTATGCAATGTGTACAGTGGTGCATGCTCTGCTCTCCCTCTGCTTTTAGTGGCTTTCAAAGAAAACTACAAAAATTGGAAAAAAAAAAAAAAAGAATAAAAAAAAAGTGGTGTTATTTTTGTGACCAGGATCATGCAGACTGCATGCCCATAGTATCCTCATTTCTATGGATTCGTTTTCTGGAATTTAGATGTACAAAGATGAACTGCATTACAATAACTTTTCTACAATAAATGAACAAAACTACCAAGCGTTTAAAAGTCTGTCCAGTGTCTTTGTGTCCTGCACTCAGACTGGGAAGATGCTCAGGGGGAACCCGGAGTCCTGTGGCATTTTTGCTGTTTGCCAATAGTTTTTGGCAGCAGCCTCACGTGTTGCGTTTTTAGGAAAATTTAATGAGGTTCTGAAGAAGGAGATGCATCTGCTCTGCGAAATAAATGATGTTTATTTTTGTAARGAGCTTAAATAGCTGTGACCCAGAAGTACAAAAATACAGCTAATTCCTGCTGATCCAGCAGGGAACGAGGTACTGGCAGCCAACTGCTCCTTTGYAGGATTCTCGGGAATGTTCAGGGGTTTGGAGCTGGTCCTTGGTGGGATCTCCTGGGCTGATTCCTAGGCAGGAACAAGGGGCAGAATGATGGGAGGGATTAAGGATTGGATAATTATAGGATAATTAATAGTTTATCACAGAATGGTGAAGGTTGGAAAAGACTTCCAAGGCCATCGAGTCCAACTGTGGRTGATCCCCACCTGAGTGCCACCTCCAGCCATTTATGGTYTCTTGGAAAACTGAAAGCATTGGAAGATGCTGCCTCTGGAAGATTCCARTGGAATCTTGGAAGAAGCATTGGAAGATTCCAGCCTCCTCTTCCCAAAAAGGAGAAACAGGGACCAGCAACCTCCCAGAGATGCTGTGAGCACCCAAACCTTGCCTTGGAGGGACAGGAGCACATTGGCCAGGTGAGCTACAAGGTGCATTTACACTCCTCAGGCAGATCCAGAGCTCTTAAAATTCTGTTCAATGGGATTGTCTTGGCTGTGGSTTCAAAAATCAGATCTCAGCATGGGAGCTTTCATCTAAGCTGRTGAAAAGCAGGAGGGTTTTCAAATAAATGCTAATGAGAAAAAAATGCCTTTTGTGTGTTTTTGTATGATCTAGGTGTTAACATTCCTTAAGCTGCTTAAGTTGTCTGTGTCCTGGGGAAGGGGCTGGAGCCCCAGGAACAGCTCAGGGTGGATTTTGGGGCAATTCCTTCAGGAAAAGGTGCTCAGGTGGAGTCCCCATCCCTGCAGGGATTTCACAGCCCTGTGGATGTGGCACTTGGGGACACGGGGCAGTGCTGGGAACAGTTGCACTCAAATATCTCAGAGGCCTTTTCCAACCTCAGCCATCCCATATTCTCTCCGTTTGGGTTTTTTCCTGCACAGAAGCATTTCCATGGTGAAATCCTTCTGTCGGCATTCCAAGCACTTCCCCAGCACAGACTCCCTGACCCTGTCTGTGCTACYGCTGGAACAGAACGTACACGACCCGAAAAAGCCCTCCCAGACTTCCAGGAGGGAATTGCGAGGCTGTACCAGCCCTGCCCACTGGAATGCTTTCCTAGAAAGCTTCCAGCAGCACTGGGAAGCCCAGCTTAGCCCATAAAAACCAGCAGTACGATCCAGTTCAACCAGGCTGCCCTAGGGAAAAACCCAAACAAATGGCACGGGGGGGGGGAATCCTCGGAGTTTTTAATTTAAATAATCAGAATAAACGGTTTAATTGAACTTTGGTAGCTCTCCCACAGCTGTGCAGCCACCGAACCCTGCCCGGAGCCCCGAGAGCTGGGAACAGAGAAGAACGCCGAGTGCTTCTGAAATTCCAATCTGCGGACAGGCAGAAAGAGGGATAATTGCCAGSTAATGAATAATTAACGCCATTGCAGGCTGGATGCTGAACCTGTGGAATGTTTTACACCGGAGGAGCTCACCTGCAGTGCCAGGACCCAGAGCYGTGGCACCGGGATGGACTGGCACTGTGGGCTACCAGGATATTTCTCTTCTTAAACTCTTCAGGGCCATGAATTCCCCTCCAGAGCAACAGGAAACACACAAGTCTCTGGACACAGAAAARTGGAGGTTACTCTGGCCTTGCTGCTTTGGTTCCAGACCAGCAGGGAAAATGAAACACAAGAAGCTGCTGTGGGAATAAAAACTGCTTGAAGATGAAAAACTTCTGGAATAAGAAAGGAGATTTCATGTCACATGCCAGGTTGGACATGGCTTGGAGCAGCCTGGCACAYTGAAAGGTGTTCCTGCCATGGCAGGGGAAGGAGTTAGGTGTCAGGTGTTGGTTTTCGTAGTTTTTACAGAGATGGAGTAACTGAGAGGTTTTAAAAGATTTTATTCTATTATTAGTTTCAARGAATACTGAGACACAAGAGATMTAAAACTTACTCTATTCAGTATCCACATCACAAATTATTACAGTCAGGGCCAGGACAAGTGAGAGCACAAATACCCCATGTCTTGTCTCAGGCAGCAACACAGCTGTGCACAACCTAATTATTATTGCCTGGGATTTCCAAATCCATTAGGATTTAAACTGAGTGGAGGGTTTGGACCTGTCTCTTATACACATCTTGCCTGGGATTTCCAAATCCATTAGGATTTAAACTGAGTGGAGGGTTTGGACAGAGAAATTTATCTCAGGGAAGAGAAGGCTCAGGGCAGATCTTAGAGCCCATTCCAGTGCCAAAAGTGCCCTCATGCAAACTCACCCKCAGCTACTGGGGAGCAGCTTCACCCACGTTATTCCCGAGTTTTCCTCAGAGCACCAAGTTTTAGTGGGGCAAAGTGAACGTGGTTTCTTCATAAACTGCAGCRAGGCTGGGAGAGCTGGGAATGTTCCCCTGGAGAAGGGAAGGCTSCAYGCAGAGCTCAGAGCCCCTGGCAGGGCCTGAAGGGGCTCCAGGAGAGCTGCAGAGGGACTGGGGACAAGGCATGGAGGGACAGGACACTGAGGAACGATTTAAACCTGAAGGGAGGGGGTGATTTCGATGCGGTACCGAGGAGAAATCCCTGGCTGTGAGGGCGGCGGGATCAGCTGTGAAGCGGGAGGTGCCCGTGGCAGGGGAGGGCCGGGATGGGCMGCGGGCCCCGCAGAGGCACCGCGGGCAGTCGGTGTGCAGGAACCCGGCGCTCTCGGCCCACAGAGGCACCAAGGGCAGTGGGTGTGCGGGAGCCCGGCGCTCTGGCACCGAGGGCAGTGGGTGTGCGGGAGCCCGGCGCTGTCACCCCGCAGAGGCACCGAGGGCAGTGGGTGTGCGGGAGCCCGGCGCTCTGGCAGTGGGTCTGACGGAGCCCGGCGCTGTGGCCCCGCTCAGCCGGGCGCGCTGAGGCGGCGCCGTGTAATGGCGGCCGCGGTGCCGCCCCCGCGCGTCAGCGCAGCGCGCCCGGCCCGGCCCGGCCCGGCCCGTCCGTGAGGCGGCCGCGGGCGCTGCTCCGCTCCCGGTGCCGCCGCTGCCGCCCCGCTGCCGCTCCCGAGCCCCGTCCCGAGCCCTGTCCCGACCCCGCGGCGATGTCCGAGCGGCAGCGGCCCCGGCGCGGCCCCAGCCGGCACTCGGGGCGCTGCGCCGGGCCCTGAGCGCCCGCGGCCCCGCAGAGCCGCGGCCGGCGAGGCCCGGAGCGCCCGGCCGAGGATGGGGATCCTCTTCACCAGGATATGGAGGCTCTTCAACCACCAGGGTGAGGCCCGGGGGGATCCGGGAGGGACCCACAGCCGCTRCGGGGCGGCCGCACGGGCTCCTGCTGGAAGTCGGGGCTTTAACCTTTTTTTTTTTTTRCCACCTTCTTTCAATTACTGGAGTGCTCATTTCCTGACAGCCGCCTGTTAAATTATTAACGTGTGCTAGAGGAGCACGGCCGTGGCGCGGCGTGGCGGGTGGGTTCGTCCTGCTGTCGGCAGAGTGTGGGTTTAAGTGGCAATGCTCGATKAGTGGCTCGTTCACGGAGTAAATGTTATTTATAGCTTCAGTTGTGGCTCCCCTGGATCCCTGGAAGTGTCCCAGGCCAGGTTGGACAGGGCTTGGAGCAGCCTGGGACAGTGGAAGGTGTCCCTGCCCATGGCAGGGGGGTGGTACTGAATAATCCTTGATTTCTCTTCCAACCCAAACCATTCCGGGATTCTGGGATTTTTAATACCTGTCTCCTTACAGCAAGGTGTTCATTAGAGTTGTAACTTTAACTACAAAACGCCCCCCAATGCTCTTTCCATGTTTCTGAAGTCCTTGGAATTTGATTTAGAATGAAGCTCAGTACTCTCACACCTGCTGGTTGAATGTCCCAGTTATGTCCCCGTTACCGTGTAGTGCAAATACAGCAAAATATTTTTGTCTTGTAGCGTCCAGCCCCACCTCAGACCTTCTGTTCCAACTGATTTCCTAACATCCACTATGCTGGCAGCATCCCACCTGAAACAAAAGTTCCTAGTTATGTGGGGTCAGGTAAGCAGACACTTTTACAATATTGTGCAGTTGTGCAAAGTTATTAAAGCTGGAATTTGTATTGGAGGGCATAAAAGACAACTCTGCAAAACCACACAATATTGGTAAAATCAAACCCCAGACAGCCCCACTTACCTGACCCCTGTCCCCTCCCTCTCCTGTGGGATAAATCAGTTTGCTGGCAGGGATTGGTCTCAGTGTCTGAGGCTTGGGCATGTTTTTAATGCTTTTTGTTGCCTTTGTGGGACATGGGGAAGGAGGGGAGAAACCCCCTTCTCTCCAAGCTTTTACTTGACTGCTCCCGCTTGGTTGTGCAAGTGAAAGTTGTGTAACAGAGCTGAGAGCTGGCTGTGCTCTCCCAAACTGGAAATCATCAGTTTGGATGTGCTTGACACCGCCAGTTGTAGAGTTCCTAGCCACTTTTGTGATGCACAGGAGAGGAAGTGCTGAAGGGAAGCAAGAATTGATCGGGGCATTGAGCTCCACAATGTCAGAGGTGGGCTGTGGAGCACCTGGTGACTTGTCCAAGGACAGACTGGGTGAATGTGTCCTGTGAAATGTTGGAGGGCACATCTGTTGCCCAGGGGGGCACAGGGATCACACCAGCCTGGTTGGCTTTTACCTGTTCTTTGCAAAGACATCAAGAGATTGCCTGGSTGAAGGGAAGGTGGAGTTGAGAGCTGAAAAGTGGAAAGTGGAGTTGAGAGCTGTTGTGGCTGGGGGGATGCAGTGTGATACAGGCTGCAAAAGCCTGCAGGAGCTTGGGAGAGGATCCCAGCGTGACASTGGCAGTCAGAGATGGAAAACATCCTTCTGAGATCTCTCAGGAATGGTTCTGTGGAGGGGGAGAGTTGCCAGTCCCTTCCCTGCCCACACAAACTTCCTGGGCTGGCCCACAAACACACCTGGCCACGGCACCTGGAGCTGGGCACTGTTGGCTCAGGAAACCAGAGGCAAACGTGGCACTAACTTAGATCCAGCCCCAGCAGCTGTGACTTACCAGTGCTGTTTTCATTGCAGAGCACAAGGTGATCATTGTGGGCCTGGACAATGCAGGGAAAACGACCATTCTGTACCAATTGTAAGTAGCACCTGCGGGGACACTTGGGGCACTTCCAGGTGTGCTCCGTGGCCCTGGCTGCTTTCACTCYGAGCTTTCCAGGTGCCAGAGGGTGCCTGCAGTTTGGGAAGGGCTCTGCTGGATGAATGAGGTTTTGTTCAGGGGGTTTGGATCACATCACCTGCTGTGCACTCCCATTCACCCCTGGTGTCACGGCCTTGGCTCTCTGCCAGCCCCATAAAATATGATTGGAGTGAGTGCTGGCCACGGGACACTGTTGCAAAACTGATCCACGGCGCAGATTTGAGCAGCAGGCAGATCATGCTGTGAGTGGCAAAGCACCTCTGCCTGCCCTGACTTGTGTCCCCAGCGCTGAGATCAGTTTGTTTMTGGGATGGCATGAAGGAGGAAGGCTGGACCAGCACAAACCCAGGACAACAGCTCCATGCTGTCCTGCACCTTCTGCCTTCCCCAGCAGCATTGATTTGTGTTTGCCTTGCCTTAACCTTGCTCCTGGTTTACATGGAGCTCAAATGAGTTTCATATCTCAGTTCCCCAGCTGCACTTTGATAGAGGACACCAATCTGTCCACAGGCTCAGAAGCTGCTGGGTGGCACAGGCAGCTCAAGGTCTGTTTGTGCTGGGGACAGATTGGCCCTTTCCCACGTGCAGTGTGTGGCACTGAGGAGTGTTCCTGAGTCAGAAATKATTCCTGTTCAATGATGTGGCCATGCTGCTCCAAGCCCACATTTAAAACTGGCTTTCTGGAAGTGGTTGGGGTTTGTCACATTCCGACCTGCTTTGCCTTTCCCAACACATTTCTGGCTGCTGGTGCCCTGCCACTCTGCAGGGAGAGTGGAAGGTGAAGGTGATGGTGATTTATAGAGGGAGTGAGAGATGGTAAAAAGCACAAACAGAGTGAAGGGTATTTCTTAAGACTGGAAACTGCTGCAGCTGAGGGCCGTCCTTGGTGGTTTTTAATCCACTTCCTCCACAAATGTCTCGCAGTTCTTCCCCTTATTTCTGCAGTTTCAGTGCTTTCTTTTCCCTCTCCTACAGATCTTTGTCTGTCTCCTTTTTCTTTGTACCCACTTGGACTCCACAGGACTTTCCCAGCTCCCCTGTTCTCCTGCCTTACTCCTCCTTGACCCTAGCCCATCTTTGCAGATCCCATTTTTCCTCTTGCAGARGCTTCCTTTTCTCCCATTCTCATACTCAGCTCTCCTTGCACTGGCCCAGGCTAAGTGGGATTGCTTTTCAGAGCACTGCACCATCCCTTTATCTCCTTGGCTCTCTGTATCCTCTTCAGGAAATATCCCAGCACCATTACAAGTCTCAAATTGCTGTCACTGTAACTAAAAGCTCTGCTGGAACTTCAAAAAGGTTCATACAAAATGAAAAGCTATATCAAGATGATCAYAAGAAAAAATAATTAAGTTCTTTTGAACACAGATGGTTTGCCTTGGAGCTACTGTTAATTTTTTTGCCTGTTACAGTAGAGTTTGAATAGTCTGAACTTTTGGAGAATCCAGAGCACACATTTGGTTGTTTGATGTGAAACTGGTGTTCTTAGTGACAAAGTCACACTCAGTATCTCTAAACAGTACATTTGAAATATTTAATGGCTGCATTTGTCTCCAGAAAGTGTATGGACTGTTCTGAGGGGAGAAGAGGAGGAAGTTAGAACATGAAGCATTGTGAAGAGAGTCTGGTTTTAGTGGCCTGCCCTGGAAGGAGAGCAGGATGGAGGGGGTGAAGTGCTTCTGGTGGAGCTGGAGGATGAGTTGTTGTTTTTCTGAAACCTTGGAAATCTTGTGGCTTAACCACATTCTTGAAGCAAAACAACTGCTGTGTCCCATGTCAGCCAAAATGGGCCTGGAYAAAGAAGAGCTGAGCGCTCCCAAAAGCTTCTGAAGCAAAAATGCTCTCAGCTCCATGGTTTAATTAATTACAACACATTTTGTTCGCAAGTGCTCTCTCAGCTCTATAATTTGAATATTACATAGTTCACTGAGTCCTTTTCATTGCTGTTTTTATTTCTGTTTCTGCCCCTTCCACCATCACCCCTTGCCTTGGCTGCCCAGGGAGTGTTGCTGAGCTTCTGTCCCTGGGGTGCAGTTCCAGGGGTGGCTCTGGGTGACCGTCCTGTCCCTTTCCCTGTTCCCTGTGCAGCTCCATGAACGAGGTGGTTCACACCTCTCCCACCATCGGCAGCAACGTGGAGGAGATCGTGGTGAACAACACGCGCTTCCTGATGTGGGACATCGGGGGGCAGGAGTCCCTGCGCTCCTCCTGGAACACCTACTACACCAACACCGAGGTGACAGCCCTGCCTCCCTGCCACGGGCCCTCTGCTCTCCCTGGGGCTGCCTCTGTGCTCCCGCTTCTCTGGGATGGCACATGCCCCTTGCTGTGCCTGGGGATGGCACATGCCCCTTGCTGTGCCTGGGGAATGGCACAAGATGCCCTTGCTTGTGCCCTGGGAATGGCATGCGAGGGCGCCTTGCTGTGCCTGGGATGGCACATCCCCTTGCTGTGCCTGGGGACTGGACACCCATCGCCTTGCTGTGCCTGGGCAGTGGCACATCCCCTTGCTGTGCCTGGGGATGGCCACTAGATCCCTTGCTGTGCGGAAATTGGACACATGCCCCTTGGTGCGGGATGGCGCTCCCCGTGTGGGCGAGTAATGCCCTTGCTGATGCAACATGCGCCTTGCGCTGTGCCTGGGGATGGCACATACCTTGCTGTGCCTGGGAATGGCACTGGATGCGCCTGCTGTGCCCTGGGATAGGCAAACATCCCCTTGCTGTGCCTTGGGATTGGCAAATGCCCCTTGCTGTGTGCCTGTGGAATGGCACATGCGCCTTGCTGTGCCTGGGGATGGCACTCCTTGCTGTGCCTGGGAATGGCACATGCCCCTTGCCTGTCTCCTGGGGAGAGCACAATTCCCCTTGCTGTGGCCTGGGGATGGCACATGCCCCTTGCTTAGTGCCTGGGCAATGGCACATCCCCTGGCTGTGCCTGGGGATGGCACCATCCCCTTGCTGTGCTGGGAAGAATGGGAGCATGCGCCTTGCTGTGCTGGGAGTGGCACATGCCGCCCCTTGCCTGTGCCGGGAATGGCAGACATCCCCTTGCTGTGGGCTGGGAAATGGCACATGCTCTTGCTGTGTCCGTGCTCACTCTCCCTGCAGTGGGTGCTCCAAAACCTGCCTGGCAGCCCCAAAGGTTCCCTCCAAAACCTTGGCAGCTCTGCCTGACCAGCTCCTGTCATCACCACCTTAAACACCCCCAGGAGTTTTCAGAGGTGCAGTTGCAGTACACACACACATGTGTACATATATACATACATACATATATATACATATATACATACATACATATAATACATAAATACATATATATATAAATATTATCAAGCACACAACTTCATAAAAATCATGCTTCAAATCAAGGTTTCCTCTATGTTATCAAATAAAATCGAAATATTATAATATATTTATAAATAACGTAAATATAAATAATAGAAATAATTAACTATTTAATTTATATTTAAATATTTATATTATACAAATTYCATTTTGTATGGTTAAATACAATCATCACAATAATTACCTTTGTTCTCCAGTTCATCCCTATGAGGTGCTGGGATTCCTTAAAGTTCTTTTCCAGCCTAAATGAAYCTGGGAGGGTGTTCTTGGAGTTTGGAGCTTCAGGACTTTTTAAATCCTGTGCAGATACGTGTTTGCATGTTAGTTCTTGACCTAGAGAAAGAAAAATTATGCACTTTGTTTTAAAGGCTGCAGTAAATTATTTGAGGGATCTGTGTGGTGCCTCAGCTACACCAAGCAAAGAGCAAAACCAGATCTGGGATTAAAGAGAATTTTCTTGCTTTCAATATGAATTTTTCACTGAAAAATGGAGAACAGAAAGTYGAAAGTTGTGTCAGAGCTGCCTTGTTCCCAAAGCACAGCACAAGAGTGAATAACCCCAGGCCTGTGGGATTACTGGGGCTGGAGGGAGGTTTGGGAACAGGGATGGGGTCTGATAATCCAGCTGGATAATGGGCTGGGAGTGGGAACAGCAGGAGTTTCTCTGCCTAATAACTCTCCCTTTTTGCAGTTTGTGATAGTTGTGGTGGACAGCACAGACAGAGAGAGAATTTCTGTGACTAAAGAAGAGCTGTATAAAATGTTAGCACACGAGGTGAGTGCACCCTGTGTTTTTAATATTTATTTTACTATTTATTTTAATATTTATTTTAATGATCTGSCTGATACACGCCAAGGGAAGCAGATTTACACCCTGAACTGCCTTGTCCCTGCTGCACTGTGTTCTGTGAAACTCCCAGCAAAGCTGTTAATTAATACTGAATTACAGAAGTAGCCTGTCACAGTGCTCCAGTGAAACTGCAGCTGGGACCTGTCAGGGACATCTGTGGGTTTTGGACTTCAATCCATGTTAATATCTGAATTAGAGCCTTTAAATAATAAAAAAATTATCCTGRAATAACTTAATAATTATTTTGATATCTTCATGGTTGCCTGAGGTTTTAGAACACTTTACAATGTGTTAGAGCACCCAGCTCTAAAACTGAAGGAACTCCAGCCCGTGGCTGCAGCAGTCACTGCTCTGGGGGTATTTGGAATTCCAGAGTGGGAATTGCTGAATTGTACAGATCCTCCTTAAACCTGAGCCCTGGCTCAGGTCTGAACCTGAGCTGGGCTGATGTAAAAGCCAGGCAGCATCTGTGGCATGACCTGAATGCAAACTGGATCAGGGTGTGTGAGCTGACACCYAGCTTCCAAATTTAAGTGTCAGAATAAAAAAAATTGCATAAAAATGATGGAATTATAGCCTAAAATATTCCATCTATATTTAACCTATAGCCACAGTTTGGGAGCCTGCAGGAAGGGCACAGCCTCCTATGGATTTCCATTGAGGGCTTTTGCATAGGATCTTTCAAGTTTTAGTTTTTTTGTGGGTTTTGTTTTATTTTGGTTTTGTTTTGTTTGGTTTTTTGTTGTTTTTATTTTTTAAATGTTTGATGTTTAATTTGTTTTTAATAAAGCAAATTCTAAAAGAGCAGGTCAGGCTGTGGGATGTTAAATGTGCCACAGGGGTTTGGTGCTGCCGTCCAGGATTGGGATTTCAGAGCTGGACTCCTCAGGCTGTTGCAAAAACCTGCATCTTCTGTTTCCTGCTCTCTCAAGGAAGATGAAGTTGTTAACGAGCTGATTTTGCCGCAGGGAAGGTRTGGAATTCCAGGCAGAGTGGAGCCGATTTGGGAGCAGTGAATGTGCCCTTTGTCCCTGCAGGATGTTCCCAGGCTCCCTCTCCAGACGTGACTGTGACGCTGGGAGAGAGCAGCAGTGAAAGTCAAATATTGATTTTAAATCGCTTTTCTTTGCTCCTTGAAAACCTTTTCTTTCTCCTAGCCAYTTCCYTGGAGTTGCTGTTAAGGCAGAATTGAGTTGTCCAGCTCAGTTSCAGCTATTTTCTGGAGCAGTTGATTATTTGGGAATTAATTTGGCTGCTTGCAAACAGGAGTGTGCCTGATAGGCAGCTSAGTGCTTGAGCTGGCCTGGCTTCCTGGGAACACCTTTTTGCTTTCCAAGMGAAAGATTTGCAATAATATACCTGTGCCTTCATGTAATTCCAGGCAATTTGAGGTAAAATAAGCTGATCCCTGGAGTCACTGTTCCAAATTGTCAGTGCTGCTCAGGTGTGGTGGTGTTCACAGGGGTCCCAGGGTGAGGGAAGAGACGAGGATCTGACTCCATGTTTCAGAAGGCTGATTGATTATTTTATGATATTTATTATATTAAAACTATACTCAAAGAATAGAAGAAAGGATTTCATCAGAAGGCTTGCTAAGAATAGAAAAAGAATGATAACAAAGGCTTGTGACTGACCAGACAGTCTGGACAGCTGGGCTGTGATTGGCCATTAATTAGAAACAACCCCATGAGACCAATCACAGATGCACCTGTTGCATCCCACAGCAGCAGATAACCATTGGTTACATTTTGTTCCTGAGGCCTCTCAGCTTCTCAGGAGAAAAAATCCTTAGGAAAGGATTTTTCATAAAACATGTCTGTGACACTCAGGTACAGGGGTGCACAGGGCTCTGATCCTCAAGGAGCACAGCAAAATGTTGTGCTGAGATTTTTACTCCTCATCCATGGCAAGAATTGGCTGTTTGCTGAGCTGGGTCAGGGAATTTCCTGCAGCTCCTGCCAGCCTGCAGCACTTTGCTCTGGAGCATGGTTGGCTGGGGCTCTGGTGTCCCCTCCTCTGCCTCCAAGGGCTGCTCTGCTCTGTCATGACCTCSTCTCCTTTCTCCCCAGGACTTGAAGAAAGCAGGGCTGCTGATCTTTGCTAACAAGCAGGATGTGAAGGAYTGCATGACAGTGGCTGAGATCTCCCAGTTCCTGAAGCTGACTTCAATTAAGGATCACCAGTGGCACATTCAGGCCTGCTGTGCTCTCACTGGAGAGGGGTAAGAGGGATTTGTGTCCACTGGAGGGGAAGCTGGAATTGCTCTGGGGGGTTGGTATTACTCTGGGGGTATTTGGGTTTAACACACATTCCTGCCCTGTCCATAATCCCYGAATCCCAAAATGGTTTGGGTTYGAAAGGACCTTAAAATCATCTCATCCCAGCCCTGCCTTGGAAGGGACACCTCCCACTGTCCCAGGTTGCTCCAAGCCCTGTCCAGCCTGGATTTGGAGAATTCCAGGGATCCAGGGGCAGCCACAGCTTCTCTGGGCACCCTGTGCCAGGGCATCACAGCTTCATAATCTTGATACTTACAAGATTTTTGGACTCAGAACACCAAATCTACATCAAACCCACAGTGTCACCTCACAGCGATAAGACTTGATATGAGAAGGGCTTAATGCAGGTGGGATGAGGTGGGGGCAAACTGAAATGATCTTAGGTTTATTAAGAATAATCCTAATTAGGGAGAACTTCATGTCTTGAAGACCTGGGATCTGAATTCTCTGGCCTAGATGATGTAATAAGATTGAGCAAGTGCCATACAGGGAGTGAGGAGTTTCCAGAGATGATTGAGAGTTCTTGGGAAGAGTTTACATTGTTGCTGTGGAGTTAGCTTTGGAGTTATCCCGAGAAGTGCCAGCATTCCCTGAATGTTGTCTCTTGTGTCCCCAGGCTGTGCCAAGGACTGGAGTGGATGATGTCCCGGCTGAAGATCAGATGATTTTTAATGACCTCTTTGCACAGACATTGCTGCAGCAGAGCTGTTCCAGTGGCAGATTGGTGGGGTGGATGTATTTATACTGAACTGATGGCAACTGTATTTTCTACATAGCTGCACACACACACACAGACACAGACACACAGACAGACACACGGACAGACACACGGACAGGAGCTGGGAGCAGGCACAGGAGCACAGGAGCACTCGGGGCTCCAGGTTGGGTCGGGCTCCTCGGAGGACGCGCTCAGAGCTGTGACCAACCTTCTTTCCAAGCTGCCCCTTGGAACAGCCTGGCCTCGGGCCTGGGGAGGATGGAGAGAGGGGAAGGAGCTTTTAATGTAGAGTTTTCTGATGCCATTGTAGCCCTCTCCCGTGGGAGGTGTTGGTTCATTATSCCAGGAAATCAGCGAGCGAATCACTGGCGCAGGTATCGACTCTCCAGCATTTCTGACGTGGCCGATGTTACAAATGCAGAACTCTTTTCCTGTATGTGTACTGTACATATTTGTGTATATTTATACCTCAATCCTAGGTTAATTGCAATCTGCTCAGACCAGTGTAAAGCTGAATCAGTATGTTGGCAGTAGTGCTAATCTGTGACACGGCCATGTCCCCGTGTCACCCGTCCCTCCGTGTCCGTACGGCTGTAACGTCAGTCACACCTTGGCTCTCCACAACCTGATCAACAAACTCTCTCTTCAGCCCATTGCTTGTTTTTCCACATGATTTTTGGATTAGGGAGGAGGCTGGAATGGATTGAGGCACACAGATTGATCTTCGAATTCCAGGGTTGGCAAACAGAACAAATTTGCCAGAGTTGCAGATGAAATGGGTTTTCCTCTTTTATGTGGTCATCARTGGATTGGGTGATGCTGCAGGTCCTGTCCCTTCTGCTTTCCTTCTCTGCTGTGCTGGTTGATTCAGGTCTGGCAGAAATACCTTTGGCTGTCAAAAAGGGAAAAGTATCTTTTCTTTTTCTTAACCAAAGAAGAGGCACAAAAGTATGTTTGAAAGTGTCACTGGAATRGTACAAGTCAGACTCTAATGAAGTGTTTTCCAGAGGAAAAACTCTCTTTGCTACATAAAATGTGCAGATACTAAAATGTGCAGYTGTATCAATATGCAGTGGAGGGGACTGGATGGGGACAAAGCAGATGACACTACTTGAAAAGCTCCAGGTGACCCACACGAGTTGCAGGGCAGAACTTCTTGAAAGCAGAACCCCCTTGCATGGTCCCCAGGCAGTGTGAGAACACTAGGATCACRTCTCCCTGCTGCAGCTCCTGCTGGGATGGCTGTCCCAGGCAGAAGGGGGTCACAATTCCCACTTTAGAGGATCCAGGCAGTTGGGAAGGCAGTGGYATGGTTGGAAATGTCAGGCTGCTCTGTGGGAGATGCACTGGGAGTTCAGCAAAATGAAACAAAACTGTGTTTAAAGTGRTCTTCCCTTTCTCAGCCTCCGTGTCTGGTAAGGATGGAAAAGGCATTTTAAAGACATTTTAAAGCTTAGTTTGAACTTTTTAAGGTGCTTCTCTTTGGTTCTGGGATAATCTGGTCAGCTCCTGCCTTCCTGCCCACCTGCRTCCCTGGGAGCATGGGAGTCCTGGGCAAAGGAGGGGAGGCAATCTCTAAGTCTGTARTTAACAAAGGCAGGTAAAGAATTTAACTTTTTAATCTATTTTTGGTATCTCCAAGGCTCCCTGCCTGGGGGGTCTGCTGTCTTTGTTAAACATTAAGGTGTACATGCATATATCTCTAGTGCATGCACATAGATCTTGGTATTTAACTGGTGTATTGCAAAATGTATCAATGTTTGAAGAATTAACAATTTAATGCAAAGACTCAGTTTCTCTGACAGTATCTACAAGCAATGAGCTCTGTGCACACTCGCATATGAAATGGAATTGTACATTTTCTAGTCTAAAAAAAGAAAAAGCAGACTTGCTTCTAAACCCAAGTGTTTGGTTTTTGAGTCTTATGTCTTCCCTGGGCTGAATCCACACAGGCTGGGTGAGCTGGGGGCTGGTTGGTAAGAAAAGGAGCTGTTGCTGTTGGTGGTGGAGCAGTGCTGGGGTTTCTGCTGCTTGGTTGTGCATTTGCAGGAGCTCTGTCAGATGCTGCAGGTGTGGGTTGTGRTACAAGCAGATACTCTGTGTTTACACATCACTTCGGTTGGTTTTACTCTTTCTCTCCCCGTGCCACTTCCCTTGCTGTGGCCTCTGAGGTTCACCTTGTCTTGGTTTCCCCAGTGACCACAGCAGGGCCTGGGAGTGCCTGCACACCTCAGGACTGCCTGTCAGACAGGGTTTTCTGTGCCCTGAGGGGTTTAAAATGCCAACTTTCAATTGTTCTCTGTGTGTTGGTCAGTGAACAGCCCAGTGTTAACGTGACTGCAAACATCTCATGCGTCACTGTGAGCTTTCTGTGTGTTTTGTGTTTGTCAGGGCAAATGTAGCCAGAATTCAGCAGTGGCTGATGTTTCCTGACACATTGTGGTGTTGTCCAGGGCTTTTGGGGTTTAAATGCTGATTTTCAGTCTGTAGAGATGGTCAGCAGAGGTGACAATTCCAGACTCACCTGGAGTGGTTGCTGTGATCAATTCCAGACTCACCTGGAGTGGTTGCTGTGATCAATTCCAGACTCACCTGGAGTGGTTGCTGTGATCATTTCCAGCCTCTGTGATCAATTGCAGACTCACCTGGAGTGGTTGGTTGCTGTGATCAATTCCAGCCTCTGTGATCAATTCCAGACTCACCTGGAGTGGTTGCTGTGATCAATTCCAGCCTCTGTGATCATTTCCAGACTCTCACCTGGAATATTTGCTGTGATGGTGCTTTGAAGTGCACGTGTGTGAGCTCAGAAATGTTCTCAATTTAGTCACTGAGAGGAGCAGCCAAACTTTTGATCTCTCAACCCCTTTGTGTTCTGTGTAAGTGCTCCTCGTTGACAGCTTTTTTCTTTTCCCTGTAGGGGAATTCCCATTTTTCTCCCGGCTCTGTCCARAGACAATCCAGGGAGCTTTGCCTCAGTGCTGCTCCCACTGGGGATTGCTGGGCAGGGGCTCCTTGCCCTGGCTGTGACCTTGGTTGTGATGCTGTTGTTTCACCCTCGGGGTTCTGCTGCCTTGGCTTCCAGCTGCAGATCAAGCTTTGCCTTTGTTCTCCYTGAAATTCATTCTTAGCAAAAGGGAGGGGCCTTAAAAATGGTTTTTGAAGTAATGCTGCAAAATGGCATTTTAGTAGCAAAAAAAAAAAAGGTCATATTTCAATAATCTGATATTTCAAATGTTTCRTTTGGTTCAGGAGATCATCAGTTTGGTAAATCATCTCTGGAATATGCTGCTTCTGGCATCTGGGAATTATCCAMGTCTCTAATTGTGAGGAGAGGTGGAAAATAAACTTGGGGAATGTGAACAGCTTCATTTTTTAATATCTTTTCTTTTTGGGAGGCTGAGCAGCTGCTCTGCTGAGCACTTTGTAGGTGTGTGAATGGTAAATGCACCTGACCAGCACATTCCACATCTCTGCAGCTCAAGTGCCTGAATCTAACTCCATAATCAGCTTTATTTCCCATTCCCTTAGAATAGAGATACARATCTATAAAACTCTCCCAGTGTGTGGAAGTGAGTGGGTTTTCCCCTCCCCACACCCAAGTTTTAACAGGATTTGTGATAAATTTGTTACAGTTCTCCTATCCCTGCCATTCCAAGCACTTTTCCATTTATCAGGCACCACTGAGTTTGGGACGGGAAATTCTGAATTTGTCCTTGTGTCAGGGTGGTTGGCTGGAATTCCTGGRGAGGGACTTTAAATATCTCAATCCAGGAATCCAGGCCTTGGGAAGCTCCTGGTGGCAGTGCTTCCTTCCCTGCTGGCTGGTGGAACACAAAGTTTGTCACTGTCAGATTAATTAGGTCTGAAAAGTGATTTTCAGCGAATTGAGATGAATGTGCTGAGCAGCCCTGGGCAGGGCAGGGCTGATCCCGTGGCACCAGGAGTGGCACTGAGGAAGGAAAATGTCTTTGCACTCATGTGATTATCCAGATGTGGCCTGGTTATAAATCCASATGTGACTTGAATATATTGTAGTGGTGAATACATTAAATGGCCAAAAATGATGAATTATAAGGGGCTGCCTCTGTAGCTTTTTATTTCATGTGTGAGAATCATGAGCAGGAATTCTCTCCTTGCCTTAAGAGTGAATTTTTCTATTGTAGCTTTATCCACAGTGGAGTGACAGTGGAGTCACCCTGAGCCTTTCAAGCCAGACTTTGGGTAAGGACAGAGCTGGGCGGGGTTTTTAAGCTTTTCCTATTTGTAAATGTACAAAACTCGGCTGAGGCTGATGAAGCCAGAAAATGCTGTTTTACCTGGGAGGCTGGGAATCCTTCCTTGGACACCTTCAGCTCCGTGCTCTCCTTGTCTGACTGGGGAGGGGGCCAAGAAAAGCTGGATTCTGTGGAGAGGCTAAAAACCAAACCCAGCTGAGACTGGGGGGCCGTAGGTGTGGATGGGGGTGTGTGACCCGGCAGTGGGGACACCCCGGTGGCGCTGGGTCCATGCCGGGTGTCCCTGCGRGTTTCAGCACCCTCGGTTCTCTGCCCCAGCCCTCGGGCTCGGCTCTCGCAGCTGCCCCAGGGTGCGGGGCTGGGCTTGGGGCAGGTTTGTACCCAGCCATGCTCGGGTGACACCGGCCCCAGGCAGGTGCTGCTGTTTGCAGGGGGAACAGCCGCGTGTGCCCGCAGCAATCCCCGCAGCGGGGCCGGCTTTCCTCTCATCCCCTTCGTGCTCCTCTCCCTCCAGACTTTGTCATCTTCCCCAAGGAAACGCAGCCAGGACGTGGCTAACGCCGAGACTGCGGGAAAATGTCAGTTCAGGATGTACAAAGTGATGGSTTCAGATTAATCCCCAGCCTCGGGAGGGCTGGCAGCTCCCAGCTGGAGCACCCCCGTGGCTGCACTCACGCATGGCTGTTAAAGTCATTTAGCCCAAACYTTTTATAGAGCTGTTTATTATAGTWAAGGACAACCAGGATTCTATTAAGCAACTTTTTTTTTCCCCCTGAAATTTGATCAGAGCATTCCTTGAATTGTTTCCCCTTTGCCACTTTCAGACTCTGTTTTTCATGCAGCTGAAGGGAACTCGTTCCGTTCTCTTAATTCTTGTTAAAGTGGAGRAAATACAGGTTTGGGCTGGGGAGCTCTGTACCATCATATTTATGCATTTCTGGATGATGTCAATTGCTAATTCTTTAAAACCTACCAGTATTTATGATTTTAAGTTGAAAACACTTGTAAAAKTGTGCCTGTTTGCATTAAACTTTATGTGTGGGAGTTGCAGTGAAAGTTTTCAAGCAAATATGTGATTGCTGGTCTGCTTTTTGGGGCCGTTTTGGTGTTTTTGGGGTGAAATGTGCTGTTCTGCCCAGCCTGTGATGGGGGGGGTTTGTTTGGGGCAAGTTTGGTGATAAGTCTGTGCTGGTTGGTGTCAAGAATGGGAATTAAAATGAGTGTGAAATGTTGTTTTTCTGTCAGAAATGCTGAATCCCAGGGATGTGCCCCTCTTCCGTACCCACAAATCACACACAGGTACCTGTGAGTGCTGGGGGCTGCAGGAAACTTCTTAAAAAGCAAAAGAGATGGAGCCAAAGCTGAGTTAGGAGACCAAATTCCCAGATTTGTGTTMGTGGGCTGGATGTGGCACTCAGTGCTCGGGGCTGGGTGCCAAGGGGGGTCGGGCACAGGTTGGTGACCTTGGAGGGCTTTTCCAGCCTTGGTGATGCCAGGGCTGTGTAAAGGGAGTTCCTGCCCAGCTCTGCAGCCCCACCAGCCCTGGGCTCCTTGGGTCCCTTCCAGCTGCATCCATYGGGTGATCCCATGGAATGARCCCATGGAYTGACCTCCTTGTGCCCCTTCCAGCTGCATCCATGGYYTGATCCCATGGAATGACCRCCTTGTGCCCCTTCCAGCTGCATCCATGGYYTGATCCCATGGAYTGACCRCCTTGMGRCCCTTCCAGCTGCATCCATGYGGTGATCCCATGGAATGACCTCCTTGMGRCCCTTCCAGCTGRATCCATGAGGTGATCCCATGGAATGACCCCATGGAGTGACCTCCTTGTGCCCCTTCCAGCTGCATCCATGGGGTGATGCCATGGGGTGACCTCCCTGTAAATAGCACACAGAGTTCTCGGAGTTCTGGGGAATAAGGAATTGCAGCAAACCCCCCTGCTGGGATGGGGTAGGAGATGCCAAAATGCCTTTGCACATTCCTTATCCTCCCACCTCCACTTCTGGCTGTGCTGGCTGGAGCTGTTTCCTTTGGGCCACGCTTCCCCAGCAGGGTGGGCTCTGCAGTTCCTCCCTGGTGCTGCTGCTCTGCCTGCCCAGAGAGGCTGGGGCTGCCCTGGATCCCTGGCAGTGCCCAGGCCAGGCTGGACACCGGGGCTGGGAGCAGCCCGGGACACTGGGAGGTGTCCCTGCCATGGCAGGGAGTTGGAATTAAATGACCTTTAAGGTCCCTTCCAACCCAAACCAGTCTGGGATTCCGTGGTTCTCCTGGGACATTTTTGTGGCGGGTGAAGGAATGCTGAGCTGCCTTAAAGCCAGGTCTTTTCCTGCCTGTCCCTCTTAACTCCATCATTCCTTGACTTTGATATAACTTCTGAAAACTGCTTTTTGTTTTCCTTGGAATCAGTTGAATCTTAGGTGATTAAAAGAGAAGCCACCGTTCTCACACTTTATTTTTGTCTGGTTTAGCCCAYCTGTGCATTCCTTAGGCCTCTGTGCCTGGTGTATGGAACTGTGAATAGGCTTTTGAACAGAAACTGTTACTTTTTGGCTCTTTTTTTCAGTGTATAAAAGTTAAGAGTGCTGAGTTCTCCTTAATTGTTTTTTTTTAAATAATACTTTAATTTAATAATTAATACTTCCTTGATGCTATTACCACTTTTTAAATTTCAGGTTSTGTCYCTCCTCTCTTGTTGCACAGTCTGTATTGAGTTATTCTGAATGTTTTTATTATAATATGGGGATGAACTACATGTAAAYGTACAGAATAGTCAACAATATTGACAATAAATACAGTTAATTTTTGTCATTAATTTTTCAGTTCTGATGGTTTMTACCTTCATTCTTCAGAACTGGAAGGGTTTTTTTCTSTTTCAAATATATGTGTGTYTYTATATATATGTAGGCAAGTCATGGGGTCATGCAAAAAGGTCCTGCAAATTTCCTTGGGAACAATGYAAATGGTCTAAATTTTTGTACAGAAATAAAGATTTAGTGTAAATGTTGAAGAGTTCTGAGGGAGGGCCTCGTGCTGTGGGATCCTCATGGATGTTGTGTCATTTTTGTGTGTTTGGTTTTGAAACCTGGGTTAATGGGGGTAAATCAGAGCTGTGTAAGCAACAAATAAACCAAACAGTCTGTGTGGAAGTGGCCAGGGAATTTCTTGGAGATGCACTGTGCCTGGGATGCCAAAGGTGCTGCAGTGAACAGGTTTAGGGGATGAAAGGAGSAGAGTCCTGAATTTTCCTTGATGTGCAAATCTTCCTGAGAAATCCCAAAGTCTGGATTGTCCTGCAGGGATGGGCACAACCCTTTCCAGGAAGAAATTTTCCCTAATATCCAATTTAATCCTCCCCTGGCACAGCTTGATGCTGTTCCCTCCCATCCCTCGTTCCCTGGGAGCAGGTCCTGAGCCCCACCTGGCTGCACCCTCCTTTCAGGTAAGTTGTGGATAAAAATAAGGTTCCCCCTGAGCTTCCTRTTCTCCAGGATGAAATCCTGCAGTGCTGACAGAGCTCAGCAGTGTGGGCTGTTCCCTGGGGAGGACAGGGGCAGGGAGAACAGCCCCTCTTTGCCATCCTGTGGGCAGGGGCAGCCTGAGTCCAGGCACAACAATTTTCCCACCACGTGTTGAGACCATTCATTCCTGGTGTTTCCAAGAGAACGCTGGGATAATGCATAAATTGTGCATACTGGTAAGTGAGGTCTCTTTTAACTGAGATCAGGAGGGAAAACCCCATTCTTGCAGGGTTTTCCTGCTAGGAGCAGCAGCAGCACTGTTCCAGGCTGAGCCCAGTGAAGGAATGACAGGGTGGCTGGAGCAGGGACAGGGGGAAGGGCTTGGGGGAGATCTGGGCTTCAGCTCCTTGGAGATTTGAAATGGAACCTTATTCCTGCTGCTCTGAAAGCAAGAGGCCCCTCAGGATTTTGACCATTGGGTTTTTTCTCCTCACAGCCCTGGGGAGGAGACAGCCCAGCTCTGAGGCTGGGCCACTTMGCCAGAAGGTGTCTCTGCCTGGCAGTGACAGGGAACCTGTGGCGTGGCAGGGATTTAGGGAGGCAAAGGGAGTTAAACCATCATTGTTGTGTTTTCTGGGGSTGGGCACAGCTTTGCTGAGGGCACTGTGCTCCCTTGGCATGCCCTGGCAGATGGCAGGGTGGATATTCCCACAGTGGGACCCACCTGCATCCCAAACAAGCGATGGCAGGGCTGGAGCTGCTCCGGGAAGGTTCTAATGATCTGCACTTCCCTGCCATCCACCTGCACCCAAAGCTGGAGTCACTGGCTGTTTCTGAGCTCAGAGAGTGGCTGGGGACTCAGTGTGCCCATCCCAGCACTTCCCAGAGACTCTGGGAAGGATTGCTGGGGCTGTCCTGTGCAGGGCCAGGAGCTGGCTTGGATGATCCCTGTGAGCTCCTTCCAAAGCAGGATTTGCAGCTCTATGAATCTGGGAATTCTTGCTCCAGCTGTTCCCTTCCAGGGAGGCCAGATGGGGGCAGGATCCTCCTCTTTATAGCAAATACTTCAAATGAAGAGTTTTATTTTGCTTTATCCAAGGGAATGAAATTCTTTAGYCCAGTGCAGCCACCAAAAGAAATCCCCTGCCRCCCTCCTTCCCTGRAGTACCACAATTTCTTGGGTGGGGCTTGGYGAAATCTTWGTCATAGAACTGCTGTTACACAAGGGAAATGTGGAGCAAGGAATCACAGGATCACTGGGGTTGGGAAAACCCTCCAAGACCATCAGTCCAACCATCCCAGCACTGCCCCATGTCCCCAAGGGCCACAACCACAGGGCTGTGAAATCCCTGCAGGGATGGGGACTCCAGCACTGCCTGGGCTGGACAGGAATCTCCAGCACTGCCTGGGCTGGACAGGAATTCCAATGAAGGAATTTTCCCGTCTCCAGCCTGACTGTCCCCGGGCACAGCTCGAGGCCATTTCCTCATCCTGCTGCTCCCCTGCTGTGGGGTTATCCCTGCCCAGCTCTCCTGTGCTGGGGTGGTTTTGTGAGCATCATCCTTCCTCTGCCCTATCAGCTGAACGTGCTGCTGAACCTCAGCCCCCTCTGAGCCCCAATTTAATGATCTGTTTCACAGACCAGTAAACCCCTGAAGTTAGTTTTTATCTCTCAGGATGAGCTTTTATCACAGACAGTCACAGCAATTTTGTGCTGTTTCACTGGGCTCCGTGCCTGGGACAATCTAGCTTTAGTCTTGCCATAGTCTATCRTCTTTCTGCTTTTTTAAAAAATCTTCCTTCAGTAAATTTGACATTTTTGTGTTCTCTGGTATTTCTCCACGGTGAAGGGACGGGTTGTTTTTGCACAGATTGTTTTGCTGGCTGTCAACAGCAGGAAAATTGTGTCATTGTAGGAACAACTCCATTCAAACCTGAAAATTATTTACTTGATTTGCAGCGTCACAGCCAAAAAAATTCAGTACACAAAAATATTTGTTCCATGTTTGTGGCTCAGAAATCTGTGGATTGACAACACTTCTGCAAGAGTTGTTTGTGTTTTAATCTTTATTGTGCTTTTCAGCAAAGCTACTCTTGCCAGGGAATCTCCAGCACTGAAAAGGCTCAATGTGGTGTAACCTGTGTTAGATGAACACTGAATTTTCAGGCTGTGAAGGGAATTACTGCATGAAACCATCCCACCCTTCAGCAGCCCTGATGAGCAGACACAGAGGATGTGCTGGAGATCTGGCACAAGACATTCCCACGTGGAAGGTGAGTGGGCTCCTGCCCTGGGGACCAGCGTGTCCATGAGCATCTCGCTCCTGGCATCCACYGGGTGCTGCATTTGCTGAGGGCTGTGGTGCTTGGGCCATCCCTGCCCCAGCCAGGGAATTGTGCAGCTGCTTCTGTCCCTCCACTGCCATTATCTCGCTTTATAAAAAGCCCCATGAAGTCATCAGGAATGGCTTTCAAAGAGCTGAAAGTCTGCCAGACCCTTGGAAATGAAAATTATTTCATGAGTAAAGGTTTCTCCCCCCTTGATCCCTCATTGCAGAGGAAAAGTGCATTAAGAAGCGTGGATCACTTTGGCCAGATGGAGGAGACCAAGGTGAGCAGCCCTGTGTGTGGCACTGGGGAGGCACAGAGGTGTGGCATGGGGAGGGCTGGGGGCACCTCCAACCTTTCTGCTGGGAGGGGGAGGGCAGGAGCACAGCTTTCCCTAGCAAAGGTCTGGAGTTATCTCAGAACCATGGAATCACAGAATGGTTCACAGGGACCTAAAGATTCCCAGTTCCAACATCCACAGGCAGGGACACCTTCCACTATGCCAGGGTGCTCCAGCCTGGCCTTGGGCATTTCAGGGATCCAGGGGCAGCCCCAGCTGCTCTGGGCACCCTGTGCCAGGGCCTGCCCACCCTCCCAGCCAGGAATTCCCAATTCCCAATGTCCCATCCATCCCTGCCCTCTGGCAGGGGGAGCCATTCCCTGGCTCCTGTCCCTCCATGCCTTGTCCCCAGTCCCTCTGCAGCTCTCCTGGAGCCCCTTCAGGCCCTGCCAGGGGCTCTGAGCTCTGCCTGGAGCCTTCCCTTCTCCAGGGGAACATTCCCAGCTCTCCCAGCCTGGCCCCAGCTGTCCTGGTGTGAGTTATTCAGGTGAGGTCCCTGTTCATGTCACTGCTGGGATGTCAGTGGGGTCAGCTCAGTTTGCAGAAGTTTCTGCTGGCTCAGGAGCTCCTGCAGGTTGCCCCACTGAGGAGATGTCCCCTAGGAGAGCATGGCCCAGTGCCAAGTGAGGGAGGGGAGGTAATTTGTGATGTTACCATTCCTTACTGTGATTAAATGTCCCTTTATGGGTGCAGTAACAAAGTTGTATTTCCTGGGTTTTATTGTCTGGAGCCATTGCAGAGCAGTGGGAGCCCAGCAGGTTCCTGGTGGCTGCTCAGTGCTGTTAATAATAGTGCAGAGAAGAATTACTCCTGGTGGCTGTTGTGCTGGTGACCTCAGTGCTGTGTTAGTGACCTTTCACAGAGCATTCTGCCCCTGGGCACTGCTGCTGCAGAGTGTTCCTGGCCACGGCCAACGAGCAGTCTTAATATTTTATGGACTGCTGCAGGTTGTATTTCAGGGTATGAGATACCAGCCCAGCAATGCCAGCCAGGAATGTGCAGCACGTTGCCTTTCCCCCCTCGTTTTACAGTCAGAGGTGTTTAAACCTTTCATATAAATATGTTCCTTTTAAATCAGCACAGTGAGAGAGAATATTTTAAAAACAAGTCTCAGACATGGGTTGCAGTTTGCTAAAGGCTGTGACATTGGACATGTGAGCTCTGGTTCAGCATCCTGCAGAGTGAGGAGACTCAAGGTGCATGGATTGTCTATCAGTGGGAAGATTTAGCTATTCTGGGATTTCTTGAGTAGATTCATTGAGCTTTGATCTAAGTCTTGACCTTCTCTTGCAGCAGCTTCTGTGATCTGTGGACAATTCCTGTCACAGCCCATGAATTGCARGTTTGATTTTCCATAGCTGTGGGAACTGTTCTGCAGMGTGGGGGAGTCAGAGGGGCTCYGAGGGAGAGGGATCCAGGCYGGGAGGATCATGAGGCCATTTCACTGGAAACTCCACAAATGAACCCTGCACTAGCTGGAAAACCCTTGGAATGGGGAAGAGGGTTGTAACACTTTTCCTTCTTTTGCCCAAGAAGAAAAAAGGTGAAAGGGACTCAGTCACAATTTTACCTCAATCACACCTTTGTGRTCAGAGTTTGTTCCCTCTTGGAATGAAAGCATGTCCTGGGTGAAAAAAGGCATGGAGGCCTAGGGAGTAAATACTGGATTTCTTCTCTCTGCTCTCACACAGGGCACAAACATCTGTCAGCAGTATCAGGGCAGTGGTTGAACTGCAAAAGCAGCAGAGGTGACTGCAGAATGAAGGTGATGCTCTGCTCACGGTTTCAAAGGGAGTGCTCAGCCCTGTCTCTCCAGCCAGAGGATTCACAGCAGGAAATGCCTCTGTGTTAATCCACCCCTTTGTTGGTGATGTGGAAAGTTGGCAGAGCTGTACAAGCCCACGTGAAACCTTCCTGCTTTGGCAGAAATGTGAAGACTTATGGAATTATCTGAGTGTTCTCTGGGATAGAAATGAACCTGGCCTGCYTTCTCCATAAATTGTTTCAGCTTGGTTCTGTGAGAAACACCAACTCTGCTCTAAATTCAGTGCAGGGAGTTCAGTGAGGAGCTGGGGCAAGGAGGCAGGAGATGGGAACCAGTGGGTTTGAAATCTGAGGCTGGCACTCTGTGAGAAAACTGGAATGTGTCCTCATGGCAGCAGCACTCGGGGTGCTGGGCTGGGACAGTCGTGTGCAGGCACCTGAGGGGAGCACCAAGAAGGGATTTCTTCCAAGAAGGAATACTCCAGGAAGGAATTGCATTTCCTCAGCAATAACCCACCCCGGGGAGGGGAAAGCACCACCAGAGCAGCAGGTGCAGCAAACCAGGCTGCTCCCAGCCCCATCCAACCTGGCCTTGACACCCTGGGGATGGGACAGCCCTAAACAGATCAATCTGCTTATGCAGTAACAGCTCTCCCTGTGGTTCTGTAATGATTTGCAAAATGGTGCTAATAATGAAAAAGTTGGTCTTTAAAAGATAAAAGAGCTGTGTTATTTTGTTGAAGGGTAGTGAGGCAGAGGCTTGTCCAAAGGGACAAGTGTGGGAGGCAGGGTAAGAGCTGAAACTCTGGCTGCCAATCAGGGCTTTTCACTGGCATTTACAGCTGATAGTTGTACCTCTGTTCTAAAAATATAAAAGTTTATTTGCCTTAGAAACAGCAGGAAGAAGAAAAGGTTCAAGAAGAACCTCACCTTCCCTTCCTAGTTTATAGTAACTGATACTAATATTCCAAACCCTGAGTATGTTGAGTTGGGTGCTGAATCTCAGCTTCCCTCACCAGGAAATCTGATCAATACAATCAGAGCTGGCTGTGAATTCTTGAGGACCTTTGCCTTTGCTGTATCCTCTTTCTGATYAGCACCTGTGTCTAAGACCCTGTGGCTGTCTTGGGAACATTAGCAGGGGAGATAAATTAGGCTGTTTGACATCATCTTGTGGATAAATATTTTCTTTTCYGATTCTCAAAGGCCCCAAGTAAAGAACAGGGGAGGCTGTGACAGATGCTGTCATGTGAGGAGAACTCTCCTTGTGCCAATGGCCCCAGTGAATATCTTGTGTTGATATACAGGATCTTTTACACTTTGATTTTATATCCTCAGTARTGGGTGTTTAAATATTAACCTAATTTTTAAGTTTCTACAACCAGCTGGAGGAGCATTTGTTCATGTGATTTCTCTTTGCTTTATCAAATCTTYCCATGAAAAAAGTAAACCAATATTTGGCACCTTGTTCTTCTTCTTTTAAGTTTGGGTTTGTTTGTATTTTTTTCCCCACTTTAAATCATCTTTTGATTCAGTCTTTGAAATATTCTGGTGGGACACTTTCAACACTAAAAAGRTGGGTCTATACCCAAACAATGTGATGGGTGAGGCCACAGTTCCTTCTCTGTCCAGGAACGTTGGGAAGCATAAAATGATTTTTTTTCCATATCAATATTCCTTTATTCCTCCTCTTCCAGCCAAGTCTTTTTGAGTCACAGCAGCACAGTGAGTGGTTGGTTTACACACCACACAGCCACTGCCTGCTGCTGCTGCTCACCCCAAATCAGCCCATCAGCATCAAAAATAAACCTGAAGATAAGACACTGGAGGAGATACTCACAGCACCTCGATTCACTGCCCCCAAGAATATTATTTGGTATGATCTAATACTTTCTATTAATACTCTGAGAAACAGGATGAGCAGCTCTGAAGTAAAGGAATTCTTGTTAGAATATGTATCCTTTCCCAAAAACCTTTTTGTTTGTAAMGGAAGGGCCAATCCCTGACAAAGCCTGTGCTCCCAGCCTGGTTTCATCCAGAAGAAAAAAGACTGGCCAGCTGTAAAAATGGAGGGCTTAGAGAAATAGATGTGTATTTAATTTGGGGACAATCCTTTGCACTTGTCCAACCAAACCCTTAATTTTATTTATTTTTGCAAAAATGCTCTCTACAGTATTTCCATGCATTAAACCAAAAGGTGCTGGGGCAGAGGAGCCTTGCTGTGGGGAATGGTGAAAAGAATGAGAAAGAACTCACTGATGGTAGGTTAAAAACAGACATGGTGGCACAAATATGTATTTAAATGTCCTTTTCCAATGATACAGAGCTTGTTAAGTCCAGGTATGTCAGGAGGTTAAATATAGCACCTGGGATGTCAGGACATTTATCCATCATGCCCTGAGTGGCTCCTGTTGGATAAGCAGGACTGACTGAACTSAATATTTAAATATGTTAAGTACAAGAAAATACTTTTTGCTTTAAATCTTTGTGATTGAAATGCAAAACAACCTCTTTTTCTGCCCAAGTASTTTTGCAGCTTGCTGTCTTTAGCTCAGAACTGCTGAGCACATGCTCATTTATGTGCCATGGATAAATCTGGCCTGGGGTGTTAACCTGGGGCAGAGCTGCCAGGCTCCACCTAGGGCACAGCTAATGCTTTTGAAATATRTGTCCCCCAGAAAGTCAAGTATTTTCACAACAAAGTCAAAAGCTGGACTTGATGACCTTGGAGGCCTTTTCCAGCATTKATGATTCTATGGTTTTGTGAATATTCCATCAGAAATCAGACATAAATTTTCACAACAAAACAATTCAAAAGAAAAAAGGAATATTAACCATTAGTARTCCCTTTACCTCATACATGTTAGGAACGGGGAGGTTTGGAGTGCCCATCCCTGGAGGTGTCCCAGGAATCCCTGGATGTGGCACTCAGAGCTGTGGGCTGGTGACAAGGTGGGGATGGGCACAGCTGGGACTCCATGGGCTGGGAGGGCTTTTCCAGCCTCAGGGATCCTGGGATTCTCCTTGCCCACACAATGGCCACAGTTTTCTCACAYCTGTTCCTTGAGATTTGGAGCTGAAGGAGCAAAGACACAAAATGCAGGAATTGAAATATTTTCTCAAGTGACCCAAGAGCAGCACCCTCCTCTCCTCTTCCTGCTCTGATGGCAGAACAAAAATCCTACGTTCAGCCTAACTTTTCATTTCACCAATAATCTTTTTGTTCTCAGCCCCCTTCTGTAATTTCCATGGGTTATTCCATGCTTTTTTCCAGCCCTGAGCTGTGCTGCTGAAGATCTGCCACGCTAAAGACAGCTGCATTTCAGTGGCAGAAAAAGRGGTGCTGCTGTCCTGCGTGCAATTTCCGCCTTGTTTAGGGTCTTTCTGAACAAGATGCCAAACAGCAGTGTAAAATAGTCTGAAGGTGTGTTTCAGTAACACAGGGCTTGCACAGTATCACTGACGGAGAAATTCTTTGCAGGAACTTCCAGGATTGAGCTGGAATGACAATAATGAATTACGTGTTCAATAAGGAAAGCTGGCCCTTCATTCCATTAAGGGTTGTTATTGATGATGATGATGCTATGTTTGCCATCCAATCTATTGAGAAGCAGCTCTTGGGAGGAAAAGGGGCCTTTGAGTTGTTTCTGGAGTGCACACATGGAGGATCAGGAGCAGAGAGCAGCAGGTTACGCTGAGGTTGCTCTCCAGAGGCTCCAACAACACGCTGTGCTAATTTCTAGACAATTTCCAAAAAGGTTAAGAAAGTTAAATAAACAGAAAWCAGATTAAAAGGGGAAGGACTGCCTAGTAAAGCAAAATGCAGAGTAATTGAAAATGGCTTGGCCAAAGGAGACAGGGAGGGGTCTGCAGCCCTGGGCAGAGTCTAAAATACTTGGCAGAAGTGAATGAGATATGATATTTCATCTGGATATAAATATGAACTTCTGTAAAGAGTTAAAGAAAAAGATGTCTCTCAAGGGCTCCTGAGAACCATTTATTGAATAATGTGATCTAGCACATGGAAAGGGTTCGTTGTTGATATTGGCTTTTTAATGCACCTCCTTGAAGAACCAAAGTCAACTCTATTTGTCAGCCGAGTCATCCCCTAAGAAGTCACGTCTGTTATCATCACCCTGGTTCTGCTCCATACATCACAGCATTCCTGACCTTCCAAAATACCAGGGTTGCTCCCCTGCCACTTAATCTGTTTATCAACTCTTCTTGGACTTCCTTCACCAGGGATGTTGGCTCTTTGTTGGGTTCCTTCCCTGCAAACAGTCGCTTTTCACATGTTGCTGGGTCTGCGTGATCAGCTGTGAAACATTTCATAAGTGATAAAAACATTGACACACGGTTTGCATCAAGGTGAAAAAGCACTTCAGGTGTCCTTATGGGGTGAAACTAAAGACATGTTTATACTAAAGTTTCGTTTGCAGTGTGGACTCCTCAAGCTGAGAGATTCTTGAATTTGGATGGTGTTTATTCAGGCCCATCATAGGAATGAAATTGCCTCCACCAACTGAAATTCAGTATTTTTATCAACTCTGCTAGTTACGTTTTTTCCATTGGAGCACTCCCTTGGGATTGCCTGGGGTCCACCTCACCAAGCTCCGGCCAAGCTCTGGTGTGTTTTGGGTTTCCTGAGGAGCACGGAGGTGCCCCGCTGCCTGTCCCTGATGCTGCTGAGAACAGGTGCCCTCCCTCGGGGTCACCGGGTATATTTAGGGCTGAAACTCGAGCGGGCTGGAGCCAGATTGGCTGTGTGGGCCACACACGTCACCAGGAGCCACCAAAGCCCCTCGCTCTCACCCAGTGCTGCTCAGGAGGGAAGACTGGAGAGCCTTTGCTCCAAAGGATATTTACTGGATGTCGCTGGTAAGGACATTTTAAATGCATTTCACTTCTTTTCCTTAGAAGAGGATSTTGAGTTGTTTCCCCATTCTGTAGTTTTTTGGGAATACTTCTTGGGCTTTGCCCGTGGAAGTCAGTTTTTCTGTCTGAATAACTGGCTGTGGGTTGGAGGAGGAGGAAAAGACCTGGAATGGGGTTTGAAAGTGTGGCTGAAGGTTGTWACAGTGACAGGTTGAAGAGGTTGTGTTTATATGCAAACCACACTTCTTGAGCTTATTCATACACCTCTGCCTCTGCTTCACATGACTTGTCCCTCGTTATTTGAGTTATTCTTAACTTATTTAAATAGTTAACAACATGCTTTTCCCAATTAATTTTTGGCCATTTTTCTCAGCCTGTTGGGACTAAAAAGGGCCAGTATTCTGTGTTCCTATATTTAACCTGCATGACTTGACTTCCCTTGCCTCAGAAGGAATTGCAGTTTAGCCAGCTCAACCCAAGTGCCCCGTCAGTTGGCAGGATTAGCTTACACGGCAAATATCCCTGGACTCAGGAGCAGCTGTTCCAAAGCCTCATCCCCTCCCAACATTAGAAACAGGGCTGCAGACTCTGGTGGAAAATTGTAGCTTTGCCTCACAGCGAAATCAGTGTGTTAATTAATTAGTTCAAAGGGTCTGACACTAATCTGTGCTTTGTACTTCAGCCAACTCTGTGGATTTTCATCTTTTCCAGGTCTGAAGAAACAGAGAGAAAAAACCCACAAGAGCTTAAAAAACCCCAACCCCAGAGCATCTCTGTAGGCTGATGCTGGGAAGACAGAAATTGCCTCATTAACCTAAGGTCACTGAAAAAATATTTATGATATTTTTCTACATTATGCTCTTACTTATGAATGAAATAGTAGAATATAAATCTCCCACTCAAACAAGAGCTTGAATGATATAATGAAATWGTGTAGAATAGTCACAGAGAGAAGAAAAATGCTTCAAATAATTCTGTTGTAATGAAAATATCACATCATGTTTCAAGAGATCTCGTCTTTATCTATTTRATTTTATTTATCTCTTTTATTTTCATTGGATCCATAGTTGCTGTTATAATTGAAATGAGGTATTTGTCCAGAACTGTAATTTTTATCAGTATGTTTGAAACTTAATCCAATGTTTTTCCATAACAGTCCAAGTAATGCCAGATCCCAACTTTATTTAGGGTCTGCCTAGTTACTAACCATGACCCCAAGTGCTTTATGAGCTTGACTTGTACCTTCTCATGGTYCTTTCAGTCATGGGCTAATACTGTTTATTCACATTTTCACCTGCTGTGTGACCAGTGAGTGGGGGAGAGACAGAAGCAAACCCTCAGAATGGAGGAAGAAGAATATGAGGAAGTTGTGGAGGTAAGAAGAAAATGTGAGAGTAGAAATGTTTGTTTCCTGCCTTGTGACTGAATGCATTAATCACCTTACTGAGATGCTGCTCAGGAACAGAGGTTGCTGTTTGCTCTCTGAAGATTAGGGATGATTAYATATCTATTAAATGGTTTCATCACTAAAACAACAACAACAACAACAGTTGCTCTCGGAGGAGCAAAGTCTCCTGGTTCCTGTCATAGTTTCTCAGTTTAAATAAGGACTGGAACCATCCCACACTCACAGTGCGAGGTTTTCTGATTACTCCCTGCGTAATTATAGATGCACTGGGCCAGCTCTTTTCCCTGCTGGCTTGCCCTCTGTCACCCAATCCATGCTGGAGAAGATGGCTTTGGAAGCCCCTTTCTAGCCCTGCCTCTGCAGAAATGCAGCAGCTTTGTGCCACCACAAACCAATTTAGCCTGAGACATTGCAGAGATGGAGTCAGGTTTAGGTGACAGGACAAGGGGGGGAGGACTTTAAACTSACAGAGGGTAGATTTAAATTAGCTATCAGGAAGAAATCCTTCCCTGTGAAGGTGGGCAGGCCCTGGCACAGYGTGCCCAGAGKAGCTGTGGCTGTGCCTGGATCCCTGGAAGTYTCCAAGGCCAGGRTGGAGCAATCTGGGATAGTGGAAGCTGTCCCTGACTGTGGCAGGGGGWGGAAMYGAGGATCTTTAAGGTCCCTTCCAACCGAGGGCATTCTGTGATTCTATGATTCMATCRCCATTAATTTGCCAGTAGGTCATTTAAACTCAGGAAACTGAATAAAAAATTCCCRAGGAACTGGGCAACCTACAGCTGGGGCCACGGGAACAACAACTCTTATTGAAACAGTACACYAAATTAACAGTGTGCTCTTACTTGTTGCATTGCTACTACTCTGAAATTAACTTGTGTTATGAAATATACAAAGTCTTGTAAAAAATCACTCAGTGTTTGAGGAAAAGAAGAAGGGTAWAAGTGTAAACATCCTACAACTCATTGCCACCACACTGTGTTCACTGGACTGTTGATTTCAGGTGGTGTGAAGGCACTGCCAGCTTTATATATTTCAAATGGTGAATGAAGTAAAGACAAATCATTTGCCAGTCAGAGTAGTTAAATACATTTTGCAAAATAGGTGTCAGCARTCATAAAGTCGATTTTAAAGACATTTTACTACCTAGTACAATGACACCAACCCTTCATTAAATTCCTTATTCCCATGTTACTTGTAATTGCCTTTATGTTTCCTGTGCATTGTGRGCTCTCTGAAATGGATATTTATTTGCTCTCATTGTTTATTTATTCCAGCAGGAGTTATAGTATTTTGGGCTTTTTGTTCACACAGCCCCATTTCATCCTTTGTTTTTAATTTTCAATGACCACCTTGCTGTAACCCCATCCCTTGGGCTGAGGAGGCACTGCTTTAGTCACTTCCCTTGGGATACTCATAGTGAGATGCTAAATAAAGCAGGAACAATGGRGTCTGGTACCATTTTAAGCCTTTCCAGAATTTTTTGTATTTCCTGTGTCCAGGAAATCCAAGATTTTAACTTATGAGTTCTATCAGAAATTCATCTTCTGAAAGAGAAGGAAATGATAGTTGAATATTGAGTGGCTGAGGCATCACCAAGGATTTTAAAATGCTATTTTTAAACTTTCTCTGGAATTATGAGCCATTACTTYATGTTGTAGCTGTCTTGGGATGTGCAAAAATCCACAGTGAGTGCTACAAACATTTGCTGCTGAGTTACTTGAGGTTTTTTGGAAGGTAGAAAGCTTGTGGAAGGTTTCWCAGGGGAGTTTGTGGAAGGTTGTGTGGAAAGCTCGTGGAAGGTTTTGCAGAGGATTTTGTGGAAAGTTTTGTAGAAAGTTTGTGGGAAGTTTTTTGTGGAAGATTTCGTAGAAAGTTTGTGGATGGTTTTGTAGAAAGTTTGAGGAATGTTTTGTGGAAGGTTTTGTGGGAGGTTTGTGGGAGGTGTTGTTAAGGTGGGTCCAGCATGGAAATCACCTCAGAACAGCCCAGTACGTCACAGCTTGGCAAGTACGGCTTGGTCCCTTGAACTAACTTTGAGAAAAAGCTCTCAGAAAGGGGCTTAAATTTTAACGTCAATTTTTTTAGGTTCAAAGGGTTTTCCGTTCCCGCAGCTTTGGCAAGCAACCCCAAGCAATTACTGCTCGGAGGAGTTTTTCCAACATAAACCCTGCATTTTTCCATTTCCTCTCAGTGCAGTTGAAGCACACCCCGCAGACAGCGGGTGCTGTTCGRGCAGCAATGTTTTTTAAAGTTTTTTTCCCGTCATTTCTGAGCGGGGCAGGTGCGGGAGGCGCAGGCCCCGGCGGCCCCCTCAGCGCYGCCGCCATTTTCGAGGGACGGCGCCACCGCGCGGCCGCGGCCGGGAAGTGGCGGCCGGGGAATAAATTAAAAAAAAAATTCAACAAAAACCTCTCCTGGCACAACCTGGGGCTGTTTCCCATTGTCCTGCCGATTATCCCCTGGGAGCAAAGCCCTATCAGGGTGCACCTCCTGTCAGGAGTTGTGCAGAGCTGGAAGGGCCCCCCGAGCCTCCTTTTCTCCCGGCTGAGTCCTTTCCCAGCTCCCTCAGGCGCTCCTGGGGCTCCAGATCCTTTCCCAACTCTTGTCCCGGCTGGAAAAGATGCTCCACTGGACGTGGTGCTCACGAAAAAGCCAGAACTGGTGGAAAATGCAAAGATAAAGGGCTGCAGTGACCACGGAACAATGGAGCTGAAGATACAGGGAGCAGTGAGCAAAATAAATTATCCCAGGCTTTGGAAGAGCAGAATTGGAGCAGCTCTTGGAAAATCCCATGGGAAACAGCAAAGGCAGCCAAGGTCTTTGGGTGATCCTCCAGCATGATTTGCCTTGAGTATACAGTTCAGCCCAAAGTGCAGAAATCAAACAGCAGAAGGGTGGAGTGGAGGAACACAGAGCTTCTGACTGAGGAAAATGACACAAAAAAAGATAAATATACTGAAGGTGYAAGCAGGAGCAGACAACTGGGGAAAAGCATAAAGATTTAAAACATTACAAACTCCATCCCTACATCCATGGGCAATGTTCAGCTGGATTTGGTCTTCAAGAAAGGCAAGAAGGAAGATCCKGGGAGCTACAGGCTGGTCAACCTCACTTTGTTCTTTGGGAAGGCTGTGGATCAAATCCTTTGAGAAGCTATTTTTAAACACATGAAGGTCACGTGGAGAAGTGAACACTGAGTTATCAAGAGCAATCTATGGCTGATGAACCTCATTAATTTTTATAATGAGTTCACAGCTGCTGGACAAAGGGAGACCAGTGAAGGTTGTGTACCTGGTCTGCTTTAGGGACACCTCCCATTGTGGTTTAATCCCCAGATTTATGAGATTATAAATTATGGGGGGATAATGGGCAGTAAAATGGGTGGAAAAATCAGCAGGCTCASAGTTGTAATCAGCAACAAAGTTTAACCAGCAGCCAGAAATTATTGGTGTCCTTGTAGGAGCAGCCCTGKGGACAACAGTCATGAGTGTCACCAAATAAAAAAACAGGAAAATCCTGGGGTTTAAATGCTGATTTTTTAATGTGGTCATCAATGTCTTCCCTGTTATCTAATTTTACCCACAAGAGGCAGAAAATCCTCTTGTGGGTAAAWTTAGATAACAATCTTTCATTGATTATTTGGATGATTATTAGTTGGGGAATGTATGGAATAAAAATCCAATAATTAATGCAAAATTTGAACAGATATTCAGAGTTACCAAYTGCCTCCATAAGCAGCTGTGAACTAAAATCCTGTTTCTCCAGAAATGTGTTTTAAAACAGCTTCACAGAAGCTACAGCTTGCTGATCTGGCCTAACAATAATGGTTTTTTTCTCTTTTTTTTTTTTCAAAGTACTACATTGAGGAGACAGTTATTGAGGAGGGTGAGCCACACGAGGTAAATGTCCCTGTCATGCTGCATGGAGCACATAAATGCATGTAATTAACATGAAACACTAAATTAGCAGCCTTTTGTATCCTGAGGTTTAATTTTTCACGTTAAACACAAATATCAGTGAACAGTTGTTGCTTAATGCTTTATTTTTGCTACAAGTCCCTGCTGTGTGATGATCTAAGATCAGTTTACATGTATCAGTTCTGTTTCCTTCACCTTGTGTAATTTCACTGAAAAATTACACTTTTGCAGATTTTTCATCATGTCACTGGTAACAAATATTTGGGTCACCAAGGAGTGATTGCCATAATTTGAAATTCTACCTCTGAAACAGCTATAACCCAACTCTCTGCAGTGTTATCATGAAATATTCTTTATGGCATGGGCTTCTGCAGAAACAGAAYTTATTAATTCTTGGTGCATTTTCAGCTCTGTCTCATTGATGCAAATAACTCTCAGAACTCTGACCTTCATGAATTCCTTTATAAAGGCAATTCTTTATAAAGCTAATTGTTACAAAATAAAACCTGACACTTATTTGGGTGGTTTTGGAGCACCTTTTTTAGTTATGGTAATTATTTTTAGATGCTTTTCAGTAGAATACTAATATTAAAATTATTGCTRGCAGCATGACTATGTTGATAAGAAAGTGTATAAAACATTTAAACTTATTAGAAATTCATGCATGTAGAGCAGAGGCAGCTGGAGCTGCACTCTCCCAGACCCTCTGGAGAATAATTCCATGAGTTTGATGCAGGAACCAGCCAGGGAGTTCATTCCTTGTGGGGTTTTTTTAGGGTGGGTGATATATGCAGAGCTAATCCCAGTAGGAAAAGTGTCCCTGATTTTCTGTCTCTGTGGGGATCTGGATGAGAGCAGAGCACCCTTTCACCATCTCAGAGGGGTGAAAACTGTGCATCCTAATGAACTTTTACAGCTATAAAACAAGTGTTATTAATTTTCTTTTTATCTCCAGGTGGTCACTGAGACCATCAGCACAGACTGCTCAGGCCTTGAGACCACATACTGAGCTGAGCACACCCAGCTCAGGGCAGTGAAAACTCTTATCCTAATGAACTTTTACAGCTAAAAAACAAGTGTTATTAATTTTCTTTTTATCTCCAGGTGGTCACTAAGACCATCAGCACAGATGATACTCAGGCCTTGAGACCTCCACAACCACCACGTACACAGCTGAGCACACCCAGCTCAGGGCAGTGAAAAACACTTAAGYTAACAAACTTTTACAGCTATAAAACAAGTGATTATTGAATTTTTTTGATCTCCAGGTGGTCACTGAGATCACTGAGACCATCAGCACAGAGTACTCAGTCCCTGAGACCACCACAACCACCACCTACYCAGCTGAGCACACCCAGCCCTCCGTGGAGGATGCAGCTCCTCCCATCAGGAAGAAGACAATCCGGACTAAAGTGGACCCATCCAAGTTTCTGACACCTTACCTGGAACACAGCAATAAAATGAAGGACTTATTCAGTGAGGTAGGTTGTCCCATGTCTCTTATTTCATGAGGAACACCAGCTTTAAAAATGTTTTACAAGGGTTGTTTGGTAGTTATATTGCAAATATCTGGATATATTAATACTAAGCTCATGGGGAGAACGTAATAAATTAGAGGTGATCCAAGTTAGAGATGGATTTTTCCTGTTGTGTCAGATGGAATAAACTCAGTTGGCTAAAATGAGCAGAAGTGCAAATGTAGTTGAATGATTTTAGTTTATATTATTGAATAATATGCCCCAAATTCTTATCCTAACCAGATTAATATGGCAATAATTGCTAATACAGTTCTGCCAGAGCTCAGGGATATGTCTTAATTATTTTTTATCATTATTTTCTTCCAGAACAAGTACAAGGAAAAATTCAAAAAAGAAAAAGGAAAGCCATATGCTTCCACAGCCGATACCCCAGAAATCCGGAGGATCAAGAAAGTGCAGGACCAGCTCAGTGAGGTGGGTAACTAGTGCATTTCTAGGTTCATCCAGGTTCTGGGTGTTTATATGAAGGGTGAAAATGTCATAATTCTGGGTTTTTTAAAAAAAATCAGTCAGTTTTGCTGTGGAATCACTGAGTTTTGTTGTGCTCCAGGTTAAATACCGCATGGCTGGGGGAGTTGCCAGAACCATTTGCCACGTGGATGAAAAGGCCATGGATATAGAACACGCAAAGAAAGTGTCACAGCAAGTGAGCAAGGTGAGTGACTGCTGACTTTCCAACACTGGTGGATCCTGAGGTTACTGACAAGAGCAAAGTTTTGAGCTCAGGGTGCCAAAGCAACATTTATGCAACAGTTTAGAAGCACAGGGAGGGATAGCAGAGAAGTTGGTAAGGCAGATATAAGTGTAAAGTTAAATATTTCCAGTTACTCTCTTCAGATGTTACTGCTCTGAGACTTTGATTTAAAAAAAATCTTTAAAGCAAGGAGTTTATTCACATAAATAATATTTTTTTTTAAATGATACAGTGACCAACTTGCTGATCTTTCCTTCCAGGTATTATATAAACAGAACTGGGAGGAGAATAAGGACAAGTACCTGCTTCCCCCTGATGCTCCAGAGCTTGTGAARGCAATAAAAAACACAGCAATGTTCAGCAAGGTAAGAAAAGCTAACCACAGATCTAAGCAGCTGAAATAAAATGAGCTTTCAAAGTCAGAAATTGATTAATAATGACCATTTCTGGCATTTTTCTTGTAGAAACTSTATACTGAAGACTGGGATGCAGACAAAACATTGTTTTATCCCTACAATGACAGTCCAGAGCTCAGAAGGGTGGCACAGGCTCAYAAGACTCTGAGTGATGTGAGTATCAAAGCAGGGATTTGCATGTGGGTACCAAAGGCTGCTGGGTTATGGTGTAACCTGGGATGTGCCATGGACTTTGACTAGATATAAAAGCTTCACAGTGGAACAGAAAATAAAAGTGTGTTAAATAAGCTCTGATAGTAGTGGTACTTCATAGAAAAGTATGTACTTGYTACTAGAGTACAAAGTAGAGAATACTGGAGTATAAATCCATTGGCAATTTGATGCTGGGTTAGGAATGAATGAAATAATTAATTTATTAAATCAGCAAGAAGACCTTYAGTAACTCCCCAAATGCAGAAACTCTTGTCTCCAAGTCCAGTTCACTCTTGTGGGTCTGAAAATGTGCCAAAAACAGTGATAAGAAAAGTCAGGGATTGGTGGCACTGGGATTTGCTGATATTTAGATCCACAGAACTCTTCAACAGGGGATTYCAGCTCTCACGTGAAGATTTCAGTGATTTTTGAAGAGGTTCAGAAGTTCCCTGGTAATACACAGATTAAAGAATTCCTGCTGCAGGGGCTGTGGGCAGAACTTCTTTTATTAATGTGGTGGTAGCAGAGTTCAATGCTTTGATCCTCAAATAAATGTTTAWTTCTTCCATCCTTTCAGATTGTCTACAAAAAGGGGCACGATGAAAGGAAAGCAAAATTCACCTCTCTGCCAGACCCCCCTGATGTGGAACAAGCCAAGAAGGTGTCACGGCAGCTGAGTGATGTGAGTAGAACCTCTGCCCAAACCCCACTCCTGCAGAGAGAGAGGCAAAAATGTACCRAAGGAAAAGAAAAAACACACAGGAAGACCAGTTTTTGCTGGAGAAATTGGGACCAAGTTGCATAATCTTGTAATGCAGATGTCAGGTTTTAATTCCAWTCAGAATTTAGCTGTTACTCTTKTTTTTTTMAAAATTTATTTTATTGTGTATTGAAAATTATCTGCATTTTAAGATTAGAGAATTACAGTATTCACTCATGGTGGAGAAACRACTTTGAACCTGCTTCTAAGGTAAAATAATTCATTTTGAGAAAATTTCTTTAATCTTATATTTCCATAGCTTAAAATCTAAATTGTCATCAAGAAAATTTTATAACATGTAAAAAAAAAAGGATCAGTACCATAATTCTTTGAAATTAATAGAATAATAAGCTTTGTAGGTATCTCCAAAACTATAAAATATAGATTTAAAAAAAAGATTATTTATGGCATATATGTTCTTCAGCAATGTTAAAAAAGTATTGGAGGAGTTTTATTTTTTATGGTAAGTAATGCACTTGTGACTGAAAATGCCCCTGGAACACTGAGTAAAAACTCAGGCGGGTATTTTGTTGTTAGAAAAACTCTTTAAACTTTTAATACTTGCTTTCTGTGAGCTTGGATAAATAATGGAAATCACAAATKCCAGGTAATTAAAAGGGTTTGCTTATAACCAGTTCCAGCAGCAATCCCAGTAAATTCTGACTTAATGGGCAYTATCCTGGTATTATGTGATGAGGGAGAAAACAGAACTAAAGGAATATGTTAGAGATGATTTATTTATCCTTTTTAGGTCAGGGAAGGTACTCAGAGAAATAACACTGAAATGGTTTGGCTAAATTATATTTKAGGTGTTTTTTACCATACCTGCTAYAATAGTTATAAGGCAGGCATCAAATATGAAGCAGCTTTAAAAAGACAGCTTTGGAAAATGAARCTGTCAGGTGAAAATGGAACTGTGTCTTGGAAATTCAATTTTATTGTTTTGTTTCCTTATAGGTTATTTACCATGAGGACTATAAAAACAAAATCAAAGGCAAGTGGAGTCAAACTCCYTGCTATGACGTGGCAGTTGCAAAAATGAATGCAGAAAATCTAAGTATGGTGAGTGAATCCTGCAGAAAATCTTCAACAGCTTTATCCCTGTGCATGTTCATTTGGAAAATACTGAGGCTCCGTTTGTGGCATTGCTTATTTCCTAAATAATCCCTGTTGTYGGGGTCTAATTTACAATTAGATGTAATTAATGTGTTCTTTTCTGTCTGTCTCTGTTCCTAACAGAGGAAATACCAGGAAGACTTTGAAAACATGAAAGACCAAATCTACTTCATGCAGACTGAAACTCCAGAATATGAAGCCAACAAACGAGCTTCAGAAAACATCAGCAAGGTGAGGGAGCTGAGTGCCACCAGCTCAGCTTGGGAACGGTTCTGAACTCACACAAGTTTGTGCTGACATTGTTTTGGCAAGGCCTTTCGTGGTCCTTGGCCACCATAAGTTAAATAACAGGGGCATTTTTCATGGAAAMTTGAAGATTATATCATAGAAATTATTCATATCACAGGATGGTTTGGGTGGGAAGGGACCTTAAAGACCACCCAGTGCCACRRCTGCCATGGCCAGGGACAACTTCCACTGTGCCAGGGTTCTCCAAGTCCCATCCAACCGTGCCTGGGACACTGCCAGGGATGGGGCAGCCACAGCTGCTCTGGGCAATCACACAGGTTAGTGAGCATTTGGCTTTCAATACTGATTTTTAAAACTTCTTTTTTAATTTTTATTCTTTCAAGTTCAAATACAGAGCAGACTATGAAAAGAAAAAGGCTATTGCAGATTATAATGTGCTRCCTGCTACAGAGAACCCATTGCTGAAGCAATTAAAAACTGCAGGAAATATTCTGAGTGATGTGAGTATTATCAATGTGCAGCTACATCATTTTCAGTCACGTACCAGAAACCACACTCTGCATTTCTTCACAAAGCTTCTCCTTTGTAGTATTTTTAGTTTTGTAGACCCATATTTGTAATGAGATAGCACCAGCCAGAACAATTCAGGTAAAGAAGGAATTCTCCACAGATGGGTGTAGCAACAGCAGTGGCACATGGATGYCTAATTAGTGGATAGTTCATTTAGATCCTTGTGGATAATGAATCACAAGAGYACAGTTCTTCCCTTACTGTTTTAAGGAATTTCAGCTAATAATGGTAATATATGTGGTGCTTTTATATAATATTTTTATATTATATTCTGGTTATTCACTGTAATGGTCTTCTCAATTAATCTCTTTTATTTGTATGAGAYGAGATTGAATATTTCTCAGTGTCAGAAGTCCAAAAACCATTAGCCAGACCTTTCTGTCTTCCCTTACAAACCTAAAAAAAGTTATTTTGAAAACCATTGGGAAAACAGTGCCATCTGTTTCTCAGTCCTGTGAGAAAGCTTTTCTTTGGAACCGTTTCTCTGTTTTACTCTTGTCATTTTTAACATGGTGGGGGTGACTTGCAGTGAAATCTCCTGRGTGACCTGGTATTATTTGATTTGCAGAAATTATACAAAGAAGCCTATGAYCAGTCCAGAGGAAACAAGATGAATTACTGTGAGACACCCAAGTTCCAGACTGATGCTGCTCTGAAGAACTTTAGTGACGTAGGTGTTTCACCTGGGGCTTATCCTTCAGTACTGACCCTCTTGATTCCTTTTGCCTCTCAACTCATGGTTATTTTGGCAGGTTAAATATAAAGATGCATATCAGAAGAATATTTTGGGGCACTACTTGGGCAGCTTTGAGGACCCACATCAAATCCACTGCATGAAGGTTGAAGCTATGAAAAGTGATGTAAGTGTGGCAATCGTTCTGTTTTCCCCATCACTCTGGCAGTTCAGACAAAGCTCAGTTGTMGTTCCTTACTGAATGTTGCTCTTGTTCCTAGAAAAATTACAAAGCAGATTATGAGGAGGAAAAGACAAAGTGCTACTTCCCTCAGACCATAACTCAAGAGTATGAAGCAATCAAGAAGTTGGAGCAATGTAAAGATGTGAGTACAGGGCAGCAGTTGTTCACCACAGAAAAATTAACTGAGTGATTTCTGGTAGCATCAATGATTCTGAGTTTGGCCTCATTGCCATATGTGATTTTTAAAAAAAAAAAAATCTTCATCTCTGTTTTAGGGCCTTTTGTGACATCTAGTGATCAAAACAGATATAGCACAATCCTTTTTATAACAAGTAAACCCATAAAATGACAGCAGTWGTACCAAAATGAAGAATGAACCTCAAGCATTCACCTGCTTAAATCAATATTTTTCTAAAAATAATACTTCAAAATTACTTAATTTAGTAATTTTTATTATTATTATTTTATTATTAATTATTATAAGTATTAATTTCCAAGTATTTCCAATACTTGGAAAATACTTTATATGRGTTTTTTACAAACATTTTTTTATCTTCTTTCAGTACACCTACAAAAAGCATCCTGATCAAACCAAATTCACTTCAGTGACTGACTCTCCAGTACAGAAGCAAGCAGAGATCAACAGCAAACAGCTGAGTGATGTAAGTAAACTTTGGAAACACTCTGACATTCCCAATTTCCACCCTGTGCCCACCTTCACTTCATCCTCCAGCTTTAAGAGCACTCCTGAAATAATTGTGTAGGTGGCTCTGTGTATTCACAATTTTATTCCAGCAGAACAGCACCTGGAAAATAGATTTTTTAAAATAGTTTTTTAATTCACAGTTTATAAATTGGGCTGCTAYATATCTTCCTTTATTTTTCTTTGCAGATATTGTATAAATCCAAAGGGGAAGAAATTATTCACAAGTATCACCTCCCTCCTGATGTGCCCCAGTTCATCCAAGCTAGAGTTAATGCCTACAACATCAGTGATGTGAGTACATTTGGAATTTCAACACTATGAAGCTCTRCACTGATGGTATCACTTTTATTGCCTTTGTGATATTAAACTTTTTGGTGGCATTATCAGCTTTCCAGGAATGAGATAGAAACCAATATCTCCCTTAATAGCCTTGGAATTTTAACAATCTGGCCAGATGATAAAAAAAACCAAACAGCCAGGCTGTTTTCCCCAGTTCCTTTAGAGCACAAAGGCTGAGTTTGAAGCTAACAGGAAAAAATTTCTAAAGGTTGAGTCAAATGAAAAAGGGTTCTGCTTAAGAAAGGCCAAAAATGCCACTGATAGAGTTGTTCTAAATAAAAAGTGTAAAAATGCTTGTGGCATTCATGATCATCTTTGTAGTAGATTTAATTATTGTAATAGAACTGTAGTTTGTGTGCAGGTTAACATTTTTCCATGAGATTACATGGACAAAACTGGATAATTTAATTCCTGTAATAAAATCTCCTGTAATAAGAACATGGGCTTAAATTCTTTCTTAGAATTACTATTCCTGACACTGCAWACTCTTCCCTTGTTTCCCTCCAAGGCTAACTACAAAGCAGACTGGAAGAAAACCCTTGCCAAAGGCTATGATCTGAAACCAGATGCCATTCCAATTATTGCTGCTAAAGCTTCTCGGAATATTGCAAGTGATGTAAGTAGGATTTACAACCAGTGGAACACATACCCCTCCTGCATTTCATTATTTATWATTATTTACCTGTGCTGGAGACCTGTATTCCTGCTTTAGCAAAAGGTTACAAGRGACTCTTCATTCCTCTCTTAAACATCCCCAATTGAATATTGGGATATTGGATTGTTTGGTGAGGCTGATCAGTAATTTATTACTATCATAGTCTTAATTAAAAGCTGAATGTCCCTGAGAGTTGCAAGCCTACATCAATGACAATGGTAAGGGAGGGCTTGTAGCTACAGGTGTGGGTTGAGATATGTYCTAGGTGTCAAGACAAACTGAAAAATCCAGTAATCCTCTTCTTTTTTTTGACCTAAATAATCCGTGCTGTTGTAAAAACCAATTCTGAGGTTTTATAATGAACTGCAGCATTAATACTTTGAAATTCAGTGTTCTGAACCCATCCAGAGTGTGTTTTCCCTTTCCCAAGTGGGTAAAGCTGTTTTTTCTTTGTCTCTAGTACAAGTACAAGGAATCCTATGAGAAAGACAAAGGCAAACAGGTTGGGTACCGGAGCCTGCAGGATGATCCCAAACTTGTTCACTACATGAATGTGGCCAAAATCCAGTCGGATCGGGAATACAAGAAGGATTATGAAGTCACCAAGACCAAATATCACGCTCCTCTGGATATGTTCAGTGTGACAGCTGCCAAGAAGGCCCAGGAAGTGGTGACAAACACTGGCTACAAGCAGCCAATTCACAATTACACCCTCCTGCCTGATGCTGTGAACCTGGAGCTCTCCAAAAATGTGATGCAGCTTCAGAGTGATGTATGTCATCAAGAATCAGCTCCATTTTTAATTCCCGTCATGACTTCGTGACATCATTAATGTTTTAAGGCTAAATAATTAATTTATATAATCCAATATATATTATATTGGATTAACAGTAGGCTGGGATGTGACTGGTCTGGAGCCATTTATTTTCCAAACATTATCAGAATTACATGCAGCTATTAAGCCCTAGGAAACTTACCTAGCAAGTAATCACTTTTTTTATATCTCTCCATATTTGGCATATTCCCAGCAAATGAGCATGTTTTACTAATTGATGTGTTTTTATAGTAAAATTTTAATTACTGTGATTTTATTTCTCTTAAATACTGACTCTATCATCCTTAAATTTTAATTAAATCTTAATTGCTCCTCAAAAATGAATGTCCAGGGGAAGTTTTAAGGCTTTACCTGTTTTATGTATATAGACATTCATTTTTCTTGCCTCACTGTGTTTTTCTTGTTAATTTTTGAAAAGAATCTGTACAAATCTGACTTCAATAACTGGCTGAGAGGAGTTGGCTGGGTCCCAATTCAGTCACTGGATGTAGAAAAGGCCAAGAAAGCCACGGAGATTCTCAGTGAGAAGAAATACCGCCAGCATCCCGACCAGCTCAAGTTCTCCATCCCCATGGATGCCATGGAACAAGTGCTGGCAAAGCAAAATGCCAAGACCATGAACAAGGTGGGAAATGGTTGGATTGACCCAAAGTTTGGGTCTTTGTCCTGTAAAGTTGTYGGGCAAAGTGCATTCCCACGGGAATTATTAAAATTTCCAGTGGGTGTGGTTGTCCCTTGGTTAAGACTGGGCACTGAGAGGTCATGGTAAGCCTCTGCTCATAATTAAGGGAGTTTCATTTTCTGTTTCTAAGGATTAAAGAATTCTTCTCCAGATTTATAGTGCTTTGATAATCCTTTTTCTGTAGGATGTATTCACAATAAGTGAYGTGCAGAAAACCTGGAATTCTGTTAGTTTTGTACAAGTTTTCTGGAAAGTGGAATTCTTTACACTTGTCTCTAGTTATCCAGGACACCACTGATCCTTATTCCTTGTTTTCCATGGAAAGAATGTCTGTGAAAATAAATTCTGCTTCCCATTAATGCAGGGAAGAACACAGATTGGAAACTTCCAGCTTCAATATTTGTTAATTATCAAAACATACTTTGCAAATTTCTTACAACACTAAAGAAAGGAGGAGGATAATGTTGCTCCTCAGCAGCTTTGTGAAGGCTATTTCTGGTGGTAATAAAATTTCTAGGAAARTTTATTTGTTGCAAATGAGCAGAACAAAAGCAAACTCTTATGAGTTCAGTACCTTTTCAGTGCTAACAATTCCTTTGTYATTGCAGAGGCTGTACACAGATAAGTGGAACAAAGAGAAGACCAGCATTCATGTGATGCCAGACACCCCAGAAATCCTGCAGTGCAAAGTGAACCAGATGACCATGAGTGATGTGAGTTGCTGTGCTCACCGTGGGCCTCCAGTGCCTCGCTGCCATTTTAATGCCTTGTTTGAAAATGTTTAACTTCCAAGTTCTGCCTTCATGACACRTGTTCTCTTTCACATCTGAACTTAGAAACTTTACAAAGCTGGATGGGAGGAGGACAAGAAGAAGGGTTATGACTTGCAGCCAGATGCAATTCCAATAAAAGCAGCCAAGAGCTCCAGGGACATCGCCAGCGATGTGAGTCTGGTTGTGTCATACCGTTCCATGACTTTATTTAAATTTAGTGACTAAACCTGAGATCTTGTGATCTGTTTTTTCAGTGATAAAGCAGAACTTAATATTGCATTTTTTAACTGAGGTTTTTGCTGTTCTTTCTCTTTCCTCTCTCAGTATAAATACAAACTGGCCTARGAGAAGGCCAAAGGGAAGCACATCGGCTTCCGCAGCCTGGAGGATGACCCCAAGCTGGTGCACTTCATGCAGGTGGCCAAGATGCAATCTGACAGGGAGTATAAAAAGGGTTATGAGAAGGCCAAGACTAACTTCCACACTCCAGTTGACATGGTCAGTGTGGTGGCAGCCAAGAAAGCTCAGGAAGTGGCTACAAATGCAAACTACAAGAACTTAATCCACACCTACAACGTCCTGCCGGATGCTATGAGCATTGAATTGGCCAAAAACATGATGCAGTTACAAAGTGATGTAAGTAAGAGGTCCTTCAGCCTCTGCATTGTGTAGAAAGAMGCTTAGRTTATGAAAAAACACTGTAAGATAAATAGTATTATTTTGTTAGTGGAATTAGGTCGGATGTCTACAAAAATGTAGCAAATTATGCAAGTTTTTTGACCATTACAGCAGTTTATTTTTTTCCAAGACTCTGAAATATTTCATTAATGAATTTTAGCTTAGAAATAAGCAATTTAATGAATATTTCCTCCATCAGACTCTTCAGGAGCAATAGTTATGTACAGACCAAGACAGGAAAAGCTTCACTTTTCCTTAATACATTTTATCTTCTACTTCCAAATTTATGAACTATTTTATGCTTCATATTGTTTTTTATCTACTTTCTGCCTGCAGAATCAATACAAAGCAGAGTATGATGAAACTATGAAGGGTGTTGGGTGGCTCCCACTGGGCTCCTTGGAAGCTGAGAAGAACAAAAAAGCRATGGAAATTGTGAGTGAGAAGAAATATCGCCAGCATCCGGACAAGTTGAAGTACTCTGTTCCTATGGATTCCATGAACATGGTCTTGGCTTTAAATAATGCCAAAATTATGGATGAGGTAAGAAAGTGCTCATCAGAACTCATTTCAGAAGTGGGCAACAATCTACATCTGATTTAATAGTCAACCCTATTGTATGCAGAGCTTTAGAAAACATGATTTTATTTTGTAGCTAATGAATGTGTTTTAAGTGCTAAAATAAAAAGATAAATATTACTCTGGTGGTAGTAACACATCATTGTCAAGGCAGTTTGGATTTCAAGTGGAAAATAATGTTTTAAATTGTTTTATTTAATAATAGCAACAAATGTTYAGGTCTCTAATTTATTTTTATCCTTCCAGCACAAGTACAAACAAGCCTGGGAAGAAGACAAAAAGAAAATTCATATCACCCCAGATATTCCACAGATTGCTTTAGCAAAAGCAAATGCATTCAATTTAAGTGAAGTGAGTATTGTTTGTAGGGCTGTGACCTTGCTCTTATTTTTTGATTAGGAATAAGTGAGATGAGAGCATGCAAAATCTTACCTTGCTAACCTGTAGTAATTTTACAAAACCTATTAGTTTTCCTTTTCCCTGCTTCCTCTCCCAAAGTCAGATACCCAGAATTGCCAAGAAAAAGCCATGTTTACAGTCAGGTTGTGAGGTGTTTATGCAGACCATTAAAATATAACAGTTGCTAACAAAATACAGTAGACTTTGAGTACTGTTCATGTTTGTTACTGTGTTTATTATTTTATTATTGATTATTTTATTTCCCATGCACAAAGTTTTGTYCAAGGTTCAAAATGTAGGTAGCACTTGTATTTTTGGTAAAAGATGACATTATGGACTAGTTTTGGTAAATACTTGTTAAATCTGCATATGCTAAATAAAGTATTGTTTATAATTCTGCACATCTGCAATGTGGGCAGAAACAGACATTTTTATCTCTTTTTATTTTTTCAGATGACATCCTCATAGATGTAACTTTTTACCAATATTTGTGCATGTGGAAAACATATAAAGTTCTGCTTTTTTAAAAGATGCTTATTTTTCCTTTTGCAGAAAATGTACAGATCTTCATTTGAAGAAACCAGGAAGAAAGGATATGATCTCAGGGCTGATGCTATTCCTGTCAAAGCTGCCAAAGCTTCCAGGGATATTGCCAGTGATGTAAGTTCTTGGGAGAAAAAATGGGCAGGGACAGCTTCCACTATCCCAGGGTGCCCCAYCTGGCCTTGGTCACTTCCAGGGTTCCAGGGGCAGCCACAGCATCTCTGGGCAACCTGTGCCAGGGCCTCAGCACCCTCATAAGGAAGAATTTTTTCCTTATTTCAAACATAAATGAATCAAAGTCTCTGTTTCTGTTCTCTTCTAGTATAAATACAAATTAGGGTATGAAAAAGACAAGGGGAAACTRGTCGGRTTCCGCAGCCTSCAGGATGATCCCAAACTRGTGCATTGCATGCAAGTGGCCAAGATGCAGTCYGACAGGGAGTACAAGAAGGCCTATGAGGCAAGCAAGACTCATTACCAGACACCTTCTGATGCCCTCAGTGTGGTGGCAGCCAAGGAGGCCCAGGACCGMGTCACCAACACCAACTACAAACGCCTCATCCACCAGTACATGCTCCTGCCAGATGCAATGAGTCTGGAGCTGTACAGAAACATGAATCAGATCCAAAGCGATGTAAGTTTTCTACTTGTGACTTTTGTTTTCACATCGTGGCTGCAGTTTGGAAAGGACAGGATTATTTTTTATGAGCTGTCTTCTTTTTGTGGCTTTTGTTTTTCTATCACGGCAGTGTTTTGGAAAGAAGTGTGGTTTATTCTTTRTGAGCTGTTTGTACATTGTCAACTTTGCTTTTGTGTCCTGTTTGGCAGAATGAGTACAAGCAGGATTACAAGGAGTGGTTCAGGGGGATTGGTTGGAGTCCCATTGGTTCTCTGGATGTGGAGAAATCGAAGAAAGCCACGGAGATTGCGAGCGATCGGAAGTACCGCCAGCACCCCAGCATGTTCCGCTTCACCAAACAGAACGATGCCATGGACCTGGTCCTTGCCAAGCAGAATGCAAATATCATGAACAAAGTGAGTATTTGGGGGAAAAGCCAGACAGGCATTCACATCTCATCCATTCCAATYGCCACTCTGTAAATCTCTGTCACACCTTTATGTGGCAGCATTCCCCTGGGAAAAACAACTGTCACAAGCTCCTCTTTTTGCATCTTTTTTTCTCAATGAAACAGCATTGCTTAAAGAAATCTTTTCTCATTTTTCTCCAACGTCTATTCATCCCATTCTTACATAGATGTGACTGGTTCTGAAAATCTTGATAGTTTGGCTTCATTAGAAGCAAGACTGGACAATAATTAAGCTGATTTTGGATTGGATCATTAATTTGTAAAATAAATCTGCAGCAGCACCTTCACCTTTTTACTCATCCATATCCAAATGGAAAGGTGAAAACCCTGGAAGAACTATCTTCTGTCATTTATATTAACACATCTGATGTAACTTTCTGTCCATAGCATGCTTATACAGAAGCCTGGGAGAAGGATAAAACTCAGGTCCATGTGATGCCAGACACACCAGATATTCTACAGGCCAAACAGAACAAGACAAACTACAGCCAGGTAGAGTATTTTGATACATCTTATCAACATTTMAAATTAATATCTACTGGAGATTTAAGAACACAGGCAAGAATTTTATGTGGGTAATATTTTCCAGAGTTAAATATGTACCAGCTTCAGGCTAGCAATCTCACAAACTAAATTGCATTATAATATGTGGAAAATATAAGTCCTGCTTTTGAAGTCTGGAAGTGCATGGTCCATACTCTATGCTTTGCATAGAATTCAGTCATATTAAAAATTTCTTACTATAAAATTACAAGTTAATTGTGTATATTCTTAGCATAGCCTTGGGGAAAAGTAGGTGCAGTGATTCCAGCTTTTCTCTCAGCATTCAGATAGGAGAGGGTGAAAATTTTGCCAGTAGAAAACAATTTGCTTTGCATTTTATGTGGGTAATATTTTCAGAGTTAAATATGTACCAGCTTCAGGCTAGCAATCTCACAAACTAAATTGCATTATAATATGTGGAAAATATAAGTCCTGCTTTTGAAGTCTGGAAGGTCATAGTGCATACTCTATGCTTGCATAGAATTCAGTCATGTTTAAAAATTTCTTACTATAAAATTACAAGTTAATTGTGTATATTCTTAGCATAAGGCCTATGGGAAAAGTAGGTGCAGTGATTCCAGCTTTTCTCTCAGCATTCAGATAGGAGAGGGTGAAAATTTTGCCAGTAGAAAACACTTTGCTTTGCATCAGTGTTCAGAGGCAAATCTTTGACTTAAGAATGCCTGTACTTAAAATCAGCTGTGTACAAACTGACTTTTAAATGGCTTAATGAAAACCTTATTAAAATTTTTTTAAGGCAATCAAAAAGTGCTAACTTATCTCAGATGTATGTGTTTCAAATTCTCCAGATGGGTTTCAAATCAAGATAAGCTATAGTAGYAAGCTGCTGAATAGTGAAAAACTATTTAATCCCTCTCCTAAGCCTTGGAAGACCAGTATTCCTTGTTTATCAGTTTCCTATTTCTCAGTTCCCATTCTAMCAGCCCTTCTCTCATAACTGAAGCTTGAGAGGTAATCAGAATTTGGATCATTAGTGTATCTAAATAGTAGGTGACATACATATTACTGGTTTTAATTAATATTGTTTTCAATTTTAGAAACTCTACAAGCTTGGCTGGGAGGAAATGATAAAGAAAGGCTATGACCTCACACCCGAAGCCATGTCAGTGAAAGCTGCCAAAGCTTCAAGGGACATTGCAAGTGATGTAAGTAGCATTTTAACTCAGTGTGACATGCACTGACCTGGTGATTATAACATAGAGAGTCACAGTAAATTGAGATAGACCTCTCTGCTAAGGTGTGACTTGGAGTCAAAACCAACATTACTGACAAAACTCCTTCCTGAGCTGTTTTTGTCCAGTTTAACAAGGGTTAATGGCATCTTAACAAGTCCAAAGTTTGGTCCATTCATGGTTGGTCATAAAAAGGGAGGAGTTTTCTGCTCTTTGGGCTGCTTCATTTTCAGAGCAGCAGCAAATTTGGTCCAATTAGATGAGCCCAGTGCCTATCCAGAGAAATACTTATTACAACTCTCAAACAGGTGTGACACATGGACTGCTGTTACCATAACTTGGTACAAATACAACTRCTGCATTTGTTTTATTTTTATGGATAGAGAATTTATTAATTCTCTATATAATAAAGAAGAGATTTTATTAATCATTGGGAAGTGTTTCCTGTGCTTAAGTATCTTTATATTTCATAATTTTTCATTGTTGATGATGTTATTCATCAAAATATTTCAGTGTGTCAGTATTAGGGAGTTCTGAGTCAGATGGCACTGGAGACCATTCCTATTGCCATGCTCTCTCCCTTTCCAAGGACTCTKTCTTTCCCAGGGAGAGCATTCACTGACACCAAGTCATGCACATTAAACAAGGGACTGCTAAAACTTTACATGAGAGCCCATAACAAGRTGRTTATTTATWGAATCATAGYATCACAAAAWMGTTTGGGTTGGAAGGGACYTTAAGGATTATTTAGTTCCACCCTTTCTGTGGGCAGGGCCACACTCCTGTATCTCAGYTTGCTCCAAGCCTCACCCAACCTGGCCTTGGACACTTCCAGGGGTAATTTCATGAGGAACATTAAGATGAGGGAAMACATTGGGTGTTTTGTCACTTTCATGTTTGTCACTGTGGTTTGAYTGGTGCCACCTTTGCCATTGCAGTTCAAGTACAAAGAAGGATACCGCAAGCAGCAGGGACATCACATCGGGTTCCGCAGCCTGCAGGATGACCCCAAGATGTTGTGGTCCATGCAAGTAGCTAAAATGCAGAGTGAGAGGGAGTACAAGAAAGACTTTGAAAAGTGGAAGACCAAGTTCAATATGCCTGTGGATATGCTGGGCTTCCTTCTGGCCAAGAAGTGTCAGGAGCTGGTCAGTGATGTGGACTACAAACACATACTGCACCGCTGGACTTGTCTGCCAGACCAGGTCGATGTCACCGAGGCAAGGAGGGTCAACGAGCTGCAGAGTGATGTAAGCTCCCTTGGGGTTTAATTCACTTATTTCCATGTAAAATAATTACTGCTGYTTGGAAGGTATCTTTGATGACTCGCTTTTGATATCAGTATAGATCAGATTGGAGCTAAACTGCCAYTTAGACTTTTCATGGGGTTTAATCAATGAACAGTGAATAATCTGCTATGGTTTTGATTTTCACCTTTAACAGAACCTGTATAAGTCAGATCTGCAGTGGCTCAGAGGCATTGGATGGAGTCCTTTGGGATCTCTGGAAGCTGAAAAGAACAAGAAAGCTTCTGAAATACTGAGTGACAAGAAGTACAGGCAGCACCCAGACACTATTAAGTTCACAAGTATCCCAGATGCCATGGATGTTGTTTTGGCAAAATCTAATGCCAAAAATAGGAGTGATGTAAGTTGCCTCTAGAGACAGAATGTGGGATTCAATAAATGAATACGTTAATARACATTTTAAAAAGGATCTCTGGTTCAGAACATGCACTTAAAATATCCAGATAGCAGGTGTTTATAGTCAGGGCCTCACTGCTCTTTGTGCCTTGTTCAGAAGATGATGATCTTGAGTGCTGATAATTTACTCAGAATAACTGCAAATAAGACCTTTATTAAGCAGTAGGTAGATATATTGTTTTAATGCTGTTTCCATGGCATTACATGGATGTAAAGAGGAAAAAAAGGTTGTATTTCAGTAAGAAGTCATTGTATTATTTGATTTTAATATCTTATTTTGTTTACATCCCTAATTCTTGCTTAGTATATCTTTTCTTTGCTAATTTAGAGAAAAGGTGAACTGAAATTGCTGCTGTGCAGGTGAATCTTGGATCAGACCAGGTTTTGGCTTYTGTCTCTTTCAGATACTCTACAGGGAAGCTTGGAACAAGGACAAGACTAAGGTTCACATCATGCCTGATACACCTGAAATTTTGTTGGCTAAATCAAACTTGATTAACACAAGTGATGTAAGTTTGCATTTTAAACTGGTTATAGAGAATTGCAGGGTTGTATTACTCACCTCTACAGAATGTTCTCGGAATAATTCAGATTAATGTATTTGCTAAAAGAAAATTTTGATCTTCAATTAAATGWTCAGAAAACATTTAAATTGTAATTTTAAAATATTTTATATCRAAGGYTACAAAATACCTGTKATTAATAGCAAGGTATGGAGTTTAYTTTAATTAAGTAAACTGTGTTTGGAWARACATGCTTTCTTTTCAATAGCCAGATGTGGAAAGTTGTAGCATTAAAAAACTCTCTATAGAGTTTTATCTGCATTAATTCCTTTGAATCCTTCTCTAACAGAAACGTTACAAGGTGGGATATGAAGAGCTGAAGAAGAAAGGCTACGACCTCCCTCCTGATGCCATCCCCCTCCAGGCAGCCAAGGCATCCCGAGACATAGCCAGTGAGGTGAGTCTGCAGAGGGAAAATCAGAGTGGGGCACAGAGGGGGCACATAATCTAGGAGAAAAATGGTTTATATTTAACAGGAGGAGATATGTAAAATTTTAACACTGTTGTGTTGCTGCCCACCTCAAAACTTGTATAATTCTTAATGCTGTAAAGCTAATTCAATTAAATACAATAATATAAAGATGATAGTATATAGCCATGAAGAATCCCCTAATATCTCCTGGACGTTATAACAAATGCTAAAACCTTTGGGAAAAAACAGAAGCAAGTTAAAATATGTTACATTCAAATTGATTAACTACTGTATTAACAACAGAGAAATTGAAATGGCAGCTTGGAAAGAACTGTTAATTGTTGTTTCTGTGTTCAAATAGTACAAATACAAAACTGCATACAGAAAACAGCTGGGCCACCACATTGGGGCCAGGAACATTGAGGACGACCCCAAGATGATGTGGTCGATGTACGCTGGCAAGATCCAGAGTGACAGGGAGTACAAGAAGGACTTTGAGAAGTCCAAGACAAGGTTCAGCAGCCCCGTGGACATGCTGGGAGTGGTGTTGGCCAAGAATGCCAGGAGCTGGTCAGTGATGCTGATTACCGCACCCTCTGCACCGCTGGACGTGCCTGCCTGACCAGAACGATGTTGTCCATGCACAAGACAGTGTAGACCTGCAGAGTGATGTGAGTTGTTCTTTACTGGCTGTGTCACAGCCTTGGGTTGTCTGTCCTGTGTTCTGTTCTAGCTTTGAAGGAGGGGTCTGTGTGGCAGGGAAAGGGCAATGGAGTCAAGTTTCTTCTTATGGAGAACCAAGTGTTGGGAAAGACAAACACTGAGGGCAGTGGAGAGCCTTAGGAGATGAGTCCAAACCTGAATGGGTGGCTGGTGCATTGACCCAGTGGAACATGCTCCATTCAGGAGAACATCCAATGGAGGAGTTGGGATTTCTTGGAGTGAGGCAGTTGCTGAGCTAGCTTTTACCCTCTCCTGTCCTCCAGAATGTGTACAAATGTCTGACCTGCAGTGGCTGAGGGGCATTGGCTGGTCCCCAATTGGATCATTGGATGTTGAAAAGAAACAGAGGGCGAGTGAGATCCTGAGTGACAAGAAGTATCGTCAGCACCCAGACACCATCAAATTCACCAGCCTTCCTGACTCGATGCCTATGGTGCTGGCAAAGCACAACTCCAAAATCAGTGGACCAAGTGAGATTTCCTTGTGTTTGCATCGTGAAGGCAATGAGCACCTTCCTTTCCCAGGATGGTTGTTTTATGTCCTTCCATGGCGTGGGTTATTCAGGGGGGAATTGCATCCTGTTGCCTCAGGGATTTATGTTCTTGCTGAGATAAAATCTCTCTTTTGGAGCTGTAATGAGGTACAGTTGATAAGAAAAGGGTTAAGCTTAGAAAAGTTGGGGAAAAGGGCAGCGAGTTCCTAAGTCAGTTCAAAGTGACACTTTGATTCACAGAGCTGATGTTCTCATTGAGTTTATTTCCCTAAACCTGTGTGTCTTGTTTGCTCTTGTCCTCCTTTCCCAGCGCTCGTACATCTCAGCCTGGGAGAAGGACAAAACCAGCATTCACATCATGCGGACACCCCAGGGATCCTGCTGGCCCAGCAGAACAAAGTGAACTTCAGCGAGGTGGGTGGTTGTTGGGGGTGCATGTGTGTGCCTGGTTGCTGCTGTCCGGGCAGCAGCGTTGTCTGAGGGCCTGGTGGTGTCTGTTCCAGAAACTGTAACAAGCAGGCGATGGAGGAGGAGAAGAAGAAGGGCTACGACATGCGGGCAGATGCCATTCCCATCAAGTCTGCCAAAGCTTCCCGGGACATCGCCAGTGATGTGAGTGCACAGCAGTCCTCATGGCACACACTGACACATGGGTGCCATGTACTGGCAGTTAAACCCAGGGTTTGCAACTGAGCCAAATGCAGGCAACAAATCCATTACCTGTCACTGCCCCTTCAGTTGTCCATCAATGTTTTTGTTCACACTGTAGCTGTCCCTGCAAGTTATGGATGTGCACTGTTGCAAGGAAAGGTCTAGGTCATGTGGAAGTATCTGTGGGAGCTGGGTGACGGCTATAGCTCAAAGCAGGGTCCCTCCTGGGTTTGTGAGGGCATCTCCTTGTGCAACAGCCTGGAGTTCTGAGGTGTTGGGCTGCCCTCAGCACTGCCCATCTGCGTGGCCCTGACTCTGCAGCTATACAGCTGAGCTGTGCATGAGGAAAGAAAACCCAAATCAAGTTTTCATTTAAAAATTAAAGCTGCATAAAAAAGCCAAATTTTTTTGTATACTTAGGTATTAATACAAAATTGCATTGCTGTATGTGTTTGCTGTCTTTATTTAATTTTCCCAGAAGTCTCTATGTAGTTACATTTTATTCCCTCAGTAGTTTGAGTAAGACCTGATTTGGCCATTGTGCATGAAGATCAGTAAATGATTCTTTATGTAGGGGGTATTGAACTTCAGGTTTTTAGTATAGCTTTCATGATTTAGTGACTTTTCTACCTCTCAGTTACTGACCAGTAGCTCTAAATATATAGGCCAGGCAGAATCTTGGAAAATGTGAGTTTTATCAGWAGGATGTTATGTGGATTCTTTTCTACCTGTACACTGTAGGTCATCAGCTAAACACTTTCACACTCTAAACTCTCTGTGGTTTCAGCTGATAAATTGGGTGGAGATGATGCCACAGGGGTTGCTAGGAATGTGAAAAAATAAAATTATTCTCAGTGCATACTGTTTTTTCCTGCGTACAAAGTACAAGGAAGCGGTATCGCAAACAGCTGGGCCACAACATTGGGCCAGGAACATTGAGGAGACCCAAGATGATGTGGTCATGCATGTGGCAAGATCCAGAGTGACAGGGAGTACAAGAAGGACTTTGAGAAGTCCAAGACAAGGTTCAGCAGCCCCGTGGACATGCTGGGAGTGGTGTTGGCCAAGAGTGCCAGGAGCTGGTCAGTGATGCTGATTACGGCACCCTCTGCACCGCTGGACGTGCCTGCCGGACCAGAACGACGTTGTCCATGCCAAGACAGTGTACGACCTGCAGAGTGATGTGAGTTGTTCTTTACTGGCTGTGTCACAGCCTTGGGTTGTCTGTCCTGTGTTCTGTTCTAGCTTTGAAGGAGGGGCTGTGTGGCAGGGAAAGGGCAATAGAGTCAAGTTTTTTCTATGGGAGACCAAGAGTTGGGAAAGACAAACCTGAGGGCAGTGGAGAGCCTTAGGAGATGGGTCCAAACACTGAATGGGTGGCTGATGGGTTGACCCAGTGGAACGTACTCCATTCAGGAGAACATCCTTGGTAGGAGTGGGATTTCTTGGAGTGAGGCAGTTGCTGAGCTAGCTTTTACCTCTCTCTGTTTCCAGAATGTGTACAAGTCTGACCTGCAGTGGCTGAGGGGCATTGGCTGGTCCCCAATTGGATCTGGATGTGAAAAGAAACAAGAGGGCGAGTGAGATCCTGAGTGACAAGAAGTATCGTCAGCACCCAGACACCATCAAATTCACCAGCCTTCCTGACTCGATGCCCTTGGTGCTGGCAAAGCACAACTCCAAAATCATGGACCAAGTGAGATTTCCTTTTGTTTGCATTCTGAAGGACATGAGCACCTTCCTTTCCCAGGATGTTGTTCTATGTCCTTCCATGGCGTGGGTTATTGGGGGGAATTGCATCCTGTTGCCTCAGGGATTTGTTCCTTGTTGAGATAAACTTCTTTTTTGTGGTTAGAGCAGAGTGGGTACAGTGTGGAAAAGGGTGAAGCATTAGAAAGGTTTGGGGAAAGGCAGACGAGTTCCTAAGTCAGTTCAAAGTGACACTTTGTTCAGGAGCTGATGTTCTCTTGAGTTTGTTTCCCTAAACCTGTGTGTTCTTGTTTGCTCTTGTCCTCCTTTCCCAGCGCTCGTACATCTCAGCCTGGAGAAGGACAAAACCAGCATTCACATCATGCAGACACCCCAGGGATCTGCTGGCCCAGCAGAACAAAGTGAACTTCAGTGAGGTGGGTGGTTGTTGGGGGTGCAGTGTGTGTCCCTGGTTGCTGCTGTGCCGGGCAGCAGCGTTGTCTGAGGGCCTGGTGGTGTCTGTTCAGAAAGCTGTCACAAGCAGGCGATGGAGGAGGAGAAGAAGAAGGGCTACGACATGCGGGCAGATGCCATTCCCATCAAGTCTGCCAAAGCTTCCCGGGACATTGCCAGTGATGTGAGTGGGACTGAGTCTTTTCTCTCTTTAAAATCTCTGTGGCTTCAGCTCTGTGTTTTGTAGAGGTGAGTGCCACAGGAGTCTTGGCCACATAAAAACCCTAAACTAACACTCAGTGAACATTTTTTTCCTGCAGTACAAGTACAAGGAAGGATATCGGAAGCAGCTAGGCCACCACATTGGCGCCAGGAACATTGAGGATGACCCCAAGATGATGTGGTCGATGCACGTGGCCAAGATCCAGAGTGACAGGGAGTACAAGAAAGCCTTTGAGAAGTCCAAGACCAACTTCAGCAGCCCTGTGGACATGCTGGGAGTGGTGTTGGCCAAGAAATGCCAGGAGCTGGTCAGTGATGCRGATTACCGGCACCCTCTGCACCGCTGGACGTGCCTGCCGGACCAGAACGATGTTGTCCATGCCAAGACAGTGTACGACCTGCAGAGTGATGTGAGTTGTTCTTTACTGGCTGTGTTGCAATCACAAGTCTCTCTTGTGTTCTGTTCCTCTGCTGCAAGAGGTTCTTGTGAGGATAAGAATTCTTGCCTGATCCTGAGGGACTGAGGTTGTGTTGTGGCACTTCTTGACATGGACAGTCAGTGATGATGTTTGTGTGGGGTCATGCTTCGTGGCCCCAGAAGAATCCATGAACATTTTATGGGGAGAGTTGTGGCTGAGACCTTCAGTAAGGCAGGAGAAGAGCAACAGGGTAAAATATTTGCCTTTGGTAGACCAACAGTGGCAGTGGCAAACTCTGGGTGAAGGTACATGGTACAGAGGGTCTTGGGTGATGTAAMGCACATCTCATGCCTCTGCTACTTGCAGAATGTCAAATGGAGAAGGTCWTTGCTGGGGATACTGAGAAGATGGAGAGGGAGGGTGGTGAATTCTTTGGCAGGTACTTGTGGCCTTGCAGGAGTGGGGAGCCAGGTGTGGGGAGCTGATCTTCATTGGAGTCCCAGTCCTGGTGTCCGTTGGGTTGACCCASGAAAATATGTTCCATTTGATGGAATGTACTGTGGTAGGAGATGTGGTTGCTTGGAATGAGGAATTTGCTAAGTTGTTTGTGTCCTTTCCTGTCCTTCCAGAACGTGTTACAAGGTCTGACCTGCAGTGGCTGAGGGGCATTGGCTGGTCCCCAATTGGATCATGGATGCTGAGAAAGAACAAGAGGGCGAGTGAGATCCTGAGTGACAAGAAGTATCGTCAGCACCCAGACACCATCAAATTCACCAGCCTTCCTGACTCGATGCCCATGGTGCTGGCAAAGCACAACTCCCAAATCATGGACCAAGTGAGATTTCTTGTGTTTGCATCTGAAGGCAATGAGCACCTTCCTTTTCCCAGGATGTTGTTCTATGTCCTTCAAGGCCCAGGTTGTGCAAGGGGAAATTCCCTCTTGCCTAAGGGATTTGTGTACCTTGTATGAGATTAAAATTTTTGTTTCGTGGTTGGAGATAATGGGCTACAGTGTGGAAAAGAAAAGGGTGAAGCATTAGAAAGGATTGGGGAAAGGGCAGGAGTTTCTGAGCAGTTCAAAGTAGAGGCTTCTTGCTTTGGTTCAAGGAGACTAATGTTTCATTTGAGTTTGTTTCCCCAAACTGAGTATCTTATTGTCCTTGTGCTCCTCGTTCCCAGCGCTCGTACATCTCAGCCTGGGAGAAGGACAAAACCAGCATTCACATCATGCGGACACCCCAGGGATCCTGCTGGCCCAGCAGAACAAAGTGAACTTCAGGAGGTGGGTGGTTGTTGGGGGTGCAGTGTGTGTCCCCTGCGTTGCTGCTGTTTTTGGGGGCCCTGGGCAGCAGCGTTGTCTGAGGGCCTGGTGGTGTCTGTTCCAGAAACTGTACAAGCAGGCGATGGAGGAGGAGAAGAAGAAGGGCTACGACATGCGGGCAGATGCCATTCCCATCAAGTCTGCCAAAGCTTCCCGGGACATCGCCAGTGATGTGAGTGCACAGCAGCCCTTGTGGCACACACTGGGACTGAGTCTTTTCTTTCTTTAAAGTCTCTGTGGCTTCAGCTCTGTGTTTTGTAGAGGTGAGTGCCACAGGAGTCTTGGCCACATAAAAAACCCTAAACTAACACTCAGTGAACATTTTTTTCCTGCAGTACAAGTACAAGGAAGGGTATCGGAAGCAGCTGGGCCACCACATTGGGGCCAGGAACATCGAGGATGACCCCAAGATGATGTGGTCGATGCATGTGGCCAAGATCCAGAGTGACAGGGAGTACAAGAAAGCCTTTGAGAAGTCCAAAACCCACTTCAGCAGCCCTGTGGACATGCTGGGAGTGGTGTTGGCCAAGAAATGCCAGGAGCTGGTCAGTGATGCTGATTACCGGCACCCTCTGCACCGCTGGACGTGCCTGCCGGACCAGAATGACGTTGTCCATGCCAAGACAGTGTATGACTTGCAGAGTGATGTGAGTTCCTTACTGGCTGTGTCACAGCCTTGAGTTGTCTGTTATTTTGAGGAGGTCTCTATGGTGTGGGAAGGTCAAAGGAATTAAAATCCTTTTTTTTCCGGTGAACCAAGAGTTGGCAGAGGTAAAAAATTGTGCAGCTGAGAATAGTGTGAAGAGCCTTAGGATATGATATAAAAGGCTCCTCCAATYTCTCTGCCAGATGCAGATTTAGAAATGGTGTCGGTCTTTGCTGGCAATACCTAGAAGGTATAGGGAYAAGATTTGTGGATTGCTTGATAGCCTCTTCTGATGTTGCAGGGGCAGAGAGACAGGTTTTTGGGAGCTGAGGTTATCCAGAGTCACTTTTGTGGCACAAGCTGGTGGGTTGACCTAGTGGAACATGTTCCATTAAGTAGAGCTTCCGGTGGTAGGAGATTAGGTTGCTTGGATTGAGGAATTTGCTAAGTTGCATTGCTTCCTTTCCTGTCCTTCCAGAATGTGTACAAGTCTGACCTGCAGTGGCTGAGAGGCATTGGCTGGTCCCCAATTGGATCACTGGATGCTGAGAAGAACAAGAGGGCGAGTGAGATCCTGAGTGACAAGAAGTATCGTCAGCACCCAGACACCATCAAATTCACCAGCCTTCCTGACTCGATGCCCATGGTGCTGGCAAAGCACAAGGGGGCTGCTGAACTTGTCCTTGGAACTTCTCGCAAAGGCTTCTTGTACTCCCGTCCACTCTCGGATTTGGCCACGTGCATTGACCCGAATATCTTGGGGTCATCCTCAATGTTCCGTGGCGCCAAGATGTGGTTGGCTCCAGCGCTGGTTGCGATACGCTTCCTTGTACTTGTACTGCATGGAACAAAAAATGTTCACTGAGTGTTAGTTTAGGGGTGTTATATGCTGGCCAAGACTCTGTGGACAGCCATCTCAAAACATAGAAGCTGAAGCCACAGAGATTTGTTAAAGATGAAAAAGACTCAGTGTAGTTGCCCGAGCATCTGTGCACTCACATCACTGGCAATGTTCCGGGAAGTTTGGCAGACTTGATGGGGAATGGGCATCTGCCCGCATGTCGTAGCCTTCTTTCTTCTCCTCCTGCCATCGCCTGCTTGTACAGTTTCTGGAACAGACACGCAACCAGGCCTCAGACAACGCTGCTGCCCAGCACTGGCAGCAACCAGGCGACACACACGTGCACCAGCCCAATCAACCACCCACCTCCTGAGTTCACTTTGTTCTGCTGGCCAGCAGGATCCCATGGGGTTGTTCCTGGCTGATGTGAATGCTGGTTTTGTCCTTCTCCCAGGCTGAGATGTACGAGCGCTGGGAAACGAGGACAAAGGAAACATAGACACCATGTTTGGAAACAAACTCAATGAGAACATCAGCTCTTGAACCAAAGCAAGAGGACTCTACTTTGAACTGACTCAGAGACTCTGCCTTTCCCCAACCTTTCTAATGCTTCACCTTTTCTTTTCCCACACGTAGCCCATAAACTCACCACAAACAAAATTTAATCTCATACAAGGAATCAATCCTGAGGCAAGAGGGATTTTTCCCCTTGAACAACCTGGCCTTTGAAGGACATAGAACAACATCCTGGGAAAGGAAGGTGCTCATATGCCTTCAAGATGCAAACACAAGGAAATCTCACTTGTCCATGATTTGGGAGTTGTGCTTTTGCCAGCACCATGGGCATCGAGTCAGGAAGGCTGGTGAATTTGTGGTGTCTGGGTGCTGGACGATACTTCTGTGTCACTGCAGGATCTCACTCGCCCTCTTGTTTCTTCTCAGCATCTCAGTGATCCAATTGGGGACCAGCCAATGCCCCTCAGCCACTGCATGGTCAGACTTGTACACGTTCTGGAAGGACAGGGAAAAAGCAACAATCAACTTAGCAATTTCCTCATCAAGCAACCACATCTCCTACCACCGAGTCATCTTCATCCATGTTCTATTCCTCTGCGTCAAAACCACCAGGACTGGGCCTCACACTAAGAGTGATCCCTCTAACTAACCATGGCTTCCCAA
>NDFG01000165.1:238346-308529 GCA_002167245.1 Sporophila hypoxantha
ATTCTTTAAAGGCGCCAGGAACATTGCAAGGGAACGACCGCCCCAAAGATGATGTGGTCGATGACGCTGGCCAAGATCAGAGTGACAGGGAAGTACAAGAAGCGACTTTTGAGAAGTCCAAGAACAAGGTTCAGCAGCCCCGTCGGACAATGCTGGGAGTGGTGTTGGCCAACGAAAGTGCCAGGAGCTGGTCAGTGATGCTGATTAGCCGGCAACCTCTGAACCGCTGGACGTGCCTGCCTGGACGCAGAACGATGTTGTTCCATGCCAAGAACAGTTACGACCTGAGACTGCAGGAAGTGATACTTTAACTGGGCTTGTCAACGCCCTTGGCGTTGTTCTGTGCCTGTGTTTCTGTTCTACGCTTGAAAGGAGGGGTCTGTGTGGCAGGGAAAGGGGCCAATGGAGTCAAGTTCTTCTATGGAGAACAAGTGTTGGGAAGACAAACATGAGGGCAGTGGAAGAGCCTTGGGAGATGAGTCCAAAACTGATGGTGGTGGTGCATTGATCCAGTGGAAAGCACTGCTCCATTCAGGAGAACATCACTGGTTAGAGTTGGGATTTCTTGGAGTGAGGCAGTTGCGTGAGCCTGAGGCTTTTACCTCTCCTGTCCTTCCAGAATGTGTAGTCTGACCTGAGTGGTGAGGGGCACTTGGCTGGTCTCCACAATTGGATCATTGGATGTTGAAAAGAACAAGGTGGCGAGTGAAGATCCCTGAGTGAGAAGTATGTCAGCACCAGACACCATCAAATTCACCAGCCTTCCTGAATCGACTGCCTATGGTGTGGAGCACATCCAAATCATGGACCAAGTGAGATTTCTTGTGTTTGCAATCGTGTAGGCAATGAGCACCTTCCCGTTTCCCAGGATGTTGTTTTATGTCCTCCATGGCGTGGGTTATTCAGGGGGGGATATTGGCATCCTGTTGCTCAGGGATTTAATGTTCCTTGCTGGAGATAAAACTGCTCTCTTTGGGAGCTGATGAGGTACATGTGTGAATAAGAAAAGGTTAAGCCTTTTAGAAAAGTTGGGGGAAAAGGGCACCGAGTTCCCTAACGTCATTCAAAAGTGTACACTTTGATTCACAGAGCTGATGTTCTCATATTGAGTTTATTTCCCTAAACCTGTGTGTTCTTGTTTCTCTTGTCCTCCTTTCCCAGCGCTCGTACATCTCAGCCTGGGAGAAGGACAAAACCCAGCATTCACATCATGCCAGACACCCAGGGATCCTGCTGGCCAGCAGAACAAAGTGAACTTCAGCGAGGTGGGTGGTTGTGGGGAGTGCAGTGTGTGTGCCTGGTTGCTGCTTGTGCCCGGGCAGCAGCGTTGTTCTGAGGGCCTGGTGGTGTCTGTTCCAGAAACTGTACAAGCAGGCGATGGAGGATGGAGAAGAAGAAGGGCTACGACATGCGGGCAGATGCCATTACCCATCAAGTCTGCCAAAGCTTCCCGGGACATCGCCAGTGATGTGAGTGCACAGCAGTCCTCATGGCACACACTGACACATGGGTGCCATGTACTGGCAGTTAAACCACAGGGTTTTGCAACTGAAGCCAAATGCAGGCAACAAATCCATTACCTGTCACTGCCCTTCAGTTGTCATCAATGTTTTTTGTTCACACTGTAGCTGTCCCTGCAAGTTATGGATGTGCACTGTTGCAAGGAAAGGTCTAGGTCATGTGGAAGAGTAGCTGTGGGAGCTGGGTGACTGCTATAGCTCAAAACAGGGTCCCTCCTGGGTTTGTGAGGGCATCTCCTTGTGCAACAGCCTGGAGTTCTGAGGTTTGGGCTGCCCTCAGCACTGCCCATCTGCGTGGCCCTGACTCTGCAGCTTACACAGCTGAGCTGTGTGTGAGGAAAGAAAACCAAATCAAGTTTTCATTAAAATTAAAGCTGCATAAAAAAGCCAAATTTTTTGTATACTTAGGTATTAATACAAAATTTGCATTGCTGTATTGTGTTTGCTGTCTTATTTAATTTTCCCAGAAGTCTCTATGTAGTTACATTTTATTCCGCTCAGTAGTTGAGTAAGACTGATTTGGCCATTGTGCATGAAGATCAGTAAATGATTCTTTAATGTAGGGGGTATTGAACTTCAGGTTTTTAAGTATAGCTTTCATGATTTAAGTGAGTTTTCTACCTCTCAGTTACTGACCAGTAGCTCTAAATATATAGGCCAGGCAGAATCTTGGAAAATGGTGAGTTTTATCAGTAGGATGTTATGTGGATTCTTTTCTACCTGTACAGCACTGTAGGTCAGTCAGCTAAACACTTTTCAACTCTAAACTCTCTGTGGTTTCACTGATAAATTGGGTGGAGAATGATGCCACAGGGGTTGCTAGGAATGTGAAAAAAACTAAAAATAATTCTCAGTGCATACTGTTTTTTCCTGCAGTACAAGTACAAGGAAGGGTATCGCAAACAGCTGGGCCACCACATTGGAAGCCAGGAACATTGAGGATGACCCAAGAATGATGTGGTCAATGCATGTGGCCAAGATCCAGAGTGACAGGGAGTACAAGAAGGACTTTGAGAAGTCCAAGACAAGGTTCAGCAGCCCCGTGGACATGCTGGGAGTGGTGTTGTGCCAAGAATGCCAGGAGCTGGTCAGTGATGCTGATTACCGGCACCCTCTGCACCGCTGGACGTGACTGCCGACCAGAACGACGTTGTCCATAGCCAAGACCAGTGTAACGACCTGCAGAGTGATGTGAGTTGTTCTTTTTTACTGGCTGTGTCACAGCCTTGGGTTCTGTCTGTGTTTCTGTTCTAGTTTTGAAGGAGGTGGCTGTGTGGCAGGGAAAGGGCATATGAGTCAAGTTTTTTCTTATGGAGAACCAAGAGTTGGGAAAGACAAACTGCTGAGGCAGTGGGAGAGCCTTAGGAGATGGGTCCAAACACTGAATGGGTGGCTGATGGGGTTGACCCAGTGGAAGTAAACTCCATTTCAGAGAGAACATCCATTTGGTAGGAGCTGGGATTTCTTGGAGTGAGGCAGTTGCTGAGGCTAGCTTTTACCTCTCCTGTACTTTTCCAGAATGTGTACAAGTCTGAACCTGCAGTGGCTGAGGGCATTGGCTGGTCCCCAATTGGATCGACTGGATTGCTGAGAAGAACAAGAGGGCGAGCTGAGATCCTGAAGTGACAAAGAAGTTATCGTCAGCACCCAGACACCATCAAATTCACCAGCCTTCTGACTCGATGCCCATGGTGCTGGCAAAGCACAACTCCAAAAATCATGGACCAAGTGAGATTTCTTTATGTTTGCATTCTGAAGGAAATGAAGCACCTTCCTTTTCCCAGGATGTTGTTTACTATGTCCTTCCATGGCGTGGGTTATTGGAGGGGGATATTGCATCCTGTTGCCTCAGGGATTATGTTCTTGTTTGAGAATAAAACTCTTTTTTGTGTTAGAGCAGTAGTGAGGTACAGTGTGGAAAAGGGTGAAGCATTAGAAAGGTTTGGGGAAAGGGCACGAGTTCCTAAGTCAGTTCAAAGTGACACTTTGGTTCATGGAGCTGAGTTCTCGTTGAGTTTGTTTCCCTAACCTGTGTGTTCTTGTTTGCCTCTTGTCCTCCTTTCCAGCGCTCGTACATCTCAGCCTGGAGAAGGACAAAACCAGCATTCAGCATCATGCAGACACCCCAGGGATCCTGCTGCCAGCAAGAACAAAGTGAACTTCAGTGAGGTGGGTGGTTGTTGGGGGTGCAGTGTGTGTCCGCTGTTGCTGCTGTGCCGGCAGCAAGCGTTGTCTGAGGGCCTGGTGGTGTCTGTTCCAGAAACTGTACAAGCAGGCGATGGAGGAGGAGAAGAAGAAGGGCTACGACATGCGGGCAAGATGCCATTCCATCAAGTCTGCAAAGCTTCCGGGGACATCGCCAGTGAGTGAGTGAAGCAGCCCTTGTGGCACACACTGGATGGATCTTTTCTTTCTTTAAAGTCTCTGTGGCTTCAGCTCTGTGTTTTCTAGAGGACAGTGGCCACAGGAGTCTGGCCACAATAAAAAAACCCTAAACTAACACTCAGTGAACATTTTTTCCTGCAGTACAAGTAAAGAAGGAATATCGAAAGCAGCTGGGCACCACACTTGGGGCCAGGAACATCGAGGATGACCCCAAGATGAATGTGGTCGATGCATGTGGCCAAGATCCAGAGTGACAGGGAGTACAAGAAAGCCTTTGAGAAGTCCAAGACCAACTTCAGGCAGCCCCGTGGACATGCTGGAGTGGTGTTGGCCAAGAATGCCAGGAGCTGGTCAGTGATGCTGATTACGGCACCTCTGCACGCTGGACGTGCCTAGCCGGACCAGAACAGATGTTGTCCATGCCAAGACAGTGTATGACTTGCAGAGTGATGTGAGTTGTTCCTTACTAGCTGTGTTGCAATTACAAAGTCTCTCTTGTGTTCTGTTCTTCCTGCTGCAAGAGGTCCTTGTGGGGATAAGAATTCTTGGCTGATCCTGAGGGACTGAGATTGTGTTGTGGCACTTCTTGACATGGACAGTCAGTGATGATGTTTGTTGGGGTCATGCTTCGTGCCCCAGAAGAATCCTTTCTTACATGACATTTTATGGGGAGAGTTGTGGCTGAGACCTTCAATAAGGCAGGAGAAGGAGCAACAGGGTAAAATATTTGCCATTTGTAGACCAACAGGGCAGTGGCAACTGGGTGAAGGTACATGGTACAGAGGGTCTTGGGTGATGTAATGCACATCTCATGCCTCTGCTACTTGCAGAATGTCAAATGGAGAAGGTCATTGCTGGGGATACTGAGAGATGGAGAGGGAGGGTGGTGAATTCTTTGGCAAGGTACTTGTGGCCTTGCAGGAGTGGGGAGCCAGGTGTGGGGAGCTGATCTTCATTGGAGTCCCAGTCCTGGTGTCCGTTGGTTGACCCACGAAAAATATGTTCCATTTGATGGAATGTACTGTGGTAAGGAGATGTGGTTGCTTGGAATGAGGAATTTGCTAAATTGTTTTGTTGTCGCTTTCCTGTCCTTTCAGAATGTGTACAAGTCTGACCGCAGTGGCTGAGGGGCATTGGCTGGTCCCAATTGGGAATCATTGGATGCTGAGAAAGAACAAGAGGGCGAGCGGAGATCCTGAGTGACAAGAAGTATCGTCAGCACCCAGACACCATCAAATTCACCAAGCCTTCCTGACTCGATGCCCATGGTGCTGGCAAAAGCACAACTCCCAAATCATGGACCAAGTGAGATTTCCTTGTGTTTGCATTCTGAAGGCAATAGCACCTTCCTTTTCCCAGGATGTTTGTTCTCTGTCTTCCAAGGCCCAAGGTTGTAGCAAGGGGAAAAATCCCTCTTGCCTCAAGGGATTTGTGTACTTGTATGAGATTAAATTTTTGTTTTCGTGGTTGGAGTAGTAATGGGCTAGACAGTGTGGAAAAGAAAATGGTGAAGCATTAGAAAGGATTGGGGAAAGGGCAGGAGTTTTCTGAGTCAGTTCAAAGTAGAGGCCGTCTTGCTTTGTTTCAAAGAGATAATGTTATCATTTAGTTTGTTTCCCCAAACATGAGTGATCTTATGTCCCTATGTGCTCCTCGTTTCCCAGCGCTCGGTAAATCTCAGCCTGGGAGAAGGACAAAACCAGCAGTTCACATCATGCCGGACACTCTGGGATCTCTGCTGGCCAGCAGAACAAAGTGAACTTCAGCGAGGTGGGTGTTGTTGGGGGTGCAGTGTGTGTGCCTGGTTGCTGCTGTGCCTGGGCAGCACGCGTTGTCTGAGGGCCTGGTGGTGTCTGTTCCAGAAACTGTACAAGCAAGGCGAGGTAGTGAGGAAGAAGAAGAAAGGGCTAAACGACATGCGGGCAAGAATGCCATTCCCATCAAGTCTGCCAAAGCTTCCCGGGACATCGCCAGTGATGTGAGTGCACAGCAACCGTTGTGGCACACACTGGGACTGAGTCTTTCTTTTCCTTCAAAAGTCTCTGTGGCTTCAGCTGCTATGGTTTTCTGCAGATGGTGTCACAGGGGCTGCTGGAGTCATATAAAAACCCTAAACTAACACTCAGTGAAATTCTTTTGTCCACAAGTACAAGTACAAGGAAGGGTATCGCAAATAACAGCTGGGCCACCACATTGGGGCGCAGGAACATCGAGGATGACCCCAAGATGATGTGGTCGATGCATGTGGCCAAGATCCAGAGTGAAGGGAGTACAAGAAAGCCTTTGAGAAGTCCAAAACCCACTTCAGCAGCCCTGTGGACATGCTGGGAGTGGTGTTTGGCCAAGAAATGCCAGGAGCTGGTCAGTGATGCTGATTACCGGCACCCTCTGCACCGCTGGACGTGCCTGCCGGACCAGAAATGACGTTGTCCATGCAAGACAGTGTATGACTTGCAGAGTGATGTGAGTTCGCTTACTGGCTGTGTCACAGCCTTGAGTTGTCTGTTATTTTGAGGAGGTCTCTATGGTGTGGGAAGGTCAAAGGAATTAAAATCTTTTTTTTCCGGTGAACAAAAGAGTTGGCAGAGGTAAAAAATTGTGCAGCTGAGAATAGTGTGGGAAGAGCCTTAGGATATGATATAAAAAGGCTCCTCCAATATCTCTGCCAGATGCAGATTTAGAAATGGTGTCGGTCATGCAACTTGATTAGTACCTCGGTCTTATTAGTTCATTTGTTTATGTAAGTTAATATAGACTGCATAATGTAATGTAGTTATCTAGTTGGTATGGGCAATACTAGAAGGTATGAATTTGTGGATTGCTTATAAGCACTCTTCTGATGTTGCAAGGGGGCAGAGAGACAGGTTTTTGGGAAGCTGAGCTTATCCAGAGTCACTTTTGTGGCACAAGCTGGTGGGCTGGCCTGGTGGGATACATAATTCCATTAAAGTGGGAAGCTTCTTTGCCACAACTGTAGCCCAGTAATGGCTCCAACCATGCAAACAAAAATTTAATCTCATACAAGGAATTCAAATTCCTGAGGCAAGAGGGATTTTTCCCCTTGCACAACCTGGGCCTTGAAGGACATAGAACAACATCCTGGGAAAGGAAGGTGCTCATGGCTTCAAGATGCAAACACAAGGAAATCTCACGTTGTCCATGATTTGGGAGTGGTGGACATGCTGGGAGTGGTGTTGGCCAAGAAATGCCAGGAGCTGGTCAGTGATGCTGATTACCGGCACTACCTCCATCAATGGACTTGTCTGCCAGACCAGAATGATGTGATCCATGCTAAGCAAGCCTATGAGCTCCAGAGTGATGTGAGTACTTGCTGATAAGCTCTGGACTACTGAAATGTTRGTAATTTCCTTGGAATATAAACGAGAGTAGTTGCTCTCATATAGTATCTTTTCATTTTGTGTTTTTTTATCRTGTTCCYWGCAAKGCCATTATATTTTGAGGAGTGAAGTAATCTGAATGTAAGGGCATTATGAAGGTTTATGTACAGCCAAACATCAGAATTTATTCCATATCATCCTTCTTAGTAGGGAATTTGAATATATTTAAATGCTGATTAACGTATAAAGGGGGAAATTTTTAACTGCTGCCTTTATATTTTGTAACAGAACTGCTACAAATCTGACRTGGAATGGCTGCGGGGCATTGGCTGGGTCCCAATTGGTTCCTTGGAAGTTGAGAAGGCCAAGAAGGCAGGGGAGATCCTGAGTGACAAAATTTACCGCCAGCATCCGGACACCATCAAGTTCACCAGTGTCACGGATTCCCTGGAGATGGTGTTGGCCAAGCAGAATGCAGACACCATGAACAAGGTGAGTCTGGATTTAATCAAGTAACTCATCAACCATGTCTGCCTAAACCCCTGAGACAGGACTGCGGCCACAGATCTGTGCCTGTGCTGTGAGATTTCACTGTAAGGCTGTAAAAATATAAGTTCAATTTTTGGTAATCAGTGGGAAATTTGTTTTCATCAAGAGCTGATTTAATAATATCTTCCTTGAGAATTGCTAAGTTAATTTGTCACAATTATCAATTGTGAATGTCTCCAAATACTCTGCTCTGTTTCTTCTGCAGCGTTTGTATACTGAGGCCTGGGATAAAGACAAGACACAAATCCACATCATGCCTGACACACCTGAAATCACACTGGCAAGAGAGAACAAGAAGAACTACAGTCTGGTGAGTGTGGGAGCTCTCCAAATGTAACTGCTCTGTGTCATGGCTGGATCAAGAATGTTCTYGGAAACCTTCTAGAGATGGCACTATCAGTTTCCCTAAGTATCTCCCATATTTATCCAAAAAATTATGACTTTAAAACCATTCTTTGTATATTTGTAATAGTGCATGCATAAAGCAGTGAGCACTGGTGAGAAGAAATTCTATAAATTCCACACAAGTTGTGTGTTTCCACTGAATTTTTGGGGAGTCATTTCTGCCAGTGTGCATAATGTTYGGAATACAAAAATTAATACCAGAAAGGTAATTACCAGCATAATTCTGAAAAGGTGTGATGCCAGTGTTCAACATTATTTTAGGCAAACAAGTTCACATCAGTAAGCCATATCAGTGGTTTTAAAAAGTTTTACTCCATTTGTATGGAAGAAAAGTTTAGCTCTAAATTGCAGTCAGTGTTACATTATTTAAAATAGTAAAATAAAAATTKATTAACAAATGTATTTAGCAAAGGTCTTCCTTTGACATGAATTTGTATCAGCTACTGATCTGAGGTTTTGAGTTAAAGGTAGATAAAACTGGGTGTAATAAATCTAAACACAATTATTAGATCTACTTCCAAGCAATTTGTTTTGCATAGAATARAACGTATGGAACTTACATGAGTCCTATTGTTTAATTCTTCATCTAGAAACAATACAGACAGGCCATGGAAGATTCAAAGAAAAAAGGCTATGATTTGAGAGCTGATGCCATCCCCATCCAAGCAGCCAAAGCATCCAGGCAAATTGCCAGTGATGTAAGAATCTAACCTTTTGTTTCTTTCTATGTTGACATGTCTCCTCTGCAACCWGAAAATTATCAGCTGGATCCTGTAAAAGGCGCTGCAGTTAAACTGTGGCCTTAATTTACTTGCGAAAATCTATTACTTATCATGTATGTTTAAAAAAATAAATGCTGATAATTATAAAAAGAATATGATGCTGCTTTCATGATAGCTGTATAGCTCATAACCKTATATGTGTAGATAAGTATTTACAGTATGTGTATCATTATATGTAATAAGGATTAAATAAGGATTAAATGCATTTAATAAGACCAGGATTATTTCTCACTAATATTAGTAAAGCACATTTCTTCAAAAAGGAAAATGATAAAAAATTTCTGTTTAGGGTTCTAACTCAATTAGCAAAAAACTTTAGTCCTAGAATATTATCAGCATAAGTATTGATTTGACTGTTTGGGGCATTTTAAATGATAGGTTATAGATAAGTTTGTAGAGATTTTTGTTAGAAATATTTAATATGAATAACTGATATTTATAGGTGATACAGAAATGTAATARCTTGGTTTGTGTTTCAGTACAAGTACAAGGAAGGGTATCGCAAACAGCTGGGACACCACATTGGGGCCAGGAACATCGAGGATGACCCCAAGATGATGTGGTCAATGCACGTGGCCAAGATCCAGAGTGACAGGGAGTATAAGAAGGACTTTGAGAAGTCCAAGACAAGGTTCAGCAGCCCCGTGGACATGCTGGGAATTGTATTGGCAAGAAATGCCAGCCAGCTGGTGAGCGACGCTGACTACCGGCAACCTACCTGCACAGTGGATCTGTCTGCCGGACCAGAACGACGTGATCCATGCCAAGCAAGCCTATGAGCTCCAGAGTGATGTGAGTTCTCTGCATTTGATTTTTGTGAGGATAGTTTGATATTTTTACATATTGGATCAGGCCATCTTGTTCTGGGTGATGTGTAGAACCACATTTTGAGATTTATTTTTAGAATTTTGTGGCTGATTGAAACTGAGTCTCCAACAGGATGTGTTAACTAATTGAGCTTCAGTGAATCTCTAACTCCAGAATTGCTATGTATCATTTACCCATTCTGTGAAAATTGGATAATGGTTTTCACCCTTAATGCAGTGGAAATGCACTTTTTTTTTTTTTTATTTTGTCTTGTGCTTTGAATTTATTTTCAATTAAATTGTTGATAGTGAGGTTACTTATTGGTGAACTATTCACTATGTAAGTTGCATTATTGTTCTTGATAGAATAACCTGCATGGGTGATTTTTTTTCTATTTTTAACAGAATTGCTACAAATCTTGACCTGGAATGGCTGCGGGGCGTTGGGTGGGTCCCAATTGGTTCTTGGAAGTTGAGAAAGCCAAGAGAGCAGGGAGATCCTGAGTGACAAAATTTACCGCCAGCATCCGGACACCATCAGTTTCACCAGTGTCACGGTTCCCTGGAGATGGTGTTGGCCAGCAAGAATGCAGACATCATGAACAAGGTGAGTCCTGATCCCTCTGGGTGACACATCAGAGTGTCTGCCTCGCTCTGCAGGCAGGACTGGCAATGATTGAGCACAAGTAATACTAATTGGTTTATTCCTTCTCCTTAATCAATGTGATGTTTTTTAAGTGTTGTTACATTTCACAAGTCAATCCTCCTTTTGTTAATACTATCGCTTCCTAATGACCTAACTGATTATCCATGTAATGTTTCTATAATTTTTATCTGGTGTGGTCTATGTTTTCCCTGATTATTCAAATATTAACCTGGTTTGAATTGCCCTACCAATCTCTTCCTGTTTTCCTTTCTAGCGTTTGTACACTGAAGCTTGAGAACAAAGAACAAGACCTCGATTCATGTCATGCCTGACACCCAGAAATCCTGCTGCCAAACAGAACCGAGTGAACTACAGTGAGGTGAGTGCAACTGAAACTGAGACAATTAACTTGTCTTCTGACAAGTATGCTTTTGTCATCCCTGCTTTTAGCTATGTAAATATTGTCAAGTTTTTTATTTTTCACAAATGGTCTGAAATCAGAGTTTGTTCCAGAAACTGAACTCCTGGATGTCTAATTGGGCTATTGAAATAATATTATTCCCCATAATTAGAAACAATTTCTACAGCCAGTGTGGAAAAACTAGTTTTACTTTGCCTTCCCTAAATTATTTCTATTTTCCCAGCATCTACAATAAATTACAAGGTCTTTGAAATCCACAGTTTTTTATTTTCTAGTGAATGTAGAGCTGGCTGAAGATGTTTAAGTTGCCTGAAAATCAACAATATTGTTTAGGGACTTCAACTCCGATGTGCTCAACTGAAATGCAATTTTGTTTTTGAAACTAGATTGTGATTTTTTTTCTCACAGAAAATGTACAAACTGCCTTGAAGCAATTGGAAGAGTCAAAGAAGAAGGGCTATGATTTGCGTTTTGATGCCATTCCCATTCAGTCTGCCAAAGCCTCCAGGGAGATTGCCAGTGAGGTGAGAGGCTTTGTTCTCATTTCTCTATGCATCTGATAACGGAAAATAATCATAAGGTTTGCCACTTCATACTTCATAGAATAGATAATATTGAAATATATTTTCATAGTGATTCTTTGTAATGATTCCACTACATTGTCTTTAGTGCATGGAAGAAAGGGGGAGCCAATATTTTTATAATGAGGAATATATCACTGTAATAAATAAATAAATATAATAATGTGAAGATTATTAATATGCCCCCTGCAATACTTCTGTTGATGTCCATGGATATTSAAGCAGCATGATCAAAAAGGTGTATGAACCAATGGCAGACTTTGTCAGGTTAATTTCTGATTCAAACAATATTTCTGTTCAAGTGTTATAATGAAATTCAAGATGTCTGAACATAAAAAGTGGGATAAACTGTACAATGACTATGTTAGCTTGTGCTTCTGGTACGGCAGCATCACATAGAGATGAAGGATAACAGATTTTTATGCTCCTTGTTTAATCACAAGTTGGATAGTTCAACTCTTTGTGTACAGAGAAAATCATATGATCTTAATCAAGGAGTTTTATAAAAAAAATGTTAAGTAAGTTAATATTTACAATTTAATCTTAATAGTAGAAGAATGTGAAGTATCAAACTTATTAGAATATGACATTAAACATTTAGTGAATTAAAAGCGTTTTATATAAAAAGTCTTAGGCAATTATATCTAATAAAAAAGCTTTTTACATGAAAATTAATCCTAGAGTAGAAAGACTTATAAAAATATTTTTATCTTTACAAACTAATGAGTATGTTAAACTGTTAGAACTATATATTAATTTTTCAATACACCAAGTAACTTTAAATCTCTTCTGTTTCAGTACAAGTACAAGGAAGGATATCGGAAGCAGCTGGGCCACCACATTGGGGCCAGGAACATCGAGGATGACCCCAAGATGATGTGGTCAATGCATGTGGCCAAGATCCAGAGTGACAGGGAGTATAAGAAGGACTTTGAGAAGTCCAAGACAAGGTTCAGCAGCCCCGTGGACATGCTGGGAATTGATGTTAGGCGAAGAATGCCAGCAGCTGGTTGAGAGCGACGCTGACTACAGGTCAACTACATGCACAGTGTGACTGTCTGCCCGACCGAGAACGACGTTTGATCATCCAAAGACCAGCCTATAGCTCCAGCGTTAGATGTGGAGTTCTCTTAGGCCATTTTTGAGTTTTGCCTGAAGGAATGGTATTTGATATTTACATAATTGGATCAGGCATCTGTTTCTGATGTGGTAGAACCAACATTTTTGAGATTTCTTTTTAAGTTCACAGTTAATTGATGCTCAGATCTCCTAGAGGTTATACTAATAACTGATATTAAAAAATGAAACCCGGCAATACGCAGGATTTGACTATCTATCATTTACCAATCTGTGAAAGCTGAGAAAATGGTTTCAACCTTAATGTAGATGAAATGCTGTTATTTTTCCCACCATTTCTTATCACAGCTTTGAATTTGTTGAATGAAAAGAGCTGTTAGGAAGGATGTTTCCCTTTGGAAAGATGCGATGTGTAACTTATATTATGATGATTATATTATTAAAAATAATGGCGTAATTTTTTTATTAATGTAACAGAACTGCTACAAATCTGACCTGGAATGGCTGCGGGGCATTGGCTGGGTCCCAGTATGTTCCTTGGAAGTTGAGAAGGCCAAGAAGCAGGGGAGATCCTGAGTGACAAAATTTACGCCCAGCATCCAGGACACCATCAAGTTCACCAGTGTCACGATTCCCTGGAGAATGGTGTTGGCCAAGCAGAACGCAGACATCCATGAAACAAGGTGAGTCCTGCTCCTCTGAGGTGACACCATCAGAGGATGTCTGCTCGGCTCTGCAGCCAGGACTGGCAATGAATTTGAGCACAAGCAATGCTGTAGTTAAAGCATGATGCATATTTCAGTCATTGAGTGTTCTTGTTATTTCACTCAAAGTTCTAAGGTCAGCTCCTGGAAGACTCAAATTTGTGTAATATTCTGCATTTTACATTTAAAATATTTTCCTTGGTGTGTGTGTGCATTGGGCACTAATAAATCTTTGGTTTGGTTCATTATTCTGAACGCAATGTGGCAGTTTCCTTAATGTTTTTTACAACTGCCTCATATAAATTCTCCTTTTGTTGATGCGTAATAATTTACCAGATATAAATCATAACGGTACATTCCATACTATATTATAATGTCATAATATGGTTTGGGATTAGAAGGGACATTAAAGATAATTTTGTTCAACCTCCTGCCATGGGAAGGGACAATTTCCCCTAGACCAGGTTCCTATCATTTTATATTAATGTGTTTTCATGTTATTGAGAATATTAACTGGTTGGAATGTCCTATCAAATCTCTTCCTGTTTTCTTTTTAGCGTTGTACACTGAAGCAGTGGAACAAGACAAGACCTCGATTCATGTATGCCTGAACACCCAGAAATCCTGCGGCCAAACAGAACCGAGTGAACTACAGTGAGGTGAGTACAACTGGACAGGCTGAAGAAGTTAAAAGGGTTTCTCATAAGTACACTTTTTCATCACTTGATTTTTCATTAATGGTAAAATATTGTCAAGTTTTTTAATTTTCATACATGGCCAGTTCCAGTGCTGAAATCAGAGCTGTTCTTCCACAAAAATATATATTTTCTTTTAAAATATATTATCCCCATAAAATGAAGAAATCATTTCTACAGCAAGTTGTGGAAATAGGCAGTTTAACTTTTTAAAATGTTCCCATCTTTGCCTTCCTTAAATGATTTTCATTTTCCAACATCTACAATAAATTACAAGGCTTTGAAAATCTGGGGTTTTTTTTCTTTTCTACAGAACAGTATTTAAATTATACTGAAGACTGAACAATATGTTAGGAACTTCATCTGTTTTACTGAGCACAGTTATGCTGACTTGAAATGCAATTTTAAAAATTATTGTCTTTTTGAAAACTAAGATTGTGACTCTTTCCTCATAGAAAATGTAACAAACTGGCTTGAGAGAAATGTCAAAGACGAAGGGCTATGAATTTGCGTTTTGATGCCATTCCCATTCAAGTCTGCCAAAGCCTCCAGGAGGATTGCCAGTGAGTGAGCAGGCTTTGTTCTCATTTCCTCTATGGATTGGGTAATGAGAAAGAATCAGAATACTTTGTTCACTTGTTTGCTAAATGTCACATTTCACAAAATAGATAACATAGAAATCTGTTTTCATAGAGATTCTAACCACATGCCTTAAGTGCACAAAAAAAATGGATACCCAGATATTTATTTGTATGAGTTATGTATCACAGTAATGAATAAATATAATAATATGAAAGAATAATTTTATACTCCCTTGACAATCCATGATGTTTCAAGAAAGAATGAACCAAAAAAGATGTAGGAATCTATGCTAGAGCTGTCAAGATAATTTCTGATTGAAAATAGGAAGTCTTTTAAATACTGTTCCACAAAAGAAGATAATGTAAGTAAATAATTTTAAAAAGTTTAAATGCTTATCTTTTTCTGGAGGAAAAGAAATAATTCTGTTTCAGTGTCACATTGAAACCCAAAACAAAACCAGGAAAAAAACTCTGCAAATGACTGGGACAGGTTTTGTTTCAAGGATTAGGCAATATCACTAAGAGACAGAGATAACAGATTTTTTGTGTCTTTGTTTTTCTACCAAAGAAAAATCTATTTAAATGCTTTTTCTTAGAAAAGGAATAAAAATATATGAATATATATATGTTTTTTCTTCGTGCAGAACAAGTACAGAAAGGATAATCGGAAGCAGTCTGGGCCACCACATTGGGCAGGAACATTTGAGGAGACCCCAAGATGAATGTGGTCAATGCACGTGGCCAAGATCCAGAGTGACAGGGAGTACAAGAAGGACTTTGAGAAGTCCAAGACAAGGTTCAGCAGCCCCGTGGACATGCTGGGAATTGTGTTGGCCAAGAAGTGCCAGCAGCTAGTGAGCGATGCTGATTACCGGCACTACCTGCACCAGTGGATCTGCCTGCCTGACCAGAATGACGTGATCCATGCCAAGCAAGCCTATGACCTGCAGAGTGATGTGAGCAAATCCTTAAATTTGTAACACAGCATTTCTGTAACACAGTATTTCTGTAACACAATATTTCTGTAATACAGTATTTCTGTCATACAGTAATTCTGTAATACAGAATTAAGTCTAGCACAATCTGATTTTTAAAATATGGATAATAAGCCTCTAGTTGCTTGCATCAGACTTGTTGAAATGTTTTCATTCTTTCATTCTTTCAATTCTTTCATCAAATATATGTTTAATCCTATTTTTTCAGTCCTTAACCTGAGGTATAATTTTTGTGTTACTCTGATTCTAGCATTATGCTCCAATACCTCTTATATTTCTCTTATTTAATAACTATTTTACTTAATCTTCAAAAACAACAATTGTTTTCAGAACCATTACCTCAGAAATATACCCAGTTGTTCATATTGTATGTGCTTGTTTATATTAATTATAATATTTGACCGCACTTGCCCATATATAACAAAATTTCAAATTTTTTCAGGCTGTTTACAAATCAGACCTGGAATGGCTGAGAGGCATTGGATGGGTTCCTATTGGTTCCTTGGAGGTTGAGAAAGCCAAGAAAGCTGGAGAAATCCTCAGTGACAGGAAGTATCGGCAGCCTGCAGACAAAATCAAATTTACCAGCGTGACTGATTCCTTGGCCATGGTCTTAGCCAAGCAAAATGCTGAGATCATGAACAAGGTGAGGGTGGTATTGCCAGTTAATAGAACTTGTTCATGAGGTGGAAAATTCAAAATACAAAGTAAAACAAAAAACTTGTGGATTTAAGAGAAAATTAATGTCCAAATTCAGCCATTGAACAGGAAAGCTGTTCTCGCAGGGCCCCGTGTAAAGTGAGCAGCTGGCAAAAACCTACAGACAAAAGTTCCTTAAATCATAGATTTTTCCAAGAGTAATACTMCATGATGAACAAGTGATGAGGACATACCTGAAGTTCTCTGGATGTGAAACMTGTGCAACATATCTCAGATCTGGAGGGTGAAAGTCGCTAAGTACCTCCTCCTTTATAACAAACATAATCAAACAACTTACAAAGAATAATTAATACACTTTTCCTCCTATGGCTGTTTCTCCACAATCCAAAATCTAMCAATTGCTGCACCAGCTTAACCTGAGAAAAAATGAGGAGGAACAAAGTTTTCCTTCTTGAACTGTTCAGAGAGAAACTTTGCTAAGTCAGAGTAGTAGAGCTTACTGGAATTACCCCTAGCAGTTTGTAAAATAGTTGTAATTGTAAAATAATTTCATATAAAGAACCGTTTGTAAAGGGCTGTRTTCCTCTCTCGCAGCGCTTGTACACGGAAGCCTGGGATGCAGACAAGAAGTCCATCCATGTCATGCCTGACACACCAGACATTCTATTAGCAAAGGCCAATGCAGCCAACGTTAGCAAAGTAAGGACATTTCAACATTTACTGAACTAGTGGAAATTCGGAGTTAAGTCAGAATTTCTTTAATCATAAAGATGTTCTGAATCATGCATTCATGAAAAATTTGAGAGACAGTTATGAAATGTAGAAATCCCATCTTTCAGAATATTTAATAATTAATATAAGCCATTTTCTGTCTTCTCTTGTGTAGAAACTTTATATACAAGCCTGGGAAGAGGCCAAAAAGAAGGGTTATGACATGAGAGCTGATGCAATTCCAATCAAAACTGCAAAAGCATCAAGAGATATTGCGAGRGACGTATGTTATTCCTTTACATTTATTTTCAGTTCCCTTAAAAACAGAATATGTATTTTTTGTGATCAGTAGCAAGAGGAAATGATGGGACCTTCATCCCAGATTCACTTCTTTTTGTATTTCCAGTACAAGTACAAAGAAGCCCACGAGAAGCAGAAAGGCCACTACATCGGGTGCCCCAGTGCCAAGGATGACCCCAAGCTGGCGCAGGCTGCGCGCGCCATGGCCCTGCAGAATGACCGCCTCTACAAGAAGGGATACAACGATTCCAAGACCCAGATCCACATCCCTGTAGATGCCCTGTCAGTGCAGGCAGCCAAGGAGTGCCAGACCCTGGTCAGTGACATTGACTACAGGCAGTACCTGCACCAGTGGACCTGCCTTCCTGACCAGAACGACGTGATCCARGCACGGCAGGCCTATGACCTGCAGAGTGATGTGAGTGACAATCACTGTAGGAAAGCTTTAGGGCAGCTGTGTGAGGCWKTGTTTGTTAGGGACTGGCAAATGTACTTTCAAATACACGTTCATGGGCCTGTGGTCAGTCCTGGTATGTTTATTTTATCCTTTCCGAAGGATTTCAGCCTGGGTGCCAGAAATATTTGGGGCAGTTCATAAGGAAGCCATGTTTTCTTGGTCTGCTCTAGAATGTTTGCTTTCAGACTCCTTGCAGGTCATGGCCCTGGTTTGAATGCAGTGTCTTGAAAGTATCATTGTTTCTGTGCAAATCAGGGGTGCGGTTTCTAGAAAGGACCTGATGCAACAGAGCATCACTGGCTGCTTGTTGTGTAAAGAGTACGAGAATAAGTTGGGGAAAGGCTTATAAAAAACCTTCTTCCACTTAGAGTTAGAGCTGCAGAATCCCAKAATTGTTTYGGTTGGAAAAGACCATCTTATTCCACCCCCCTGCCATGGGCAAGGGACACCTTCCACTAGACCTGGTRYTTCAGAGCCTCATCCAGACTGGTCTTGAACATCTCCAGAAACTGAGAACCCACCATCTCTCTGGGCTAAGAGTTACCTCTGCAATGCCAGTAACCCTTGGTTTGTTTGTAGAACGTGTACAAGTCTGACCTGGAATGGCTGCGAGGCATTGGCTGGCTGACAGAAGGGTCTGTGGATGTGGTCAAAGTCAAGAAGGCCCAGGAGATCCTCAACGACCGCCTGTACCGAACGCGGCCGGAGCAGCTGAAGTTCACCAGCATCACCGACTCCCCAGACGTTGTCCTGGCCAAGACCAACGCCATGCAGCTCAGTGATGTAAGCTCCCTCTTCATATTTCATTTCTTTCTGGTGGAGAGTAGAATTTCTATGGTGGGAATGATGAAGTTTTGCAAATTGGAATTACTGAAGAATTCCTCCTGGTGTTTTTTTTCTCACCATACTGAACTGCCATTGTTCTTCCTTTCTCCTCAGCGTCTGTATCGCGAGGCCTGGGATAAAGACAAGACCCAGATTTCCCTCCCTTCAGACACTCCTGTCATGCTGCAGTCCAAAGTCAATGCTCTCAACATCAGCAATGTAAGAGAATAACATGATATATTTGTGAAGCGTTAGAAAGTGAAGGCTGGCAATTGTTTTTCCAGTTTTTGCTGTAAATAGTGGTGCACAAACTCACCTTCTAATGTGCTTGTAAACAGGAAATTGTATCCAGAGGCTTTTTATCACCTCTCAGCCTATCAACAGTTTGTGTGTTCATGAACAAACTCCCAAGCTCAGTGTGCAATTCCACACAACTTCTGCTCTCTTTGGCAAAACCTGCCAAATACATTCCATGGAGGAATTGTTGGAGTCTGCAGACATAGTGGCCTGTCTTCAGGAATATTTCTGCTGCCTCTTTGAGTTCTAATCTTGCATCTACTTTAAGTCATGAGTTTTCTGTTGAGACACTTGCCAGGATCATTATTGTTACTCTGCCAGTTACCAAAAGCAAACAGGGCTCCCAAGCTGGTCATTCCCAGCAAGCAGGTTTTTAGAGAAGGCATTTCGCTATGTTTAACAAAGTGATTAATTTTCTTTACAGAAACATTATCAGAAAGCCTGGGATGAGGTCAAGGCAAAAGGCTACGACCTAAGAGCAGATGCCATTCCCATCAAACAAGCCAAGGCCTCCAGAGACATTGCCAGTGAGGTACATCCTTCTCTTCGTCCTCTGCTTGTGTCTCAGCAGAACTGAGTGGAGCTCAGGCTGGCAGCCTGAGCCTGGTGGCTGTGTCCAGGTGAGCAACACACCTTCTGTTCTCTCTGCATTTCCAGTACAAGTACAAAGAAACCCACGAGAAGCAGAAAGGCCACTACATCGGGTGCCCCAGTGCCAAGGATGACCCCAAGCTGGCGCAGGCCGCACGTGCCATGGCCCTGCAGAATGACCGCCTCTACAAGAAGGCCTACAACGATTCCAAYACCCAGATCCACATCCCTGTYGATGCTCTGTCAGTGCAGGCAGCCAAGGAGTGCCAGAACTTGGTCAGTGATGTTGACTACAGGCAGTACCTGCACCAGTGGACCTGCCTTCCTGACCAGAACGACGTGATCCATGCACGGCAGGCCTACGACCTGCAGAGCGACGTYAGTACCCACAGAGATGTGTAGTTTTATTATTCAATAGCTTATAGCCTTATTCTGATTGTTCAATGCTCTACAGTCACAACAGATTTATGTTGAGACTGTTTTCTTCAATTTTTTGTTGCTGCTATATTATGTGTTCTTTTGCACCCTTAAAAAGCATTGGTTTTATCTTTGAATATTGTAAAACTTTAGTTGATAATCTGTTACGTAATGCTTATGGACAGATCTGATTTGGAGAAGCTGAAGGATTTGTCTTTCTTGCTTTGATGGGACTTAGGAATAAGAGCTATTAGCTGCCTTGGAATCAGGTGGCTTTTGTTACTTCTGTTTSCTTGAGTAAGCTTGGAAATTTATTTCATTGGAAGAAAACTCTGTGCGGTAGCCAGTGAGAGGTTTTTGTGGCTGAATGCAAAGCAGGATCAGTGCAGCTGATTTTCTGACCTGGCTTTGGTGCCTATCAGTTCCTCTTCCACTGTTTCAATTACAAGCTTTGGAGATGAGGTTCCTGTTCCATGCTGTTTGTCAGTTTTRCTGGTAGGCAGCTTGGGGTTTTGTTAGAACTTGTAAATTGTTGAAATTGCTAGAGGAATAACTGTTTTGGGGGAGACAGGAAGAGTCTTCTAAGCTTTTAATATTTATCATCATTAACTGTAGGTCCTTTCAGTTGTTTCTCATTACAAGGTTTAGAATGTGTTMTTTAAGAGCTGAACTACTTAAAAACTTGTGGCCAGTTTTAATTTTACTTATGACACTGAACATCTCCTGTGTATAAAAAGGATTCTTCTGACTCTAGCTAGGTTAATAAAACATAATCTGCTTTGCATAGCTTAAAATTATTAAGACAATAATTTTAAACCATGTTTTTGTTTTCTGGCCATCTCACCCAGGCTGTGTACAGGTCAGACCTAGAGTGGCTCCGTGGAATTGGGTGGTTGCCCAACGACTCTCCAGAAATTAAGAGGGTGAAGAATGCCCAGGATCTCCTGAGTGACAATGTGTATCGGACCCCCATTGACAGCGTGAAGTCTGTCTCTTATACACATCTAAGAATGCCCAGGATCTCCTGAGTGACAATGTGTATCGGACCCCCATTGACAGCGTGAAGTACACCAGTGTTGTGGATTCCCCAGATGTTGTTCTGGCCAAAACCAACGCTGAACAGATCAGCACTGTACGTTCCAACCTCCTTAAAGCTGCTTCCACACTAGAAACTACAACTAAAGAGAAATCTCACTGCTAAAACATAAAACTGATCAGTGGTGTTTTAAGTTTAATGRTTTTCCAAGCATTTTGCTCTTTAGAGGTGATAGTTCAGGAGAGATTTATGGGATTTTATGTTGTTGATAAGTGAAATTCCATAAGTCTGATGATATTATTAAATGATTGTTTTAACAGCAAAAATATAAAGAAGCCTGGGAAAAGGACAAGACTATGATCCACATCATGCCAGACACCCCTGAAATCAACCTAGCCAAGGCTAATGCTYTTAATTACAGCCAGGTATGTTTATCATTCTGTTTTCTCTAAAATAGTGTGTGGATTATATCATTCTATGATGTTGAATCTCTGTGAATCTCATTGAAGTCTGTCCTCATACAGGACTTGTGACATTCTCTTCCCTCTACTGAATATCCTTAAAGTATTCAGCCATTTTAAAACAAATATTTGCATTCAGCTATTTAGAAATTATTAATAACATGCCCCACTGAGGGAATATTTTATTGAAATAGATGAGAATCCAAGACATATAAATATTTTCTASACTTTTACAAACACCCTTCTGTCTATATATGTTGGATAACTGGTGTTGCATGTTTCAGAGGCAGCTGCATTTATGYTTTGGAGCAGGAGTACTGCTCAAAAAATTTCATGGTATTTCAGCAAATAAATGACTGGAGACTCTGTTTCTGTAATGGCAAATGCCAGAGCATTCAGCATGTGTGTGATGTTTTATCTGTCTCTTCAGAAACAATATAAAGGAGCTTGGGACGAGCTGAAGATGAGCTACGATTTGAGAGCAGATGCAATTCCAATCAAGACAGCCAAGGCTTCTAGAGAAATTGCCAGTGATGTAAGTGGCAAAAGAGGCATCTCCCATGCTCRAAGAGCTCTTTCTAGCTGTTACTGATGGTGACCTCTGCTCTTCCCCCAGTACAAATACAAGCTGGAGCACGAGAAGCAGAAAGGACACTACGTGGGAGTGCCGAACGCAAAGGGAGATTCCAAAATCCAGTTTGCCCTGGATGTGGCCAAAGTTCAGAGCGAACGAGAGTACAAGAAYCACTTTGCCAAGCAGAAGACCCAGTGCCACCTGCCAGTGGACATGATGTCCATTGTGTCAGCCAAGCACGGGCAGGCCCTGGTGAGCGARGCRGACTACCGGCACTACCTGCACCAGTGGATCTGCCTCCCCGACCAGAACGATGTCATTCATGCCAGGCAAGCCTARGACCTCCAGAGCGATGTAAGTCCACCTGAAAACACCCCCTAACTTAGTCCTGTATTGCCTCTTTTCATCCTGCTTCAGCTCTAAGTGGTGGGAATCTCTTCCTGAATTCAGGGAGATCACCTTGCTCTTTGTTATAGTTGCGAAGTGTAGGTCACTTATAAATGGTTGAAGTGCCATAAATTCAGAAGTAGTGCTCATGTTGGAACTACTGCTCCCCTTTTAACCACTGGATTAAATTCTATTATTTATGAATCTTGCTGGATTGTCCAGGGAAGTGTAGCTAAGAGCATGGACCCTCCTTTGTTTTCCCAGGCTGTTTATAAAGCTGATTTGGAATGGCTGCGGGGAATCGGATGGTTGCCAAATGATTCCCTTGGAGTCAAGCATGTGAAATATGCTGGAGATCTCCTGAGTGAGGTAACCAAATGTTTTTCAATATTAAATTTTCTTCAGGGATATTTGTCACTCAAAGTATTTTAAATGGTTTAAACAATTAGGATTTTTTTCAAATGAAAAATACAACTGCAGTATTTTCACAACATTCATTGTGTACGGAGAGGTTMTTCTCCATGAGAACTTCCTAGTCTTGTGTATCTATTCAGAATTGCTGTATTAGGCATCYAATATTCCAGGGTGATCTGTTCTTCTCTTTCTTGTACAGAGGAAGTACCGCACTAAAGCTGAAACTCTCCCATTCACTCCCGTGGCTGACAGAGTTGATTATGTCACAGCAAAGAATAGCACTGAAATCCTCAGTGATGTAAGTTTGCTCTCAGTGTCTGGGCTACATTTGACTTCTGTGATTCTGTATTTAATGTGCTTTGTCTACTAGCCTTCCCAATTCAGGGGTTGGTTTGCTATTTTGTGTGTAAATTGTGGTGTTTTGCCAGTTCTGTGGGGGTGCTACAAGGCAGTCATTTCTTTCTGTGTCCTAGATTAAATACCACAAAGAATGGAATGAGGCCAAGACAAATTATACTCTCACAGATACACCACAGCTGGACATGGCCCGAGAGGCAGCCAGAATTCTAAATCAGGTGCGTGGTCTCTCCTTGACAGCTTCTACTCACATTTTTAGGTATTTAAAAAACCTGCCTTACTGATAACAACTTGAAGGAAGGATTTGTTATCCTTATGCCTCTAAATAAATTACYTACATACAGTAATTGTTATCACTGTAGTAGTGTTGAATTCCTCATCACTTTTATTTCRCACAGAATTTGTACAAGGAAAGTTGGGAGAAAGAAAAGGCCACTGGTTACCTCCTGCCTCCTGACACGGTGCAGATCTCTCATGCCAAGCACTCGAGTGATGTCCAAAGTGAGGTAATGATTCTTCTCACTTGGAAGCCTGAAARGTTAAAGGCCTTGAAAATTCCCAAACAYACTTAAAAAGCATTCRATCTGGGGTAACWTCCAGYCTTTTCATGGCCTATGAATTCCACMATGTCCTCCAAATAATTCAGCTATCTTTGTGATTATGGGGTTTGGAGGTATTAGTGCTGAAGGTCAGATTCCTTCCACATTCCCTCTCTCCAGAAATAGTCCTTTCAAAATCAACTGAGCTGGACTTCCYTATTTTGTAAGTGTTAAATAAAAAAAAGTGTAAAATTTGAAGTGATACTATGATAACATATATGGCTCCAATTTCACTTTTTGGCATATCAAAACCTCTAGGCCAGTACACACTTTTCATTTTTAACATTTACATAATGGATCTTGAAATTARTACATGACTCTTATTTGGAATAAACATTTTGTCAAAACAGTTTGATGTAAATACTGTAAATAAGCATCCACTCTTCAGACAATCTCAAATAATTTGTTGCCAGAATGAGACTAAATGTTCTTGTTAGAAAACATTTCTAGCAAGTCTTTCCTCTTGTGTTAACAATACCTTTTACTGGAAATGGGGAGAATATTAGACTAGAAAAAGCTATATTTTGAACGGGAAGGTTTATACAAGGTAATATTATTGTTTGTGACCAGATTTTTATCTGGTGATYTACTGAAAACCTAAGGCTGCATTTGACAACTCCCTGTCTTGTGTGCTCTTTGTGTTGACAAAGCTGAAGCTGTTCCCAGGTTAAAACCAGAGTGGYTACAGCCAGTGCTGATTTTCTCCGTGTTTCTCCCCTCTCCCACCAGCTGAAATACAAAGCTGAGTATGTCAAGCAGAGAGGTCACTACGTGGGAGTTGCCAAGATGAGGGATGACCCCAAGCTGGTGTGGTACGAGCACGCGGGCGAGATCCAGAATGACAGGCTGTACAAATCAGACTACAACAAAACCAAGTCCAAAATCCACATACCTTCAGATGCCTTGGCAGTTGTGGCAGCAAAGGAGGGCCAGAACTTGGTCAGTGATGTTGACTATCGCCAGTACCTGCACCAGTGGACCTGCCTTCCTGACCAGAACGACGTGATCCACGCACGGCAGGCCTACGACCTGCAGAGTGATGTGAGTGATGTTGCAGCCCTATGAGGTCTTTCCACATGGTCTGGCCTAAGGGTATTGCCCACAGCACATCATCCATCCTGAGCTCAGTAATTTCTGTCCTTTTGCATTGTTTTTTCTGGTTTAGAACATCTACAAATCTGATTTGGAGTGGCTCCGTGGCATTGGTTGGATCCCTCTTGATTCAGTGGAGCATAAGAAYGTTAAGAATGCACAAGAACTGATAAACAAGGTAAGAGAAAATARTTCAGCAGTTCCACAACTGGCACTTCTTTCTCATGCAGTGTTTAAGACATTATTTCYCCTCTTTGCAGAGAGCATACACAAAAGAAGCCCTGGAGAACTTTTCCAAATACACCAGTGTGGTTGACACTCCTGAGATCACTTTGGCAAAGATGAACTCTGTCAATCAGAGTGATGTATGTACCTTTTTTTTTCTAAACAAAAATTCATATAGAAGAATTAGGAGATGATTTAATTGCTTTTGCTAATTATACTAGTTTTAGCCTTATATATTTGTGTGTGCACCTCATTAATAACAGGCTTGCCTGGGGTGAACAAGTTTAGTAAGYAGTGATATGAAAGAACAACACAATACTGCTGTCCAAATAATTTAACATTTTGCTGTAGAAGAATATGGCATGTCCCTGACCTAGAGTTTGCATAGATTTTTCTAACAGAAGACTGACTCCTGTTCTTGATGAACAGTTCATGGAAWTCCTGGTGTTGCTAAACTGTATTTGCTGATCAGTATCTTGAATTTTTCAAGAATACCATGTGTATTTTGAGGTGACACAGTAACATTTGCCTGTGTATTACTATGGTTGGAATATCCTACACAGCATTATGACACAAGAGAAAATTAATGTCTACTACTAATGGATAGACTAATAGGAATAATGTATTTCTCCTGTGGAATTAACACTGTGTTTGATTTCTTTTGTAGCTAAAATACAAAGAAACATTTAACCAGGAGAAAGGCCAGTACATTGGGTCTCATGATACTCCTGCTCTGCACCACGCCAAAGACATGGCCTTGCTCCACAGTGAGGTGAGATCCCATAAATATCAACCTTTAAAATGTGGGGTGGACTCGAGGAACTGTTCTACTCTCAGTAGTGGCACTAGGGAGGTTATTTAAACCCTTTTTTCTTCAGCTTTCCTGTTTGGATCATCCTGGAATCAGGATGATTTCTTTCTTTATTGAAGTGATCTCAAAGGACAGCTGTGTGATGCTTGGAAGTCAAAACAGTGTGACAAAACCAAATATAATTCCATCCAATAATATCTTTGGAGATTARTGATAAATTTTACATTTACTATTTTTATAATAAATGAAAACTGTGGAAGATTTACATAATTAAGCAGTTACTTTTTKGTAGTCTCACTGATTTTAATGAGAAACCTCTATTTTTTAAAAATATAAGTGATTACTCATTCATATGAGTAGGCACTTCATAATTTAATCTGAAGGTGAATATATTTAATATTTAACAAAAAAGTATTAGGAAAGTGCCATTGACACTAATGTTTCTTTAATAAACACCAATATTTCTTGAAGATTTTTCACAATTTTGATAATCTATAAAATTATCAATCTCAGTTCTATACTGCACTTTTATACCAGAGCTCATATCTATATTTTGGATATTTTTATTACCCTTCTGGTATAAATGTAATAAAGAAAGCAAAAACTAGCTCAAATTTGTGCTCAGATAGTTTRCTGAAGTGAACACTTGTCCTGTTTGCCTTATAGTGGACAACTGTTCAAAATGAYCATTCTCCATTTAATTTATTGGGAACAACTCTGTAAAAATATTCTGTATTTCATTTTATATCCCATGTGTGTATAAATGGGAAATATAATTGTTTTTTTCATTAAATCAGTGTATGCTTTTTCTTGTCTAGAAACATTACAAGAAGGCTTGGGAACTGAGCAAGCCCATTGGATACTCTCTGGATGAGAAATATGTGCCACTCGTGGGAGCCAAACATGCAAACCAAATCAACAGTGAGGTCAGGAGAGAATTCCCATTCTTTCCCTTTCCCTCCCAGTATGTTGTTAGAATGAACATTAAAATTTCCACATGAATATTTTTTCAGCTTAAATACAAGGAAATARATGAGAAGCTGAAAGGCCACTACCTGGCTGGGAAGGATATTGGTGATTTCCCCAGTGTCATTCACTCCCTGGAATTCCAGAAAATGAGGAGCGCGGTAAGAAATGAACAAGTCTGGAATATTTTCCATTTCWTTTATRTCACCATMTATTTRACAGATGAAATTRACTATTTTATTACTTKAACATAAATAGTGCAAAGTTTAATSYAACTSTAGAATCYCAGAARCATTAAGGTTGGAAAAGACTTCCAAGATCAAGTCCAACCTCAACATAAATCCACAATAATATCAGTAAAAATTATTTCAACATTGTTGTGTTTCCTGAATGCTTATTTTATATGTGCATTGAATAATTMAATTTAAAATAATTTAGGAGATTGAGAAGGGATTTGTTCAGCTATTAGGAATACTACAGTAAGGAAAAAAACCCCTTTTTCTGTTTCAGTCTGAGCAGTAAAAAATACCATGTGGGATTAATTTCCTTTACAAATAAAAGTGTAGATTTTGAGTTGAAATAGGAATTTAAGAACTGGAAAAGTAAATGCACATTRGGTGTGTTGCTGTTGTTAGCTCTGCACATACAACGTGTCACGCAGGGCCTAAAATCAGTGTAATCCCAAATATTCTATCTTTAAATAGATGAAAACCATGTGTGGAGCATGAGATTTTTAATCCTGGAGACTTGTTAGTTTTCTCATCAGCTGTTAAAACTTCAAATAAAGGTAATTGTAGTCCTTCCAGAAATTTGACAAAATAAAAGGTGATTAATATCCAAGTTAAGATTTCTATCCTGTTGAATCCCATGGCAGTTTAGCTACTYAATCCAGGAACCACATCTCAGATTATGCTGTCACCTTTTAGTTCAGAATCCAAAGTTATACAGAAAACCACTCTGATTTCCTCTCACCTTTTCCCCAATCTTTGCTTTTCAGCTMGCCTACAGAAAGAACTATGAAGACACCAAGAAAAATGTCCATATCCCCACTGACATGATGAACCACGTCCTGGCCAAGAAGTGCCAGTACATCCTCAGRGACCTGGAGTACCGCACCTACTTCCACCAGTGGAGCTGCTCCCCTGAGGAGAACGATGTCATTCATGCCAGGAAAGCCCAGGAGATCCTGAGTGATGTATGTCTATCATTTATTCAGAGCCATGGATTAGGCTGGCTTGGAAGGGACCCATCAAGGTCATCCAGCACACCCCAATAATCCCACCAGGAGCCTGAGGGCATTGTCCAAACCCTTCCAAACTTATGTGAGCTTGCTGAACCCATTTGAGCAGCCTTTCCCATKATTCTTCCCAAGTATCTTCCATAATATTTAAATATTATATTAAATTAATTRTAATATTAATTAAACACAAAAATCATGTTTGCATATTAAATTATTATGAATTAATTGATTCATTAATATGAATTAATAACCATGGCCTTGGATTCTTAGTACCAATCACTGCAATGATCCTTATCTATTGTAATTGGGAATGCTGGAATTAGCACAGGAGCCAGGACAGCATCCAGAATCCTTCTGGATCCAGTGGGTCTGGAAAAGAATTCCCCTTGTTTGTTGGGGTTGTATCAGCCCACAGGTGAGATGATTGTGCTCTTATTCTGCAGTCAGTGGTGTCTCAGCTTGGGCCAACCAACCTTCCCAATAAAACCTGAGGGTGTGTGAATTGCCTGGCTGAGTAGGATGCAGAATTCCTTGGTTTAATTGGCAGAAGGCAAATTTCTTCCTACCCTAATGTTCTATTCATTTCCATGTAGTCTGTGTATAAAGATGACTTAAACTGGCTGAAAGGACTTGGATGTTACGTCTGGGATACTCCGCAAATCCTACAGGCTAAGAAATCCTATGACCTGCAGAGCCAGGTAAGTCTTCCTTAAATAAATAAATATTTATGCAGTTTTTTTCTTCCATTTATGATTCACTGGAGTTGACATGTCCTAGGCCAGAGCTGAAGGAAGTAATTCCTGTTACATCAGAAATATTTTGTTTAAACMGTGAAAATACAGTCTTGGAGTTGCTTCTGTAGAGACATCACCTGTGTTATTGGAGGAGGAGAAAACTTAGGAGAATGTAAAGACAGCTGTGATTTTTAATTTCATTATTCCTTAGTCCATACTGGCTGTATATTAAGTATTTCTGTTTTATGAACTGTCACTTTCAGAGTTGATCTTAACTGAGCTGTAATCTTTGATTTCAGCTGTCCAGATGTGATTTTAAAGGAAGCTGGCAGGGGATTTCCAGCTCATTTCCAGCACTAATGAGTGTTTTGTTGGTTTTGTGTCCTTAGATAAAATACACCTCTGCAGGGAAGGAGAACTTCCAGAACTTCAGTGTGGTTACAGACACCCCTGTCTATGTGACTGCTCTGCAAAGTGCTGCCAACGCCAGCGAGGTGAATCCCCACCTTTTCTGCTCAGGATTGTCCTGCTGAGCATTTAAACAACTCACTAAACCCAGCTTTCATCCTCCAGGTGAAGTACAAGGAGGAATTCCACAAAACTAAGGACAAGTACACAACTGTGACTGAGACAGTGGATTCAGAAAGAGTTCAGAGTTTGAAACATCTCTATAGTGATGTAAGTGTTTATGCACAATTTTCTTTCTCTTAAGGACTTTTAATGTGGATTTTTGTTCTATTTTGTTTGTTCATTGTTTGAAGATAAACATCCAAACCAGGAGCTTCTCAAAGCCAGTGCTGGCCCACTGCACTACTTGAGCTCGGGGGAGATACTGTATTTCAGGCAAGGGCCATATTTTCCAATTGTAATGCCAGTCTTGGCAAAACACCTGGATTAATAAATAATTTTCCTGAACAAAATTGCACCTGAACCAAATGAAAACTTCATATGACYACAGACATGAATACTTAGAAAGGATCACCCTTTACATGCACTTGATATTAAGTATCATTTAATATCTTCTTTTCAATACTTTACTATGTGGTGTCTAAWTAAAAGCAGAAGGGCTTTTGATTTCTATTGGTTGTTGGTAATTATTTACAAGAACTATTTTTCCATTCACACAAACTTTCTATTTCCCCACAGAATCTCTACAAGAAGGCCTGGGATAAAGTGAAGGCCACCAGCTATGCACTACCCTCTGARACTGTAGCCTTGGCACGTGCCAAAGAACTGAAGCACAATGCAAGCATTGTAAGTGAATTAAATTCTTCATTTTTTAAATGACTGCAGTGATTTAAAAAATTCTAACAATTAAATCCTTCATGCCTTSCATCTATTATAGATGTAAATATTTTTTTAAACTTTAATTTTCCTTCCCCTTTTATTTGAGATATACTATGTATCTGTAGATAATGATTTTTCTCTGATAGTCATTTGGGTAACAGTCCTTTGTGGCTTGTTGTCATGGAAAAAAATGTCAGTTTTTYTAGTAATCCAAACAGAAAATGTTAGGGTTTTTCTAGTCTAAGTTTCATGATCATCCAGGTCAGAAAAACACCAAAAATCTTTAAGTGATGCTTACTAGGTATAGAAAACATCTTATGCCTTAGTGAAGTTAAAATTATGAGAGACCACTCCACAGATCACTTTAAATGAAACAGCTGGAACAATAAATAAGTGCCTTATTCTACATATATTTAGTTTTAAAACCCTCTAGTCAGCTGTTGTTTTACAACTTGATTATTGTGATGTGCTTTCTTCTCCATTTAAGACAAAACAGAAAACTAAAATCTTGCTTTAAAGCCTTTCTCTASTTGTTGGACTCAACTTTTTGCTTAATGCTGATGAATTTTATTCCAAACCCACAAGTGACTCATGGGAGTCAGTTAATTGTTGCATTTCTTTGCTTGTGCTCAGGTCAAATACCGTGAGGAATATGACAAGTTCAAAGCCCTGTACACCCTCCCCAGAGGTGTTGAGGACGATCCCAACACAGAAAGGTGCCTCAGAGTTGGGAAGCTCAACATTGATGTAAGTCCTGGTTCTGGATGTGTGTTTTCCTGATAAAGCCATGCTCATCTCAGAAGCAGGAACTCAAGGAATCCCCATGCCTTGATCCACAAATCCCATTGCCATGTGCATTTGGCAGTGTGCAGTATTTTTTAAATTCTAGAATACAACCATAAATGTAAATTTTAACTCAATTACTGCATTGCCTGCATGGGCAAACCTTTAGTGTAATATGGGTAAAATCATCATCTGCCTTCTTTTAACTCATCAGCACAACGAAAATTGAACAAAACACATTTTACCTCCCTTGTTGAGGTTCTGCAAATTATTTTTAGAGCAGGCCAGATGTAAATTTTAGTCAGGGCCAAAGAGATTGCTCTCCCACTGACATCCTATGAAAATAGCAACGATCTCCTCCAAATTTATCAACACAGCTTTATTAAGCATTGCTTTAACRCCACAGCGCCTGTACAAAGAAGCCTATGAGAAGACCAAAGCCAAGGTGCACATTGTCCCAGACATGATGGACATCATCTCAGCCAAGGATGCCCAGAAGAAGGTCAGCGAGGTCGATTACCGCACGCGGCTCCACGACTGGCTGTGTCTGCCAGACCTGCAGGTCAACACCCATGTGAGAAGAGTCACAGACCAAGTCAGTGATGTAAGTCCCCAAATCACTTGTTCCTGGCTCACTTTTGAGAATGTTCCTTCATTTGTGCTCTGTTGGAGGAAATGATTTAGCAATAATTTTGCTGGAGCACTCTGAAGTTACCATTGACTTAATTTTTGTSACACMTGGCAATAATAGGGTAATTGAGATYGGGCTTATTTGAATAYAATCAGAAAATCACAGAGTGGTTTGTTTTGGAAAGGACCTTAAAGCTCATGCAGTTCCACTCCCTGCCATGGAACACCTTCCACTATCCCAGGTTGCTCCAAGCCCTGTCCAATCTGGTCTTGGACACTTCCAGGGATGGGGAGTCCACAACCTCTGTGCAGCAGTTTCAATAATTTCAGTGTTAATGGTGCAGGCATTTGGGTCATAACATTACAGTTCTACCCTGTCTGTAAATTGTCCTTTATTTGGTTGCATGAGGTGTGAAAACTTTGGAAGTCTGAGAAAATCCTGGTTGGGCAAAGGTTCTACACACTCGCCTTGAGCAGGTCAGCCCAGGAGTAGGATCTGGCAGTAAATCAGAGCCCAGTAGGATGAGCAGGTGTTTTTGGTGTTTCTTTTTAAATCATTGGATTTTTAATTTATTGCCCAAATTGAAGCAAATTGAACAAAAATTATTTAAATTCCTGAAGGAATTGTTTTGATTTTCTCAAACAAACAAACAACCAAAAAAAAAAAAAAAAAAATCAAAGTAGTAGAAACCTTCCTTGCCATCATTTGACAGTTGTGTTTTGGAGTGATTTAGAAATAAGGGATTAGATCCTGATTCTTACAGGTTCCTTCTCTGCTTCCGTAGGTGATCTACAAGGATGATCTGAACTGGCTGAAAGGCATTGGKTGCTTTGTCTGGGACACTCCTGAAATCCTCCATGCCAAGCAAGCCTATGACCTTCGCAGTGATGTGAGTGGATAACTCTGGATTTACTTCTTAGTCTTCTTCTTCACTCCACTGTAGCTTTATTCCACTCCAGGTYTAGTGGAATAAGTGTTACTTATCCTTGTTGATTGAAGGATTCATTAAATAACAAGCCATAGTTACAATATAATTTCTGTTTCAATGCTGGCTCACTAATAAAATAGCTCAGTGATGAAATGAATAGTAAGTATAWTAAATATGATAGTACAATAAATTAAATTAACAATTAATAGCCCTAGTAATTAGAGCTCTTGCTTTCTCTCTGCAGATTAAATACAAATCTAAGGCAGAAAAAATGAAGAAGGACTTCACTGTGGTCACAGACACTCCTGTCTATGTCCAGAATGTGATCAGCGCCTTGAATTTAAGTGAAGTAAGTGTTTCTCTCACCTTCCAGCCAAATGCTGTTACCTCACCAGCTTTCAAAATTGAGCTTTTAATATGTTTTTATTAATTTATTTTTAATCATAGTTGTTTATCTACACCTCATTGTAGACACAATCACTAAAATCATTAKTTGCCTGAAGCCAAAAAACTTTAATCCAGTGTTTTTAGGAACAATTCCCATTGTATGCAAACAAAACATACTGTAAGAGAATGTGACAATTATGACTTTTTRTCTTTCCCAGGCTGTCTATCGTGGTGATTACAAGAAGAATGTCCAAGGCAAGATGATCCCCACTGATAAAACAGTGGATCTGGAGCGGGCGTACAATGCAAACAAAATACAGAGTGAGGTAAGTACAAAACTTGGGGCTCCACAGAGTTTGTGATACTGAAAAACCAAATTGTCTGCTTTTAGCTTTTCAGGTGAAGCTGCATCTCACTGCTCTGAAATGAAATTAGGAAAATATCCTCATTCAAGCTATAAAAACGCATTTTAATGCATTTTCCCTCAGGCATGGGGGAAATCTTTTGCCAGTTGTGATGGAGAGATTTCTGGGATGGAGGGATTATCCCCTCAAGTATTGCTGACAGTTGTTCAAATTCTTTCTCTCTGCTCTTGCAGAATTTGTATCGCTGGGCTGGTGTGAATGCTCTGCCCACGGGGTACAGCCTTCCCACGGACACTCCCAACTTCCAGCATGCCAAACACGTCCAGCACATCGGCAGTGATGTAAGTCAGGGTCTAAATCCTCCAAAGCATCCTTCTACACCATGGCAATGATCAGCAGCCCCAGATAAGGGACTCTCAGCTTGGGCCTTTACTATCAAAATAGAAATTTCCTCGGCATTATGCAAATACCTTATTAGATGCAAGAAAAATTTATTATATTATTAATTTGGGGTCATTTGATAAAGGGAGAAATAATTATGATGCGTGGTGTATTTAACTGTGACACAGCTACATCTCACTTGTTTATCTCTAAAAATCTGTCTAACTATACAGCATAAATTGCTGTCAGAGCTGCAGTGTAGCCAGAATCATAATCAAATTTAGTTTCTGTGTGGTTTTGTACTTCTTATAGCTGAAATATAAAGAAGCCTATGAACACATGAAGGCCAAGGGCTACACTCTGGGACCTAAAGATGTTGGCTTTGAAAATGTGAGGAAAGTCAATCAAGCCATTAATGAGGTACAGTAAATATATGTATTTGCTTTCAGTTGTATTTGCAGTGCCCAAAATATTCATAATGAGAGTACATTGACTACTGAGTTGTAGGATCCCTCTTCTTTGAGGCTTTTTAAATTATTTAGAGAAGTATTCATCAAGAATGGTGAGAGAACATTGATCCAGGCTGTTACCATAATATAAAATTGCAGCCTGATTTTATTAGCTGTGATTAAAGTTGAATAGAAATTATTGTATCTGTATAAAATTGGGTCGCAATAGTTTTAGGTTTTATATATATTTATTCACTTCTTTGATCATTGGCTTTAATAGCATTAAAATTAAGTATATGTATTTARGTGTTTTTAGGATTAGAGTCTGAGATTTCCAGAATTTATTGAAAACTAAAATGGGAATTTTGTGGGAAATGGGAATTTTAATGGGAAAATTAATGGGAAGTCTTTGCCTGGGGAGAAAACAGTAATTTGTGTAAGTGCTTGCGCTGTGCTGAACTTCTTTGCCATTTCAAGGTTTTGAGCTGTGTTCAAATGCAGAATGTTGTCTCTTGTGACAGAGGCTGTACAGGGCAACCTACCACAAGAACAAGGACAAGATTCACACCACCCCTGACACGCCTGAAATCCGCCAAGTCAGAGCCACCCAGGAGGCTGTCAGCGATGTAGGTGCCTTCCTAACAGAACAACTGAGGAAACTGACATTATCCCCTGACCACACAGGTGAAATGCTGCTTTGTTCCTTGTTTTCCAGCTGATCTACAAGTCAGATTTCTTCAAGATGCAGGGCCACCTGATCTCCCTGCCCTACACCCCTCACGTGTTGCACTGTCGCTACGCTGGGGACATCACCAGTGACGTAAGCAGCACCTGCAGTGAGGTCAAAACCTCTCTGCTTGGAGTGGGGTTGGGTTTCTCTCACTTCCTTTCTGTTCTGTAACAAKAAAATGCTTTCTCACTGCCTTTAAGGACTGGAGGTTGAACTGATCCCAAAGGTCGACCGTTGGTTTTCATTTCTCTCGTAGATTAAATACAAAGAGGACCTGAGGTGGCTGAAGGGCTTGGGCTGCTTCCTCTATGACACTCCTGACATGGTCCGTGCCCGCGAGCTCCGCAAGCTCTGGGTAAGAGTTTTCTCCTGGGAACTGAGCAGGACAGCAGTGGATTTATTGCTGTGCATGCAGGAAGTGAAACAGATGAAAATGAGCAAAGAATGAGAGAATTTTGTGCCGTGCAGCCAATTTGTTGTTTCAGAGCACTGTTGAGGTGCACTGCAAAATTTTCTTTATTAATACTGCTTTTCCTTTCCAGTCTAATTATATCTACACAAGTACTGCCAAGAAAATGTGGCCCAAAGTCCAGGTGGTGTTGGATACTCCTGGATACAGAGCAGTGCAGGAGCTAAAAACCCATCTGAGTGAGGTAAATTCCATTATTTCTGCACAACTGTGTAGCTGTAATTAACCCCTCCCTGTGTTTTTTAGTGGAATAGATGAGGTGTTATAAATGCAAAGCTGTGATTGTGCAGCTTCTAAACAATTGCAGAAGAAATAATTCCTGGATCTTTTTCCAGCTGGTTTACAGAGCTGCAGGCAATGAGCTGAAGACAAAATACACGTCCATCCTTGATACACCTGACTTCATAAGAGCCAAGACTGGACAAAAAATACAGAGCCAGGTGAAAAAATTTTGCTGATATGAAAATCAATCAGGGGATCCTTCTTAAAATATTGTTAAATTACAGCAAAAGCTTTCCAGCCTTTTCCAAGCAATGTAGAACTCCTAGAAACTGGTGGTTATGTTTATATTGTGAATTTACAGCTGTTTTTCAGAGACATAAGGTAGAATTTAGTAGAAGTGTGGGTTTTTTTGATTATTTTCTTCTTGCTGCAGTACTTGTATGTGGAGCTTGCCACAAAGGAGAGACCCCACCATCACGCTGATGGTCAGACTCAAGCCTTTGCACATGCCAGGAYTGTCAAGGACATGATCAGTGAGGTAAAATCTTGTTTTCTAATTTGCTGCCACTCTGCTGAACTCTTCATAAGTTTTATTTCTAACTTTAGTGGTAATTTCAAGGCTCAAATCTGTGCCTTCATTTAGTTTTCCCTTTCTTATACTTAAATTCCACATTTCCTTTGTAAGTTCTGGTGAAATAAAACATTCTGAAAATGTGTTTTAGGATTTTGTAAGACAAGATTTTTTTGCAYGTTGGCAAATGCTTCTAAAATTGCAATGATGACTCTTCCCTCTTGCTGTCTCTCTTAGAAAAAGTACAAAACCCAGTATGAGAAGATGAAGGACAAATACACCCCTGTCCCTGACACYCCAGTGCTGATCAGAGCCAAGAGAGCCTACCTGAATGCCAGTGATGTGAGTGCTCCAGGGACACCCCCCTGCTGCTTTCCTTGCATTCTCCAAGAAAAGAACAGGAAAAGTCAGTGGGGAACAAACATGCAAAGCACAGAATATCTCAGTGTCCCCCATCAAGCTTATTTGCATGTCCATTTCCATTTGAAATCAGGAACATTATTAAGTTTTGATTTMATTCTACTGCAATGCCTTTTTTCTTTTCCAATTTTTATAATTCATTTTCATTTRCTATTGCACTGAAGTGTGGCCATACAGCAAAGTAAAAACAGATTTAAAATAATTTGCTTACACGTCAAGTCTCAAAATAGAGCAGGCTGGAGTGAAGTGATTGATGCTGGGGCCAGGATAAAATAACTTCTATCAGCTTTTTCATCTCAGTTTTGTGTTAGAAGTAAACTGCCCTGTCACTGGGAATGTGTTCATTTTTTAAATTCAGAAGTAGATTAGAGAGAAAAATTACCTGAYCTGCCTCACAGGAGGTTGTTAAGGTGAAATTGATTTTTTCAAGCATGGAATAGTTATTTGTGATTTAAGGCAATTTAAAAATGCTCATTTGTGGGAACTTTTCCATATATTTCAGAACCAGCYGGATGTGAAAGGACATGTGCAGGGCTGGTGCTTTTTTCTAGAGTTTATTTAGTCTTACTGCTCCAAGAGTGATTTTTAAATACTGCCAAGGAGCATCCCAGCTCTTCTGCACACGGGAATTTCTCCTCTGAGAAAGTCTGGGATGATCTTCCTGCTTTCTTCTAGAGGAGGGCAGGGAAGATTTTTATGCCAGAAGTGTCACTTGTGCTATTCCAGAGAGCACTTCTGTGATGCAGGGATGTTTGAACTGGGTGAAATTCCCTGTAATTTTCACCACAAGTCTCACTGAAATTACAGGTGATTGTAGGCAATTGCAGCCTCCTAAAATTCCTCAGGGCTTGCACTGGGATGTCAGACAGCAACATATCCCTGGGTATCATTCCTGAGAAGTGAGAAATTTAACTGAAACACTTCCTGGCACATGAATCCCTTCTTTTGTGGTTTTTTTTCTTCCCAGCTACGCTACAAAGAAACCTTTGAGAACACCAAGGGCAAATACCACACTGTGAAGGATGCTCTGGACATTGTCTACCACAGGAAGGTCACTGATGACATCAGCAGTGTATGTATATCTTCATTCCTAATTAGTGMTTGACACTTAATAACCTAAAATAGGCCACTTTGCCTTTTGTTCCGTTTCAATATGTCAAATAATTAGGAAAAAATCATCATTATCAGTGTTGATTTCTCTCTTTCTCTGGAATATTGATTTCTGTTGGTGTTACAAGTTAATCTAATTTCCACTCTTTTAGTTCTGCTGTTCAGGGGGAAAAAAAATGGAACTTTTGTGTTGTCTGGAGTGTTCTCTTCAATTGTTTTACTTAATTCTTCTATTTTCTCTYTAGGTGAAGTATAAGGAGAATTACATGAGCCAGCTGGGGATCTGGAGATCCATCCCAGACCGGCCTGAGCACTTCCACCACCGCCTGGTCACGGATGCCATCAGTGATGTGAGTTCCAGCAGCTCCTGCATGGCCCAGAATGAAAGTTCAAAGTGGTCTCCAAAATGAACCCAAACCTCCTTTCTCAACAAAGGGAAAGCAGCTGAAGTTTTTCAGTGATTTACAATTTGCCCTGGGAACTGCCAGAATCTGATGGCTAAAACTYCAGCACAGCTCCTTGTCAAATTAGCAGACAGTTTAATTAATTTCATTTGTATTTGCTTAAATTTGTTTAGCCCTCTAACAACATCTAATTGTACATTTCTGTACATACACAGTAACCCCTTACCTGTACATTAATTTTAATTCACACAGGAACTCCAACAGCTAATGATAGACTATGTGTGTGAATAAACTGAGTCCATCTCAAAAATAGGAGAAACTAATTTATTTTATAATGGATGTAACTCTCTTTGCCACACCTTGTGCTGAGGTTCATTTCAGCACTGGTTATCTGCTTAAAACTGAGGTTTTCTACTTCTTTTCTAAAGGTTAAATACAAGGAAGACCTGGAATGGCTCAAAGGCACTGGCTGCTATGTGTGGGACACTCCAAGTTTTGTCCTGGCAGAGAAGAATAAAGTGCTCTACAGTGGGGTGAGTGACACACTCTGAATTCTTGCTGAATGGTTTTGGACATTTGCTGTCCATTTACAACTATTTGTTGTTGGTAGAAAAGTTAACCCACAAATGCAATAATTCCACCAATTTTTTTGACACAAGTTCTCTGTAAAATCACATTTTCATTGCCTTGCCCTTGTTTGGGCTAACATGGGCTGGGTTTTGTGTGTTTGATTTTCTTTGGCTGCAGTGTAAGTACAAGGAGAACTTTGAGAAGACCAAGTCCAAGTTCAAGTARGTGGCTGACTCTCCAAGCAATGAACATTTTAAATATGCAACTCAGCTGACAGATATGGTAAGTAAAGATTTCTGTAGGCTCAGCCTTAAGGAGCTGCTCTGTTAGTAAATACAGAGTTGAAGGTTGTCCTTCCTTATAATCAGGCTTAAAGATGCTTTAAGATCAGACTAAAATCATGAAAGACAAGGTTGTTGTTTTTCTGGGTGTTAGGACAGAACAGGTTTGCAGAGCCTAGAAAGTAAAARCCCCACCCCTGTTCATTAATTTTTCATGGCAAAGGAACTTTTCCTTTGCTGACTTAAATTATTCTGCTGGTACAGTAAGCCTGAGTGTTGGTTTCCATCTCAAAAAGATGTGGACAGAATTCCAAAATGCTTTCCTAAAACATTGATAAAATCTTTATTGGTGTTAGGAAGACAGAGTTATGTCTGAAATTTCCACAGCTCATTTAATTTCAGTGATTTTGCCTGGAATTTTTCCACTCTACCACTCAACTTTTTCTTATTTTCCTCCTGTAGTGCTAAAGAAACAATTGACACCTAATAATTAATGAACACACCTGGGTTTAAAATTTAAATCTCTCCTGGAGTTTGTGATTAGTGCTCTACACCCCAGGACAAATTCCATGGAAAACATCATGTTCAGGGTGATTCCCATCACCTTAGAGTTGGAATAGCCCATCAAAATCTGATGCTTTTCAGTAAAGAAGCAGATATTTAGGTTTATATCTWAATATTTCATTCTTTTTCACCAGCCATTGTGTTATATCATTACCTGTCAGTAAGTTTATTACTATATTACCTGTTCTAGGTAAAAGAAGCAGTTTCACAACAAATACAAGAATTTTTATGAAGCTTGTTCAGTCTTATAATTGTTCATAGAGTAAATAAGGAAAAATTACTATCAGAAACATAAACAGGTGAAATTTTATCAATGGGAGTTCCATATATTGAAATYCTTGCCTAAATATCCTCTGTTATATAAGTGATGTGTTTTTAATAACATCTCATTGTGTTCTCTTTGGACTCAACCCAGGAATCTACAACACAGAGTTGCTTCTGCAGTTACTTTTCATGGAGAAAATCAGTSATAAAATTGCTTAGTGAAGGGGTGGAATAGAGACATCCTTAAACTGTAGGCCTTCCAGAGCAATGTAGAAATGCAATTAGTATTTGGAAATATTCTCCCTCTCTCCCTCTTCTCTTTTTTATGATTGGTTTTTTTTTTGCTTTGGTTTGTTTTTTGTTTTGGTTTGGTTTCTGGTTGTTTTTTTTTTGTTTCAGTTTTTTGTTTGTTTGGCATTTTTTGGTTTTTGGGGATTTTTGTCAGTTTTGTGTTTATTTTTGGGGTGGTTTTTTGTTTTGTTTTCGGATTTTTGTGGGGTTTTTTGTGTGTTTTTTTTTGTTTGGGTTTTTGTTTGTTTTTTAAATTTTTTGGGGGTTTTGGGTTTTGTTTGTTTGTTTGTGTTTTGTTTGGATTTTGGTTTGAGTTTTTTTTGGTTTTTTGAGATTTTTTTGGTTTCTTTAAATTTGTTTGTTTGTTTGGAAGTTTTTTTTTGTTTAGTTTTTTTTAAATGTATTTTTCTCTTTTGGACATGACCTTCAACCCCAGCCTGTAAAGAGGTTATACCAGTGATCTCTCTGTATCTTAACCCTCTCTTGTTACACTGTATGTGCTATTGTGAGCAGAAATTATATAAAGCAGCCTATGAGAAGCTCAAAGATAGGTACAGCGTTATTGTGGATGATCCCAGGAACCTGCTGGCCAAGTGGGGCAGCACCCTGAGCAGTCAGGTACTGTGGGGGCACTGCAGCACCTCTGTGTGCCACCCTCACTCCCAGAAGTGTCACAGCCCTGTGATTTTGTCATGTTTCTTCACTCTTCATTCAATCTCCATCCTGCCACCCAAAAAGGAGGCACTTTTTGTGTGAGCTGCTCCYTCCATCTGTCCTGTATGTACTTCCATCATTGTGCATCAATGGACATCAGGAATCCCATCRCTCCTGAAGACACTGGAGAGGTTTTAAAAAATGCAGAATCAAGCATTATTGTTTTATTGCCTCTCTTTTCTTCTTACTCATTTCTAGATAAAGCAACAGGGACATATTTGCCTTAATCTCTAATTTACTGTCCTCTCCCCCCAAAAGTTCATAACTTTAAAGTGAGAGCAGGAAAACTTGTTAATATTTACCTTTGGCAGTGTTAATTATCCAGATGTGAATTGTATGCACATGTGGCTGAATACATACAGCACCTTGCCTAAATCTCTCCACTCTCCAAGTGCCAGGGATCTAGAGCTGTGTCATTGTTCATGTTGTTCATGTGTCTCTCTTGTCCTTGGTTGCCATTTGCATGGACAGAAAAGCTATAAATCCTTTGCCAAGATGCTCCTGCAGCACGGATGCAATGAAATTCTGAGGCCAGATATGCTGACAGCACTCTACAACACATACCTGTGGAGCCAGGTAATCTGCAGAGCTGCTGCTCTAGGACACCTTAGATCCCACTGTAGCTGCTTGGACTTGGGAAATTTACTGCTCCCTCTATTTCCATGGACTTCAGACCCCAAAGCTTCCTCCATGTGCTTAATGCTGGCTGTGGTAAAATAAAACAGAATATCTGAAACAGTATTTGCTGTCACTTGGACATGGCTCAGCTCAGGCTGAGCTTGTCCTCATTTTCTCCTTTCATTATAAACAATTGGTATCAATTTCACATATTTGTATAAAAAAGCAATTTTCTATACATTTCAGATATTGGATGTTAGCTCTTCCTTGTATTCCCTAACCCAGTTCTCATTCTGACACCATTTCTTGGCCTGGCCACCTTTGATAACCCCAATTCCTTAATTCAGGAAGGACATGATGGATTTGCCAGGGAGATTCCAACATTTATCTCCCACTGTGCCCAGAATGGTGTCAGACACAGAACAGTTATTTCTGCTCTGAAATCACAGCTGCTGGCAGTCAGCTCACCCCTTGCAGGGGAAAAATCATGCCTGATCATGAATTGGAATATAAATGATAGACTGGAAATGCAGCAGTGGAAAACAATTCTGTCAGAGGGAATTGTAATTCTTTGTTATTGSCTGTGCCAATAGTGACATTCTTCAGTAATAAATTACTGAAGGTCTTTCAGACATTTGTGTTCCATTTTTCTGTGGATTTATATTCTTCCACTAAAAACTCCTTGCAGGTAACTTTGAGTATGTTTGAATTCAAAAAAGAAGTGTCTGACCRGCATGTCCCCCTGAGCTCACTTCATGTTATCATTGATTATTTGTTTATCATTTTTCATATTTTGTCTGTCGCAGTCCCATTTCAAATGCATGGGTTTATTTTCTGGTAAAGGGTAGAGCATGAAAATTKTTTTTTAAAAAATGTATTCTAACCTTTTACAGCTGCCTTGAGGCTGCCTACAATGAATTTCCATCCCTGGTGAACCTGCTCTCACTTGGTGAACTCTGTGAAAAAAGGTTTAGAAACCTGAGRAGGGCAATATGATCGTTAAGAAAATCATTACCAAGGCACAAATCCTGCTGCCAAAGCCTTGAAAATATCCTGGCATTTGGTAATGTTTTTATCTCCTGCTGTGTGAGATGATCTYCATTTCTCTTCACTCTGATCACAGAATCATTAAGGTTGGAAAAGAGCTCCAAGATCACCCAGTCCAAATTTCAACTGGATATGAATATTTAAAAATGAGWTTTTGTCCATTATGAAATTTAAAAGCATCTGGTCTGCAAGATTGATTTTTTTTTAGCTCAGTCCTGGGGATTTTAGCTTGAAATAACCATAAAATGAACCAGACAAACAAACAGGCAGCCTCCTGAGCAAGGAAGGGATTTGCAGTTCTGCTCATGGTGCATGCTCTGCTTTCTTTGGCTTTGTGGGAGGGTTTTGCAATTTTACCCATGGATATAATCCCACCTCTGAAGAGGATTTGTCCTGCTCTGTGTGATTAACTTAGAGCCTTTCCCCATCTCCAGATTCAGTACAAGAAGGACTATGAGAAGAAGAAAGGCAAATACACCACAGTTCTGGATACTCCAGAGTATTTACGGACCACAAAGGTCAACAAGCAGATCAGTGACGTAAGTGTGGGCCCTTTGGAATGGGACAGTCACCCCCAGGGAATTCCCAGCTGACACCAAGGATTCCAAGAAATAACCCAGGCCCCAATTTGTCCCTTCAGATTATTTACAAGCTGGAGTACAACAAAGCCAAGCCCAAGGGCTACACCACCATCCAGGACACGCCGATGCTGCTGCACGTGCGCAAGGTCAAGGACAGGATCAGTGACGTGAGTGAATCCTCTGTGCCATCAAAAACACCCAAAATTCACTTTTTAACTTGGTATCCAAGGTTTGTAGCTCCTACGTAATGCTGTCAGGGAAAATCATCACCTTCTTAGACCATATTGGCCTGTAAAACTATCTGCATTCAGTGCTCTTTCAAAACCCAGTTTTTCAGGAAGTCTTACATAGAATTTTCTTTTGGAGCTCTTGGAACATTTTTTTTCCTGGAACAAACCACCCCTCACTAGAAATAAAAGCCATGAGCTGGAAGTGGCCTCTAAATCATTAATTTGGAGAGGGTTTTTTTCTGGTTTTTCTTTCTCTAATGGCTTTTTTTTTTTTTGAGGCTTGAATAAAATATTTCACGTATTGCTGTGTTTATTAATTTCTTATATGGATACTGAGAATATGTAAGGTAAATACTCTGATCTAAAATAAATARGTTTTGATTCTGAAGCAATAGAAAAGTAAGAAGGAGAAAGAAATGAGGAGACAGTGGATAGAATAATAAAGAATTTAGGACTCCTGCTCCTAATTCCTTCTCCTACCCTTTCTCTCTGTCCTTTGTTTCGTTGTTCCTTAGGTATCCATAAATGAGGATACTGAAAACTTCCGAAATTCAGTGTACTGCTGTCAGAATAAGAAGCCTGAATCTCATTCAGATGCTCCATGGATTTCTACATAATTAGTAAATCCAGGAGAAAAAAAAAATAATTTTTATGTAGATACTAAAGTGTATCATTGAGGGGCAGAGATGTGAATTGAAGGACATTTTTTAAGCTCCAAACTGAGTGCTGAGATTCTCTGAAGGAGTTTTCAGTTAGTGTAACTATCAGAAAATAAGGTTCTTTAAAGGCTTTCTTTTGGCTGCAAAAATCTAGAAATATTCAGGAATACTGGTCATGAATACATTTTGTTTAATCTTAGTCTGTGCCTCGTGGTGAGTTAAAACTGCCACATTTTCTATATAAAGAGAAATACTACTGGAAAAAGCCCTCCTTCAGGCAGGTGCTTGACACCAAGTTTTATGAACAGAATTTATTTTTCATGGAATCCCAGAATTATTTGGGTTGGAAAAGCCCTCAAAGCCATCAAATTAAAGCTGTGCCCAACCCCTGCCCATCACCAGCCCAGAGCCCTGAGTGCCACCTCCAGTCATTTTCTCCTATRAAGATTTTATCCAGACAGGAGCAATTTTAATTAAGTTTTTCATATTTGTATGCTTTTCTTGTTGATGCTGATATGATCTTTGCAAGCATTTTTACATCTTTGTCTTTCTTCAGCTGAAATACAAAGAAATGTATGAGAGGAGCAAATCTCGCTGCAACGTCGTGGCAGATTCAGTTCACATCAAAACTCCCAGGCACGCCTACAAACTGAACAGCAACGTGAGTTCTGTCCTGATCATGACTTAATTTTATTCTGGAGGGTGCTGGGAACTGGCAGTGGAAGCCACAAGGAATTATTTCCACAAGAAATTATTCCACAAGAAATTAAATTCCACCGAATTTTTTTGGCATCGCTTCTAATCCTTACGTTGCTGGAAGAAAATCTGTTTTAATTTATTTCATTCTGAAGTGTTCACTCTGGTGAGTTGTCCTTTGTTGCATATTGGGATCTTARTCCAATAGTCCTTGAGGTTCTTTTATGTCACACATCCCATTCTTCCAGTTGTCCCCTGTTTTCCTGGCAGAGACACAACTGTCCCAGGAACTACATGGGATGATGCTCTTGGACACAAAGCTTCATGAAAAACCTTCCTGTGTTTTCTGTTATTGGTGCCCAACAGCTATTTCAGTAGGAAGGATCTGAAAGCTCTCCCCCTCTCCAAAGTCAGGACATCATTTCAGTCCTTCTTATTCCTTTCTCCACCTTCATATTCCTGTCTCCATCTTAATATCCCTTTCTCCACCTTCATATCCCTTTCTCCACTTTCATGTTCCTTTCTCCACCCAGCAGTGGAAAAACTGCTGGGCTGGGCTGTGCCTGACCCAGAGAAAATGTATCTACACCTAATCTGGTGTAGATAGATTTTCTTACCTCCTCTCACAGGCCAAAAGAGAATTGGCCTCTGTATGTTGTGTGCAAAGTCCCCAGTTTCCCATGAACTCTCCCTGTTTGTTTTTCCCTGGACACAGCTGGATTARAAGAAGAAATATGAAGCAGCCAAAGCCCACTGGCACCTGATTGCTGACAGGCCTGACTTTGTCCAAGCAGCCAAGTCCTCTCTGCAGCAGAGTGATGTAAGAAAATCAAAATACACTGAATATTCCATTTCCCCATCTCTCCTATTCAGAATATTTTTTGAATTGGAGAAGATCAGAGACTCTCTTATTTATCTATTTTTTTTTCTTCCTGCAGTACGAATACAAACTGGACCGGGAATTCCTCAAGGGGTGCAAACTCTCTGTCACAGATGATAAAAACACAGTGTTGGCCCTCAATAATGCCATCCTGGCCAGTGATGTAAGCACTGAARTCACCTTTCCTCTCCAAGTTCACTACTACCACTTTACTCACTACTAAACTGTTCAATTGCAAATATAATTGGATRAGTAATGAAGCTTTGGACAGTTATTCTCAATCTCACCTCATTATTTGATTTATTAAATTAACAAATTGACTGAATCAATTTGGTCTTGTAAAASCCACTGTTCATGGATTAAATTAATATTCAAAATTAACATTGCATGAACACCCGTAGACCTTACACCCAGGTGCATCTCTGCATTCCTATTTTAATGGATATTTAAACGGAAGTGTCTGGAGAAAATATCACAAAATACCTTTAATAACAACACAAAATATCTTTAATAATTACTAACAGTATATTAGTATTCAATATATTTAAAAAAATCCAAGTGAGAGCCATAGGAATGTATGGATTAGGCTGTAAAATGTCAAAATATGGGATTTTCTGCAAAATTTTGCACMAACAAGCAAACATGACTGTACTAATTACTTTTAATTCTGACAGATGCACATTATTTAAATTGCTATCCTTCCTTCCTGCTAGGTAAAATACAAAGAGAAGCACAACAAAGCCCGTGGGACKTACCACGTTGTTCCAGACACCCCTCAGATCCTGCTGGCTAAGAACGTCAGCTCTCTGGTGTCTGAGGTAAAACATTCATTTACTTCTTCATTTAATGGAATTGAGTTCCATCCTGGAGCTGCTGGGTTTGACCTGGCTTTCCCCTGTGCTGGCAGAACAAGTACAAAGAGCAGAGCAAGAAGCAGCTGCCCCATGGCTCCTTCACCACCCTGCCCGAGACCAGGGACACTGTCCACGTCAAGGAGGTGACCAAGAACGTCAGCGAGGTGAGTTCACACTCAGCTCAGCATCTCCAAAGCTCAGCTTTTCTAATCCCAATTCCAAAAGCTGCAGCCAAGGCATTTTGGGAGTGAGGTGATTCCTCTTTATCCACCTATAGCAGTTTCAAGGAGCTTTTTTTCCAAGTTTCTGTCGTGTTTCCCTCCGTGTGACATTAAAAACTCACARGTYGCRCTTGTTGTTCTTGACAGACAAACTACAAGAAGAAGTTTGTGAAGGAGAAAGGCAAATCCAATTATTCTGTCATGCTGGAGCCTCCTGAGGTGAAACATGCCATGGAAGTGGCTAAAAACCAGAGCACAGTAAGTCTGCCTCTTTTTCCATTAATTTAGTAGGTTATGTAGCAAATTCAGCTGGAAAAACCCGAGTTTATGAATTTCTGAATTTTCCTCCCAGCTTCCATGTTCTGGAATTTTACAAGATAAATGTACAAATATAAAATTGCACTGAAAGAAGGGATTTGTATTTAAATCCCATTGTAGGATTTCAAGCAATCTGGTGGAAATCACATCTAATAATTTTTTTCATCCTTTCAAATACAGACAGAATTTCCCATATTTATTTCTTCACTTGTAGACAACTTGCAAAACCAGATTTCCAGATTCATGCCTTGTGAATTGATTCCCAAAACAAACCCATGAGCTTTCTCAGCAATGTTGCWGTGCCCTTAATTGGTGTATTCCCAATTAATAAATTTAATTTTCTCATAAATTTTTTCTCCTCTGTCTTCTTCCATGGATTAGATTGAATACAAGAAAGATGCCAAATCCAAACTCCACTACACACCTATAGCAGATCGACCAGATATTAAGAAAGCAACTCAGGCTGCCAAGTTAATCAGCAATGTGAGTGGTTTTAGGCCTTCTGTATAATCCTTTAGCATTAACTTAATTACAAAATCCAGCAGAATAATTAAAAGGGTGTTTCCTGACTCCTGAAGGATTTATTTCTTTGATTAGATTGAATATAAGAAGCGTGGAGCAGCAGGTGTGGGTGTGACCATGCTGGGACGTCCAGACATTGAGCTGGCCAAGGAGGTGTCCAAACTGACCAGCCAGGTAAGGGCAAAATGAAACCTTGGTGAAACTCAAAGCAGTGAGAGAAATGAGACATAAAATTAATTTACAGAGTGATGTCATGYTTATAATTGAAATTATTTCCAAATTAGGGGAAAAGGGAAAGGAAGGGAATGTGTGGAATTAAAAATTAAATACCAGTACAAAGTATTTCTTTGTTAAACTTTTCTACTGTTATTAATGGAGAAATAAAACCTTCTTAAGGTGATGCTGTGACATAAATGCTGAAGTGTTTGCCCTGTTCTTTTTTAGCTCTTTTGGGTACTGGCTTTACCAGAACCAGCCTTTACCCAACTCTTATTTTCCATCCTTTGAACGGACCCTTGGTTTCTTTCAGCCACTTTCTTTTTTCTTTGTATCTTTAAAAGAATCTTGTGCCAGGACCTCAGTCCCTCTTGGTTCCTTCTCACCTCTTTGTGTTTGAATTCTGGATTTTTTGCCTTTCTGACCTTGCTTTCTTGCTGCTGGTTGTAGGCAGAGTACCTCAAACAACACATGAGAGGCCARGGAGCTGCTTCCTATGACACCCCCTGGATGAGAACKTTTAAGAAAGCAAATATGCTAAGTAGTCATGTAAGAGAATTTTAATTAACTGCCATTTAATACCATTGTTGTGTATCTGTCTCTTGCTGGCATAATTYTCTTGCAATTCTGCAGCACCCTGTGAAGCTTTACATGTCATTCTGTCCTTCATAATGGTTTTGGAGCTTCCAGGTTGTTTTATGAAAGGTTTCAGTGCACTCACATAATGTGAAAACTCACCTTTTTCACCCAAAAACCTAAAGTTTGAGCTGTTATTGTCCAAAAATTAAAAAAAAWACAYCATGGAAATACATGTGTAAATATATGTCWGTGACCAACCTGAACAATGGTGCTGGTAATTTTCAGTGAACAGTCATCAGAACTTCATTTTAACTCTTTAAACTTCTCTTAAAACTTCATTTAAACTTAATTAAAGTATTCTATTGGCTGGAATTTCCTAATGGAAGAGCAGGCTGTGGCTGAATCAGTTCCACTGAGAAGTGCAGCCTGTACTGGTGTGAAAGCTCATTGTTTCTTAGACTTCTTCCCACATCAGAATCTTTGGGAAACAAAAACCAGAGCCTGGATTGCCCATTTGGGAGTGGCAACAGACAGGTTCTGTGCCATTTCAGTTTTACACATGTATTTCCAAGTGAAACAAAAGGGGTTTTGTTATTTCCATGTCTGTCTGAGTCTGCTGCCATGTTTGGATGTTGGAATGTCCACCACGGTGTCTGCAGGAGAACCAAGCATCTCCTCAGGAGAACCAAGGATTCTAAACTGATCTACAAGAAAAAGAAGAAGTTCTGTCTGTTCCACTTCAGTGATGAGATCCTGGTTTTCCATTCTTTTTCCACTCTTGGTCTTTCAAACATTCTTTGCTGAGATAYTTTTGGTTCTGAGGGAAAGTGAGCTGCTGGAGGGGCAGTGAGGGAGCAAAGAATGGTTGGCATCATCTTTAGCAGTTGCTTTTTGTCTTGGACATCTTTTCTCATAGACTTTGTAAAGCATCATGTCCGCTTTGTGTGTCCAGTTGAGTTTTTTAGTGGAATTTTGTCTGTCTGGCTTGCTTGCTTTTAATTTTGCATTGATCTCCCAGCAACTCTCCTTTTGGGTTTAAAAAACTCTAATTCCTTCAATATTCCTGTGCCTCCAGGCTGGATCTGCTGGATTCTGATGGCTTACAGTGCTGTGTTTGACCTGGCTGCAGCTGATGTAGTTTGGAAGTGTTACTAAAATTGTTGTAGAATCTAATTAATTATTTATCATTAGTATTTAATTGTGTCACTTCTCTATMTGTGATTAATGTCCTCCTTCAATCCAGACAGAACACACTGTGTGCATAACAATAGATAGAAAAATAATTGATGTATTGACATCTTCAGTGCTCTAAAATCTTGAGGTTTTTAAAGCTCTTATTTTTCCAAGAAGTGTATAAAAATTTCTTCTTAACACTCTTTCATATACTCTTGCATTATTATATATTATATATTATATATTATATATTATATATTATATATTATATATTATATATTATATATTATATATTATATATTATTTTCTTGTATTTTGCTCTTATTATATCTGTCTCTGTGAAACATCTTAAATCAATGGACTGTTTGCATCAAGTGAAAAACTCTTCACCTTCAAGGGTCAGAATTTTGGCAACACAATTCTCTTGGCTCTTTTATTTTTACAATGAGGAGATGTGACCTTTGCACTGGATGAAAAATTGCAAGTGGTATCTTGTAAATGTCAGATAGATGTAGATTTTCTTTCCATGTCAGGTCATTTTTGAAAGAATCCTTTTCCCAGTGGACACCTTCAAATTCCTGCACTTTCCTTCTTTCGCCAGCCAGCCCCACCGAAACAGGGCCCCTCTGCAYAGTGAGTCCTGCAGAGCAGCTGTGACACCTGGTTGTTCTCTGTTTAGGTGAAATACAAGGAGAACTTTGCCAAAGAGTTGGGTAAAAAGCCAAAATARGACTTGAAGGAGGCCAAAATCTACAAGACCCTGAAGGATGCCCACAACATGGCCAGCGAGGTACGTTCACTTTGGTTTTTCCTGGGAGGAGATCCCATCCTGCTTTCCCAAATCCCTCCTTTGTGTGGTTGGAACCTCCCCGGGCCAGGCTGGAGCAGCAGGGCCCTCTCCTGATGGTTTTGACCCTTATTCCCTGCAGGTGAAGTACAAGGCAGACCTGAAGAAGCTGCACAAGCCCGTGACGGACATGAAGGAGTCGCTGCTGATGAACCACGTGCTGAGCACGAGCCAGCTCGCCAGTGCTGTAAGCTCCGGGTGATCCCACAGCTCCCAGAGTGGCAATTCCCTTGGGAATTTCCTGCTAACTCCTCCTGTAACAGCTGCTCCCTGGGGCACCTCCATGGGCATCACCTGGTAGTGATCTCTTCCTCTGCTTCCCAATGGTGCCTCCTTAACCGGCGGCTGCCCTGTGCCTGTGCCCTGGGAAGGGAAATCCTCATCTCCTGTAGCACTGCTAATATTGTCAACACTGATCATTTTTACTGGGTTGGTTCTTGATCCCATTTTAACTGACTGCAGAACTGCTCATCTTTTAAATCCTCTGATCATTTTTACTGGATTGGTTCTTGATCCCATTTTTAACTGATTGCTCTACACTAACAAATACCTTTTTTATTTTTTCCTTTTTTCTTTGCTGATTACTWTWTTTTTTTTWATTTTTATCRGGACTTTGTTTTTACTTTACTTTTTTTACTTTTACTGGATGTTTGTTTAACACTCCCCTATTGTAAATCCACATAATTATGCCTAACAAAATAATTGYTAATGAGAAAAGGCAAAACCTTTATTGCCTGGTACAGCCTTTTCATTACCCACTGTGTTTTCTCCTCTTTCTTTTTCTTCTTTTAATCCTGGTTTGGACAAAACCTTTGTTGCAATCCAAATGACGATAAAAAATAACTATTCCCTCACATCTTTAACCCCCAATATCAATTCTAAACTTCTTGGTTTTTGTTTTACTTCTTGCARTTCTAATTTCTCTCTGATATTCCGTTGAAGTGTTGCTTTGATTGCACCTAAGAAGCAAATTTGCTGAGGGTTTTTTTTTTGATTGAGATGATTTTTGACACCTTCCCTTCAGTACCAGTACAAGAAGCAATATGAGAAGAGTAAGGGTCACTACCATGTGGTGCCAGATAATCTTGAACAGGTTCATCTCAGGGAGGCCTCAGAGCTCCAGAGCCACGTAAGTTGGACGTGTGTTTGTCCTTATCCCAACTCACTGAGCTCCAAATTCCATCAAAATCCTCCCAGTGAATCCTCCAGGCTGGGACATTCCCTGTGCCTCTCTGCCCCACCAGCACTGCACCCCTGGGGAAGGATCCAGGGAGCAGAACCTGCCCATTTCCAAGTGCAGAACACATTAAAAACACAGATAAAATCTCTCTGTGATTCCTTCATTCCAAAGCCAATCCTGCTGCTCACCTCTGCTGTGCATGGTTCTTTTTACACAGGATAATATATTTATCAGGGGGATTTTTCTCTGGAGAAAAAAGGACCTGGGAATCACAGAAACTGGGAATGGAAGGAATTAGGGTGGTTGCTGACAGTGGATTTCCAACTGCTTCATCCATTCCATGATCCAAAGGAGAGCTCTGCTGTCCTCTCCTGCATTCAAAATGCCTTTAACCAAAACTATCAACATGCCTGGAGTTTTTCCCTCTGGAATAAAATAGCAGATCACTGCAGAGAAATTCATAGTCTGATTTAGTCTCTGATCCTCTCTGTTCCCAGTATTTATTGGCTGTAAAGCAAGAGAGGAATTACTGCAAGAACACCAAGGGCCACAGCTGATTGTTCTGTGCTTGGCACAGGATTCCAGAAGGGTTTGGGACATTTAGGATTATCACAGCCACCCCTGCCTTGGACAGGGACACCTCCCACCATCCCAGGCTGCTCCAGCCTGGCCTTGGGCACTCCCAGGGATGTTCAAGGCATGGAAAGGCAAAAAGGTCCCACAGCCAAGGACCATGAGGAAATGGTTGTTAATCAGGCTGTTGGTAATGAGGCTGTAATTAATTTTTAAGTCAGTCCTTGTTGCTGCAGTTTGGGATGAGGCTCTGGCTTGGCCACAGCATCACCTCACTGAGCACTCTGAAAATGTGGAGWGCAGAACTTGAAGCAGGAATCATCTTCYTGGACATTTTACCTCCTGGACACCAAATTTTACATTTACTGATCAATAACAGATTTCAGGAAGGCAAACTGCATTAGACATTGCATTTTTATCCCAGAACTGTTGATAGTAGGCCCATACTACTCAGTTAATTAGGTCTTTGGTTATTTAGGAGGGTGACTTTCTGTCTTTTCTTCTCAGGTGAAATACAGAGAAAAGTATGAGAAGGAAAAAGGAAAGCCCATGTTGGACTTTGAAACTCCCACATACCTGACTGCAAAGGAGTCTCAGCTCATGCAGAGCGAGGTAAAATCAATACTGATGGGCTGAAAAGCTTTAAAATTRCTTTTTTATATTAAACTTAGGGRTTTAACAGGCAATTCTGCTTGCACCTTGTGCAGGCTGATAGACTGGAAAATTATAGTAATTTCATATTTCTTTATGATGGTTGTTAAATGCTTCATTGAACATTCATGGCACTTTCCTGTCGTGAAATGAGTTTATATGTAATTTTTTTTTAAATGAAGCTTAAGCAAGTCTTTGAGTAAGGAATGTGGTACAAAATRAATTTCAGTTTTACAATACAACACKGTGTTTGTGTGTTATCACAGGACACAGAAAGTGCTCTGTTTCTTTTTTTTCACCTCAAAACTCCATTTTTGAGAAACTCTTTTKTTCCTTGCGTGTCTCTGCTGTCACAGGTTCTCCCTGACCTGTCATTTTCTTTTCTTGAGCACTTTTTTTGTGTTTATTTGAAGTTTATTCCTCTTCTTGCCCAGATGGAGGCTGCAAAGCAGCTGTGTAAGGCCATTAGTCCTTGTGGTACCTTTGAATGCTTTCTCTGCATAGATAAATGAGTATAAATATAAAAAATGAAGGCAGGATCAGGTCCTATTTCCATAGAAAGCAAAGATCTGCTTCACCAGTTTTAGTGGGAACAAGATTTAGCATCAACTGTACCCAGTGATTTTGACACCCTCCCAGCTTTGCACATYATGAAAATATTGTAATAAATATTTGGTGTTTTGCCTTTTTTTTTTTTTCCTTCTTCTTCTTCTTCTTCTTGCTCTCATTAGAAAGAATATAAGAAGGACTTTGAAGAGTCCATGAAGGGCAGGAACCTCACTGGCCTGGAGGTCACACCATCCCTCTTGCATGTCAAATACGCCACCAAAATAGCGAGCGAGGTACCAGCTCCTCTGGGCTTCCTTCCTCTGCCTCCTGCAGCACCTCCAGCACTCCCACTTCTTCTTCCCCARTCTCCTGCCCACCCACACTGAGCATGTTCACATCCATTTTGTGCTGTCAGCTAATTTGCCATGGACATTTCTTCCTTGCCCTTAACCATATTCCCATGTGCTGCCCCTCTCTGACTTCCCTCAGCCTAACTGGTCCATATGTGTGTGCCTTGGCAATTTATCTTCCACAYTAATCCCAATCTTTTGTTGGACTACTTCTTCCATAACCCTGTACAATATTCTTTCTTGGTTTTCAAATTTCTTTGTTTTTTTTCTTCTTTTCTTTTGGAGATTTTGGAACTCTTTTTTCTTTCTTTTTTTTTTTTTTTTTTTTTTTGCAACAAAGTTGGTAGAGTGTAGAACTCCCTTTGGTCTGGCTTTGCAGTGTTTTTCCTTCTCCTGCAGAAAGAGTACAGGAAGGATCTGGAGGAAGGAGTCAAGGGGAAAGGACTGACAGCCTTGGAGGAGACTCCAGACATGCTGAGAGCCAAGAATGCCACTCAGATCCTGAACGAGGTATGGGAGAGCTGCTTGGAAAATGCCTGAGTGCATGGAATGTCCAACTGCCCTGGCAGGGACACCTTGCACTATCCCAGGCTGCTCCAAGCCCTGCCCAGCCTGGCCTGGGACACTGCCAGGGATCCAGAGGCAGCCACAGCTTCTCTGGGAATCCATCCCATCCCTCCCCAGCCAGGAATTCCTTCCCAATATCCCATCCATCCCTGCCCTCTGACTGGTGTGAACTTCACCATTCCCTGGAAACTCTTGAGTAGAGGCCAGGAAAGAACATGGATGAGGGAATAAGGATCAAAGTGGACTTTTAAGGGAGCTCTTTRCTGGGTTCACAGGCACTGTCAGGAYTTCAGATGGGAAACAGGAGCTGGGATCAACAGTCACTCAAGGGACTCATTAGTTAATTAATCAAGYGACTAAACCAAGATTTAAGTAATGAAGCACAAACTGAAATAGTCTGAAATTACATAATTTGTGTGCATAATTATGAGCTGATATTAGAGGTATTCCTGGTTTAGGATTGGCACTGTTCCTGGTTTGGGATGGGCACTGTTCCTGGTTTGGAATGGGCACTGTTGCTGGTTGGGATGGGCACTGTTCCTGGTTTGGAATGGGCACTGTTGCTGGTTGGGATGGACACTATTCCTGGTTTGGGATTGGTGGTATTCCTGCTTTGGGATGGGTGCTATTCCTAGTTTGGGATGGACTCTGTTCATGGTTGGGATGGGCTCTGTTCATGGTTGGGATGGGCTCTGTTCATGGTTGGGATGGGCTCTGTTCATGGTTGGGATGGGCACTGTTCCTGGTTGGGACTGGCCCTGTTCCTGGTCTGGGATTGGCACTGTGCCTGGTTTGGGATTTGTGCTATTACTTTTTGGGATGAACTCTGTTCCTGATTGGGATTGGCTCCATTCATGGTTGGGCTTGGCTCTGTTCCTGGTTGGGATGTGCTCTGTTCCTGGTGCTATTCCTGGTTTGGGCTTGGCTCTGTTCCTGGTTGGGATGGGCACTGTGCCTGGTTTGAGATTGGCATATTCCTATTTGGGATGGGCTCTGTTCCTGGTTTGGGATTTGTGCTATTCCTTTTTGGGATGGGCACTGTTCCTGATTGGAATGGGCCCTGTTTCTGGCTGGGGCTGGCCCTGTTCCTGGAGTGTGGCTGTGGATCTGAGCCCTTTGCCCTCCCCATCCCTGTCTCCCTGCAGAAGGAGTACAAGCGAGCCCTGGAGCAGGAGATCCGCGGGAAGGGCCTGACCGAGCTGGCGCTGGAGACGCCGGATTTCGTGCGCGCCAGGAACGCCACCGACATCGCCAGCCAGGTCTGTGCCACCCTGACCCTCTGAGCTCCTCAGGAAGGAAAATTCAGATTTTCCTGGGTAAACCCAGTGTGAGCTGTTGTGCAGAGACCCCTAAACATGAGCTTTGCCCGACAGATCAAATACAAACAATTGGCAGAAATGGAGAAAGCCAACTACACCAGTGTTGTTGATACTCCAGAGATTATTCATGCCCAGCAGGTCAAGAACCTTTCCAGCCAGGTATCTTGAGTGCAGCCATTAATCCTGCTCATGTGGGAACTCCAGGAAATACTAATGAAACACCCAAATAACCACCTCCCACAACCTTCAGAAAAAATCTTTCCAGAGCTCTGGAATTCTACGGCAATAATCAAATTAATTTTACTGCTGTGTCAAGTGACACAATAATTTCTCTTGCTTTGCAAAGCTAATTCTTCTTTAAACAGATTCTTAATTTTCTACTCCTCAATAACCTGCTGTCTAAAATAAATCTTGCACAGAGGCATAATCTCAGTTTCTACCAGACAGAGAAGAACTCACATCTCCACAAAGATGGGCACTATTCAACAATCAATAACTCCAGTTTGTTTCTTGCTGCTTTRGTGTTTTCTATTTTAATCCATTTGGGGTTTTCCATCAGAAAAAATACAAGGAAGATGCAGAGAAGAGCATGCCCTACTATGTGCCTGTGGCTGACACACCAGAAATGCAGAGGGTCCGAGAGAATCAGAAGAACTTTAGCAATGTAAGTCCAGAAATAAATAAATAAATAAACCCCACATATTTATCTCATTTTTGAAGAAAACTGTGAGGGAATTTGTACAGCCTAGAGTTAATGTTTCCCAATTTCCATTTTCACAGCTTCAGTACCAGTCAGACCTACAGAACAGCAAAGGAAAAGTCACAGTGGTTCAGGACACCCCAGAAATCCTGAGGGTGAAGGAAAACCAGAAGAATTTCAGCTCGGTATGGTCACCTCTGTCTTCACTCCTCAGCCCAAAAAATGCAGTTTAATGTCTTTAATAAAATTACAATTTTTTGTTGCTTCTCCTACAGGTACAGTAGGTTTAGCTGGGCTTTATAAAGTTTTTTTCCTGCTGTTTTTGTGAGAMGATTGCCCTCTTTCACAGACCCAGCTGTGATGGAGTTAAACAATCCCTCATTAAATGAATATAATTATTGTCCCTTTCCTTTGTGCTGTTCCCATGCCAGTCTCTCCCTGTCCTGCTGCCCCTCGTGCTCTGTGTGCCTGAGTTGTTGCCCAGTTCCTGTTGCCATCAAGTCTCCTGTGGCATTTTGCCTCCAGCACCATTAACAAAGTACAAAGTGGAAAATATTTGTATAAATCAAATAAGAGCAAATAATGATCTTCAATCCTAAAATTAGCCCACAGATGTTTTGATTATGGAATTATGGAATGGGTGGAAGGGACCTAAAGCTCATCTTCTTCCATCCTGCCATGGGCAGGGACWCCTTCCACTAGCCCAGGAATATTCTACTGAAATCTATTTGATATTTTGATTTATTGAATAAATTATCTCCTACTTAAGAAGCATTAAATATAAAAAATCTGCTCCTTTTTTTCCCCCAAATGGTGCTCACTTTGGACACCTTCAGAGAGGCAGTGACCAGAYTGGATCCTCTGGGCTTTCAGCAGCTCTGTTGTGTCCAAATTCAGTGTCTGGGAGCAAGAATGTTGTGTTTTGGATGCTTAACCTTGTTGTCTTCATTCTAAATGTTAAGATTTTGTATAAAGAAGATATTGGAACTGGAACCACAATTGAAAAGACCCCAGAGATGCAGAGAGTTAAACGAACCCAGGATAATATCAGCTCGGTACACAAGGATTGGTTTTTAGTACTCACTCTACTGCTGCTAATTCAACTTGAAATAATTTTTTTCTATTCTTCTTTTCTTTACATCTTGCTAACAGTGTTTTGGCAATAACCCACCCAGTCAAGGGTGACTTTCTTGAAGTTTTTACCRATCCTTGTTACTTTAACAGTAACCTCTCTAATGATTAACATTCTTTTTCTTACTCACCACCCATTTCTAAACCACAAAAGCTCTTGCTGTCAATTTGATCTCATCCCAGATATAGTTTGGACAGAAAAAAAGAGGTATTTAGGTGGGAAGGGATGTGTTGAAATCATCTAMTCCAACCCTGTGGCTCAGCTTTAGGATGAGTTGAGTTTTGAGAATCCCACAGGATGAAGATTCCACAACCTCTTCCAGGGTGGGACCATCTCCCAGGAAAATCTGTTTTACTCTGCTCAGACTGAATTTTCTGGTGGTGAATTTTTTGGTTTGTTTTGTCCTGGCAAACTTGGATGTTACCTAAAAGGTCACAGCCATCTATTTTACCTATTAATTTTACTTCAAAGCTCTTAAACCTCCTCCATGCTTTTTTAGAATGGTGGTGTCATTTAGTGTCATGCACTAACACTGCAGCCAGTTTGTTCATGCAGAATGTGTTAAAAATGTTAAAAATGTTCTTGTGAAAGGCTTTTTTGTTGTTAGCAAAGCAGAAATGCAATGGCACCGTCACTGCTGAAACGTTGTGTGATGATTCTCACCTTTGTTAAATTGGAGGGATTCTTACACATCCCAAATTCTCCTTTGGTTGGTAAAAAGACCAAATAGTGTCAGGTTTAAAGGAATTTATCTGATTTTATAAAACCCTTTCWGTGCCATTCCCAGTGACTCAACAGRTGAATTGCCTTGTCATGGATCCCTTGGGAAGGTGGTGAAGTCCTTTAAACTTCCCCTCTGCACAGATCAGGATAAATCTCTTTATGAACCTCTGAAAGCTTTCCTGTAGATCCTTTTCCCTCCCCTCATTCCTGTTCCTTGGCAGGTGAAGTACAAGGAGAGCATTGGCAAAGGGACTCCCATTCCCGACCTGCCTGAGGTGAAGCGCGTCAAGGAGACCCAGAAGCACATCAGCTCGGTAATTAATGTTCCTGTCCCTGTTCCCTGGAATGTCCCTGTTCCTAGAATGTCCCTGTTCCCTGCCCATCATCTCGGGAATGTCCCTGTTCCCCAGAATGTCCCTGTCCCCAGCACATCAGCTCAGGAATGTCCCTGTTCCCTGGAACGTCCCTGTTCCCTGCACAGCAGCCCAGGAATTCCCCGCTCCCTGCCCTCTCCAGGGCCTTTTCCTCTTGAGAAAGCTTCAGCTCTCCCAAATCCCCATGGCCAGCAGCAGGAAATTGAAATATTTGAGTTTTACAGGAATTATCCCCATCAGTCACTGCCTGTGTTTCTTCTGTGGCTTTTCTGAACACAGAGCTAGGAACAAAAATGACCCAGGTTATGTGTTGAAGTTTGACTGGGAAAAAAGGGATCAGAATCACAGAACTTTGAGGAAAACACCCATTTGAAGCCTTTTTGTGTGATAAATATAAATATATTTATTCCCTTATAAGGGAAAACAAAATCTTCCCATATCCAGTCAAGTGTAAATTTCACAGCTCAGTTATGGACAATGGAGTTATTTTTCCAAATGATTCTTCATTCTTTCTAACCTTCACCACAAGTTGTTTTCCCTTGCTATAATTGATTTATTCATTTCAATGACACCAAGCAGTGGAATTTTTTGTTAGTTTGTTTTGGTGCAAGTTTTGCTTTGGTACAAAGATTTTCCTACTTGCAGGAAGAGCTGTGAGTCAAAATAAGACAATACACTTGTCAGGTGTATTGCTYCATTTGGAATGGAACAACCCATTCCCACATGGTTGAGGTTATTCCACAAATATCTCCTTTCATGAAAAATACCATTTTAAAAATCAAATAACTACAGGTTAAATTAAACCTCATAACATGAGTGGTGGCACTCAGTTGTTTTTGTTTCCTAGAGGTTTAACACAAAGTACAATAGTGGTGCAAACAAACAGAAGTGAAAATGAATAAAGACAAAAATGAGGTCTTTATACACTGAACAATTCCAGAAAATGTTAGGCTGTTTATTAATCCTATAAAGAAATGCTGACTGCCTGAAAAGTAATTCTATCATATTTCCTGAACTAAGATGAAAAGTAAAATATCCCTCTCAGGGTGGGGTCAGCAGAATATTTGAATTTGTGTTCTTTAAGTGAAGAACTGAAGGGAAATTACTCTGAGCTGGTGCTGATAAAGATCTTGAGGGGTGTGAGTTGTGTTTTCATTTGTGTACAATCCCAGTCTGCAATGGCAGTGAGCAGGTCAGGGATGTCCCAGGGCTGCTCTGACCCTGCTTGTGTCCCACAGGTGTTGTACAAGGAGGAGCTGGGCACAGGCACCCCCACGCCCGTGACCCCAGAAATGGAGCGGGTCAAACGCAACCAGGAGCAGATTAGCTCGGTATTTCCACCCTGCAGGACTTATAACAACGGGCTGTTGTTATAATCCTGTGCTCCTAACACCCTAACCTTGTTCTTCCTCAGGGGTGTGGTTCTGGCTGGGTTTTAACTCATTCATCTTCCACTGTTTGTGCTTTTGGGGGATTTACACCTTCATGCGCTTTTCTTCTAAGAACAAACCTGCCTGAAAATAATCCTGGCATTTCCTGAGCTAAACTGGGCAGCAGAACATCCCTGTGGAGTTGTGGTGTTTCTCCCCACGTTTGTTTTACCCTGAGCCTTTATRTCCTCTCTGCAGTGACCCATTCACAGAATAATCCCCCACAGCCTCTTCCTTAATCCCTGCCTCTGGAACGAGCGTGCGATGAGCCCCAAGTGATCCTAACTCTAAACACAATCCCATAACAATGGGATCTGGTGGGTCTGGCCTGTGCTGAGTGGGGTTTTTGTGGCACTGCTGTTGTCCCTCACAGGTGTTGTACAAGGAGGGTTTAGGGGCTGGCACTGCCACGCCGGTGACGCCGGAGATGGAGCGGGTCCGACGGAACCAGGAGCACATCAGCTCGGTACTGAGGGATCTGCACCCCTGCTCCCCTTCCAAACCCAKACCCAGCCCCTCTAACTCCTCCATGTCACATCCTTGGGTGTGCTGGGAGCAATCCTTCCTTACCAACCCCCTGAAGCCCTGGCAGGATSCTGAAGTTTTCATTTTCCCCTCGAGTTAACTTGTGCCGTTGTTCCAGATGGAAGATTTTACCCTCAGGAATGAAAGCCCTGGAGCAYGGCCTTCTTTTGCTTCCCAAGGACATATTCCTTGTGGGAATGGTGTCACTGCTCCTCAGGAGCAGAGCCCACCCTTCCAGCACCTCCTGCCAATGGGAAATGGGCTCCCAGCCCTTCCTGAGTCAAGGGACAGGGAATGGTTTGGGTTGGAACAGTGAGAGGTCTGTCCCTGTCCCTGCCCTGTCCTGCTGGGGCTGAGCTGTGTCCCCAGGGCTTTGTGAGGAGCTCAGGTGGCATTCCCAGCTCATGGCAGTGAAGGGACACCAGGAGCATCCAGTGGAGATGGGAAAAGTGCTGCAGGAGTGAATTCCTGTCTGGAATTCCCCCTCCTGACACATCCACTTGGAAGAGCGCCGGGCCACCACTTTGTTCTGCAGTTCTGGTTGATTTTGTGACCTTTTGGGGTCATTCTGCCCCAATCCCACCTGGAATTCAGWCCTGGCAGAGATCCCTGGGACAGGGACAGGGACAGGCACCTCAGCCTGGCTGCAATCCTGGCAGAACATCTGGAGCTGGAGTAGGGAAAAGCCTTTGCCAGGGAATTTCCAGGTGCCTTGGYACATTCCAGCAGCTCTGGCCCTGCCTGAGGTGACACCATCATCACCTGGATGTTTTCCTTAAGGGTTTTGTGCTGAGCTTTGACCAAAGCAAAACTCTTTTTTCTCCACACTTTTCAGTTTCACAATACTATTTCTCTTTTCTCTCTCTCTCTCTTCCCTGACCTCCCTGTGCTCCCCTTTCCTTCCATCCTGCCATTTTAAAAAATTTTATTTTTATTTTATTTTATTTTATTTTATATTTTATTTTAATTTCCACACTCCTGCTGCCCACAGGTGTTGTACAAGGAGGGGCTGGGGGTTGGCATCCCAGTTCCTGTCACTCCTGAGATGGAGAGGGTCAAACGCAACCAGGAGAATTTTAGCTCGGTATCTTTTTATCATTACAGGAAAAAACTCCATTTTCTGTAACTATTTAACACCTGCAAACTTTAAATCCTCTCAAATTAATTCKTTAAAAAATACCCTTTCTGCTCTTACATTTTTAGCACCATGTTTTATGTACTTCTTTTGAAAAATATTTTTCTTATAATTTAATGCTGGATGTTTAATGTGCATTAATTTTTTTCCTGAAGTTTCAGCTATTTTGCAATTTTAAAACTATTTTTAAAAATAATTCCCTTCCTCTAATACTTTGTTCCTCTGCTGGAGCCTATGCAGGCAGTTGGATTTGTATTCCCAGCTGCATTTATCACAATTAATAACTGATTTATGCTCCCTAATTTTTCCTGCTTTCTAGTACATTTAGTGGGCATAAAATTCCATTCATTCCCTCCGTCAAATGCAGATTTTTTTTGTTTTTACCTCTTTTTGACTGCCCTGTTGCCCCACAGGTGTTGTACAAGGAGGAGCTGGGGACAGGAACCCCCACCCCTGTCACCCCCGAGATTGAGAGGGTCAAAACGCATCAGAAACACATTAGCTCTGGTAGTTTGGAATTCCAAAAGCCAAAAAAAGTCCCTTTAATCAATTTTAAAAGATTTTTTTAACCAACAAAATAATTGATTTGACACAAGACATCCCATTTCCTTGTGTTCTGCCAAATTTTTTTCCTCTGTAATCCGTGACTTTATTTGATTAGACCCATCACTAATGATTTAGATCCCTTCTTGCCATCTTTCTCCTGCTCATATGTTTTTGGATCTGCTTTTCCTTTCATTAATCACTTCTAATCCTTGATATTTTTTGATTTCCTCTGGTTTTCCATGTATAAAATCTAAACTATTCCTTGCCTTACTCAAATCTTGTGATCCTTGAGCCTGCTGTGATGAGGTGGGAAGGGAAAATCAGCTGGGATTGGTGCCTGCATTGCCCTGCCTTGGTTTGACCTTTTCCTTTGGGTTTGAGCCTTTTCCTTTGGTTGAGCCTTTTCCTTTGGGTTGGGCCTTTTCCTTTGGGTTTGACCTTTTCCTTGGATTTGGTGCTTTTCCTTGGATTTCGTGCCTTTTACTTTTGGATTTGGTGCCTTTTCCTTTAGTAAATATGGCAGTGATACATTGGAAGTGTTCTGGGGGTTGGAATGTTGTGGAAAGGTGAGGGGAAGTGCCACTGAAACCAGGAGAGCACTAAGAAATTAATATGTATGTAATACATAATACATTAAATATGTATTAAATATTAAAATTCTATATTAATTGATTAACACGTATTTTTATAGATTATGTGGAATTATTTATTATATCTTATTGAATTATTATTGATACATAAGTTTAATCTTTTTTTCCCCAATAATCCACGTAAATCAGCATCCTTCCAGCCTCAGTCTAGCAGAGTTTTAGATGAGATTTTTATCCAAGGGATTTTTCGCACCAGGACGTGTCAGAATGGCCCCCTCTGGTGCTCGGGTGTTTTTGGTGCTGCTATTGATTCTGTTTTTTCACCCTCATCCCACAGGTGTTGTACAAAGGAGGAGCTGGGGAGAGGAACCCCCACCCCTGTGTACCCCCGAGATTGAGAGGGTCAACACGCAATCTCAAGAACACAATTGAGCTCGGTAGTTTGGAACTCCAAAGCCAAAAAAAATTCCCTTTTAATCAATTTTAAAAAACTTTTTAACCAACAAAAAAATTGGTGATTGACACCCAGAGGCATCCCATTCCTTGTGTTCTGCATATATTTTCCTCGTTAATTCCTGATTTTATTTTGATTTAGACCATCACTAATGAGTTATAGATCCCTTCTTGCCATCTTTCTCCTGCCCATAATTTTTATGATCTGCTTTTCCTTTCATTAATGATTTCAATCCTTATTTTTTGATATTCCTTCTGGTTTTCCATGTACAAAATCCAAACTATTCCTTGCCTTACTGAAATCTGTGATCCCTGAGCCTGCTGTGATGGGGTGGGATGGGAAATCAGCTGGGATATGGTTGCTTGCATTGCCCCTGCCGGTTTGCGGTTTGCAGCCTTTCCTTTGGGATTGGTGTTCCCTTTTTTTCCTTTTGGATTTGGACCTTTTCCTTTATTAAAATAATGAACAGTGTGACACATTAGAATAGTGTGTTCTGGGGGGATTGGAATGTTGTGAAAGGTGAGGGAAGGGCCACTGAATCCAGGAGAGCCACTAAAAAATTATATTGTAGTTAATACATAAATATTTTTAAAATATATATATAAATTATAGCATTCTATATTAGTTGGTTAATATGCATTTTATATATGATATATAATTATTTATGATATATAATTAATTATATGAATTATAATCTAGAATTATTATTGATATATAAGATATCTTATTTTCCCCAAATACGTCCCATCCTAATCCACGCTCCTTCAGCTCAGTTCCTAGCAGAGAGTACGTTTAGATCGAGATTTTTAGCCCAATGGGATTTTTACCAGCAGCATCGTGTCAAAAGCCCCTCTGTCTCTGGTTTTGGTGCTGCTTTGATTACTGTTGTTTTGCCCCTATCCTCACAGGTGTTGTACAAGGAGGAGCTGGGCCGACAGGGACAGGAACCCCCACCCCTGTCACSCCCGAGATTGAGAGGGTCAAACGCAATCAAGAACACATTAGCTCGGTAGTTTGGAGTTCCAAAAGCCAAAAAATGTCTCTTTTAATCAATTTTAAAAGACTTTTTAACCAACAAAATAATTGATTGACACCAGAACATCCCATTCCTTGTGTTCTGCCAATTTTCCCTCTGTAATCTGTGATTTATTTTGATTAGACCCATCACTAATGAGTTTTGATCCCTTCTTCCCATCTTTCTCCTGCCATATTTTTTATGATCTGCTTTTCTTTTCATTAATGACTTCAATCCTTGATTATTTTTGATTTCCCCTGTTTTTGTCATGTATAAAATCCAAACTATTCCTTGCTTAACCTAAACCAGTGGCTGTGATGGGTGTGGGATGGGCAATCAGCTGGGATTGGTGCCTGCATTGCCCCTGCCTTGGGTTTGAGCCTTTTCCTTTGGGTTTGGTGCCTTTTCCTTTGGGTTTGGTGTCTTTTCCTTTGGATTTGAGCCTTTTCCTTTGGGTTTAAGCCTTTTCTTTGGATTTGGTGCCTTTTCCTATGGGTTTGAGCCTATAGCTTTAGAAAATGTGGCAGGGATGGACTGGAAGTGTTCTGGGGGTATTGGAATGTGTGGAAAATTGAGGGAAAGGCCACTAAAACCAGGAGAGCACTAGAAATTACATGTATGTAATACATAATATATTTTAAAATATATTGAAAATATAAAATTATATATTAATTAATATGCATTTTATATATTATATATAACTGTTTATAATATATAATAGAGAATATTATTTTTATATAAATATATATCTTTTTTCCACAAAATCCCACCTAAATCCAGCGTCCTTCAGCCTCAGTCCTAGCAGAGTTTTAGATGAGATTTTTATCCCAACGGATTTTTACCACCAGGACGTGTCAGAAGCCCCTCTCTGGTGCTCTGGGTGTTTTTGGTGCTGCTATGATTCTGTTTTTTGCCCCTCATCCCACAGGTGTTGTACAAGGAGGAGCTGGGGAGAGGAACCCCCACCCCTGTCACGCCCGAGATTGAGAGGGTTTCAAACGCAATCAAGAACACATTAGCTCGGTAGTTTGGAATTCCAAAAGCCAAAAAAAAAGTCCCTTTTAATCCATTTTAAAGACTTTTTAACCATCAAAATAATGATTGACACCAGAGCATCCCATTTCCTTGTGTTCTGCCAATTTTTCCTCTGTGAATCCATGACTTATTTTGATTAGACCCATCACTAATGACTTTAAGATCCCTTCTTGCCATCTTTCTCCTTGCCATATTTTTTATGATCTGCTTTTCCTTGATTGAATGACGTCAATCCTGATTATTTTTTTATTTCCTCTGGTTTTCCATGTATAAAATCTAAAACTATTCCTTGCCTTACTGAAATCTGTGATCCCTGAGCCTGCTGTGATGGGGTGGGATGGGAAATCTGCTGGGATTGGTGCCTGCATTGCCCCTGCCTTGGGTGAGCGCGTTTTCCTTGGTTTGAGCCTTCTTTGGGTTTTGGTGTTTTTTCCTTTGGATTTTGTGCCTTTTCCTTTGGGTTTGAGCCTTTCTTGGTTTGAGCCTTTTCCTTGTTGAGGTTTGAGCCTTTTCCTTTGGGTTTGGTGTTCTTTCCTTTGGGTTCGGAGCTTTCCTTTGGGTTTTGGTTGTGCTTTTCCTTGGGTTTGAGCCTTTTTCTTTGGATTTGGTGCCTTTTCCTATGGTTTGAGCCTATTCCTTAGAAAATTGTGGCAGGGATGGACTGGGAAGTGTTCGGGAGTATTGAAATGTGTGGAAAGGTGAGGGAAGGGGCACTAAAACCAGGAGAGCACTAAAAATTATACGTTGTGTAATGCATAATATATTTTAAAATATATGGAAAAATTAAAATTATATATTAATTGATTAACATGCATTTTATATATGATGTATAATTATTTATAATATATAATAGAGAAATATTATTTACATATAAATATATACTTTTTCCCCAATATCCCACCTAAATCCACCCTCCTTCAGCCTCAGTCCTAGCAGAGTTTTAGATGAGATTTTTATGCAAGGGATTTTTACCAGCAGGATTGTGTCAAAAGCCCCTCTCTGGTGCTGCTTTGATTCTGTTTTTTGCCCCTCATCCACAGGTGTTGTACAAGGAGGAGCTGGGGACAGGAACCCCCACCCCTGTCACCCCCGAGATTGAGAGGGTCAAACGCAATCAAAACACATTAGCTCGGTAGTTTGGAATTCCAAAAGCAAAAAAACATTTCTTCTTAATCAATTTTAAAAGACTTTTTAACAACAAAACAATATTCTTTTTCCTTATAATTGATTTACCCGAAAATAATATCCTGGTCCCTCTCAGAATTATTTCCTTCATAATTATTACTTACATTGTTTTATTCCCTTGATTTTTTAATTACATCATTTTAGTAATTGAATCTCACCTTTTGGAGTGTGATTGCCTCTTTTTTTAACTCTTAAAACCCCACCCGGATTTCCTTAATTAGTTCCAAAATCCTTTTTTTAAACTCTTAAAATCCCACACTGTTGTCCTTACTTGTCCCAAGAGTCTTTTTTTAAAAATTCTTAAAATTCACCCTATTTTTTCTTTATTTAGCCCCAACAATCCGTTTTTCTTTTAACTAAAAATCACTCTGTTTTCCTGATTTAGTTTCAAGAATCTTTTTTTTAACTCTTAAAATCCCACCGCTTTCCTTATTTAGCCCAAACAATCCTTTCTTTTTTTAACTCTTAAAAACCTACACTGTTTTCCTTATTTAGTCTCAAGAATCCTTTTTTTTTTAAACTCTTAAAACCCACGCTGTTTCCTTTATTTAGCCCCAACATTCTGGGTTTTTTTGACTCATAAAAACCCACCCTCTTTCCTTTATTTCATCCCCACAATTCTCTTTTTAACTCTTAAAAACCCACCCTGTTTTCATAATTTATTCCCCACAATTCTTATTTAACCCTTAAAACCTCGCCCCCTTTCCTTATTTAGCCCCAACAATTTTATTTTTTTTAACTCTTAAAAAAACCCAGCCTGTTTCCTTCTGTAATCCCCCGTTCAGTTTTGTTCCGTGGAGTGAATTTTCCCGATTTTTCCTGATTTTACCCTGGAGAACTAAACCGTGCCTGGGTGGGATGCGCTGGGCTGGAGAGGATCCAGAGCCGCTTCATTGGGATTGCTTGTGCTTTCACAGCTTTTCCTGCCCGGTTTTGTGTCCAGGCCTGAGCAGTGCTGCTGGTTGGAGCAGGATTCCATCTTTCTCCCTCCCATCCCGGTTTCTGTCCCGTTTTCCCGCAGGTTCTGTACCGGGGAGTGGGCACGGCACCCCCATCCCGGTCACCCCGAGTGGAGCGGGTCAGGCGCAACCAGGAGCACCTCAGCTCGGTACGTGGCAGCAGCGTTCTCCCTGTGACTGTGCTCACTAACTTCCCTTAAATACACAAGCCTCTCCTCCTTCTGCTTCATCCACTCATAAACACTTCCACAGAAACACATCCTCATAAACACCATAACCACATCCCCACAAACACTCCTCATAAACACCACAAACAATCCTCACAAAACATATCCTCATAAATACATCCCCACATCACATCCCTACAACTCCACAAACACATACTCACAAACACATCCTCACAAACACCATAAACAATCTGCACAACACATCCCCACAACACATCCCCTGAACATCCCACAAACACCACAAACGCATCCTCACAAACACATCCCCACAAACACCATAAAACAATCTGCACAAACACACATCCTCACAAGCACCATAAACAATCTGCACAAACACATCCCCATAAACATCCCCACAAACACCACAAACACATCCTCATAAACACCACAAATGCATCCCTAGAAACTCCACAAACACATCCCCACAAACACCACAAACCACATCTCACAAACACCACAAACACATCCTCACAAACACCACAAACACATCCTCACAAATACATTTCACAATACATCCCACAAACACATCCCTACAAGCACCATAACAATCCGCACAAAGACATCCCCATGAAACATCCCCACAAACACCACAAACACATCCTCATAAACAACACAAACAATCCTCACAAACACATTCCTCATAAATACATCCCCACCATCACATCCCTACAAACTCCACAAACACATCCTCACAAACACATCCTCATAACACATTCTCACAAACACCACAACACATCCCCAAAAACATCCACAAACAATCCCCACAAGCACATCCCCACAAACACCACAAACACATCCCCACAAAACACTCCTCATAAATCAATCCTCACTTCCTCACTGTGTTACTGACCTCTGACTTCTTCACTGATAAAATATTTACAAATATTTACATTTTTCGGAGTTATTTACAAATATTTATTTTATTCTTAATATTTTTTAACAGTTTTATTCCCTGTTCCATCTTCCTTTATATGTTTTATGTCTTTTATATCTAAAATTCTTCATGCGTTGTTTTAACCATGGAAGAGGGAGGGTGTGATTTCTCAGGAGCTGCAGTGGGGGGTTAGAAGCTCCCATTTCCACAGGAAAATTTGGAATTTGATGAGTTCTGATGGCTTTGGATGGTTTCTTGTTGTGCAGGTGTTGTACAAAGAGACGTGGGGACAGGGACCCCCACTCCTGTCACCCCCGAGATGGAGAGGGTCAAACGCAACCAGGAGATTGCAGCTCGGTACTTTCCAAGAGCAAAACTTCCCTTTAACTCTTTAAACCAGAGTTGAAACCTTTTAACTCCTTCCAAGCCCTTTTAACCGTTTGGGAGAAGGATTTGTCCCAAAATAACGCAGCTGCAGAGCAGGGCTCGCTCCTCACTTGTGCTTTCTCCGGTTGAAATGTTAACTCGGGTCAGTTGATCTTGATTTTAAGAGTGATTTTAATGTCCTGCTCTAATCCTATAACCCTCTCAAACTCCTCTTCTTTTCTCTGCAGTGCTGCCATTCTTTTAATTTGGTTTAATTGCTAATTTCTTTTAGCAGTTAATTGGGTTTTCTGCCGTGCTCAGCCCCGCCAGGGGATTTTGTGCTCTTGTTGTACTTACCCCATTTATCAGCAGCGGTTCAAACCAGGCTGCCAAACTACTCCTCTACTAAACCAGTGCCCAGGACCTGCTCTAAAACCACCTGTGGACTAAATTCGAGAGAAAGGGAAAGTGTGGGGAGAGCTGGGGCTGACTGTGCCTTTTCTGCGGCTCCTCTCATCCCGCAGGTGTTGTACAAGGGAACATAGGCAAAGCCACCCCCACGCCGTCACTCCCGAGATGGAGAGAGTCAAAACGCAACCAGGAGATCATTAGCTCCGGTACTTACAGCAGGAAAAGTCCCTGAAAACCGGAAGTGGAGTGTTTAACCCGCTGGAGCCTCAGCAACCTGTGCTTATTAACCCCTGAAATGCCTCTGCCCGAGGCCCCGCCCGGGCTCACCCACAAACCGCACCGGCTTCCTTTAACGCTGCCCCAGGCAGGTTTTAATAGGAAAAAAACCCAAAAAAACCAAAAACAAAACCCTTTTTGGGATGATGTGTTGAATCAGGTGTTGTCCTGATTCATTTTTTTAAACCCTTCTTACTCCCCCTGTGCTTTGCCGTCGTTCCTGCATTCCCAGATTAATTAATGCAAAGCTCCAACTCCTCCCATGCCCCAGCCCTAACTCGTGGGACGGCTCCGAAGCTCTTTGTTCTGCTTTTTGGCTTTTTTTGTTTTTGTTTTTCTTTCCTTTTCAATGACGTTTGGGTACTCCCTTGTATCCTGTAGGTTTTGTACAAGGAAAATGTGGGGAAGGGGACCCCGACCCCATCACCCCGAGATGGGAGAGTCAAACGCAATCAAGAGATCATTAGCTCGGTACCTTCCCAGAAATTTTGCTTTCCTTTGGCTTCAAGCTTAACACAAGTAACAGCCTAACTCCACTCAGAGCTGCGTTTTAATTTAAAAAGAGATGATTTCTTTTTTTCTGCACATTAATTGCTCTTTCTAAACCCAAATTACTTTGGTGTTAACGGTGTGTGATCCAGAATTTTAGGGCCTTTTTTACAACTTGGTTTGTGAATTTTTGGTTCTATCCAGACCACCTCAGGAGTCCACATCCCTTGGAGGGGATCAGGGAATGTTTGGGTTGGAAAGGACACTGAGCTCATTTCATTCCCTTACCTCTCACTGGCCCAGGTTTTCCAGGGATATTCAGGCTCCTCTCTGTGTTCAGTGTTTCACCTTCCACTGCGATTTTCAGGTGGATTTGACTTCAGAGAAAAAGCACCCATCCCTGACATCAGTTACTGGGGCAGAGTGGCAACATTAACTTCCACCTCCCTCCTAAAAGATCAGGAATTGCACCAAATATAGATTTAAAAAAGGCAGATAAAGCATTTCTTACACAGCTTTTTAGAGCCGAGAGGCACTTTCCTGAGCCTCTGGAGCCACCTGGATAGAGCCCTTAAACCCCAAATCCCACTTTTCCTCCTCCTGTTCCTCACTAAACGTTTGAGGTTGTTGTGGTAAATCTGTAACAA
>NDFG01000165.1:308554-319263 GCA_002167245.1 Sporophila hypoxantha
TAGCGTACGTGTTGGGTCCTGCTTATGTGAATTCTTTTTTTTTGCCCCTCATCCCACTCACAGTGTGTGTACAAGAGGGCTGGGGGAGAGGAACCCCCACCCCTGTCACGCCCGAGATTGAGAGGGTCAAACGCAATCAAGAACCACATAGCTCCGTAGTTTGGAATTCCAAAAGCCAAAAAAATGTCCTTTTAATCATTTTAAAGACTTTTTAAACAACAAATATTGATTGCAACCAGAGCATCCCATTTCCTTGTGTTCTGCCAATTTTCCTCTGTAATCCATGACTTATTTTGATTAGACCCTCACTAATGATTTAGATCCCTTCTTCCATCTTTCTCCTTGCCAATATTTTTATGATCTGCTTTTCCTTGATTAATGACGTAAATCCTGATTATTTTTTTATTCTCTCTGTTTTCCATGTATAAAATCTAACATATTCCTTGCCTTACTGAAATCTGTGATCCCTGAGCCTGCTGTGATGGGGGATGGGAAATCCGTGGGATTGGTGCCTGGCATAATTCCTGCCTTGGGTTTGAGCCTTTTCCTTTTTGAGCCTTTTCCTTTGGGTTTGTGCTTTTCCTTTGGGTTCGGAGCTTTTTCCTTTGGGTTTTTGCGTGCTTTCCTTTGGGTTTTGAGCCTTTTTCTTTGGATTTGTGCCTTTTCCTTGGGTTTGAGCCTATTCCCTTTAGAAAATGTGGCAGGGATGGACTGGAAGTGTTCGGGGAGTATTGAAATGTGTGGAAAGGTGAGGGAAGGCACTAAAACCAGGAGAGCACTAAAAAATATAACGTTGTGTAATGCATAATATATTTTAAAATATATGGAAAATATAAAATTATATATTAATTGATTTAACATATTATATATGATGTATAATTATTTATAATATATAATAGAGAATATTTATTTACATATAAATATATACTTTTTCCCCAATATCCCACCTAAATCCACCCTCCTTCAGCCTCAGTCCTAGCAGAGTTTTAGATGAGATTTTTATGCCAAGGGATTTTTACCAGCGAGATGTGTCAAAAGCCCCTCTCTTGGTGCTGCTTTGATTCTGTTTTTTGCCCCTCATCCCACAGGTGTTGTACAAGGAGGAGCTGGGGACAGGAACCCCCACCCCTGTCACCCCCGAGATTGAGAGTCAAACGCAATCAAGAACACATTAGCTCGGTAGTTTGGAATTCCAAAAGCAAAAAAAACTTCCTCTAATCAATTTTTAAAAGACTTTTTAACCAACAAAACAAATTCTTTTTTCCTTATAAGACTTACCCCGAAAATAATATCCTGGTCCCTCTCAGAATTATTTCCTTCATAATTATTACTTACATTGTTTTATTCCCTTGATTTTTAATTACATCATTTTAGTAATTGAATCTCACCTTTTGGAGTGTGATTGCCTCTTTTTTTAACTCTTAAAACCCCACCCGGATTTCCTTAATTAGTTCCAAAATCCTTTTTTAAACTCTTAAAATCCCACACTGTTGTCCTTACTTGGTCCCAAGAGTCTTTTTTTAAAAATTCTTAAAATTCACCCTATTTTCTTTATTTAACCTCAACAATCCTGTTTTTCTTTTAACTGTTTTCCTAATTTAGTTTCAAGAATCTTTTTTTTAACTCTTAAAATCCCACCCGCTTTCCTTATTTAGCCCAAACAATCCTTTCTTTTTTAACTCTTAAAAACCTACCCTGTTTTCCTTATTTAGTCTCAAGAATCCTTTTTTTTTTAAACTCTTAAAACCCACGCTGTTTCCTTTATTTAGCCCCAACCATTCTGGGTTTTTTTAACTCATAAAAACCCACCCTCTTTCCTTATTTCATCCCCACAATTCTCTTTTTTAACTCTTAAAAACCCACCCTGTTTTCATAATTTATTCCCCACAATTCTTTATTTAACCCTTAAAACCTTGCCCCCTTTCCTTATTTAGCCCCAACAATTTTATTTTTTTTAACTCTTAAAAACCCASCCTGTTTTCCTTCTGTAATCCCCCGTTCAGTTTTGTTCCGTGGAGTGAATTTTCCCGATTTTCCTGATTTTACCCTGGAGAACTAAACCGTGCCTGGGTGGATGCGCTGGGCTGGGAGAGGATCCAGAGCCGCTTTATTTGGGATTGCTTGGTGCTTTCACAGCTTTTCCTGCCCGGTTTTGTGTCCAGGCCTGAGCAGTGCTGCTGTTCGGAGCAGGATTCCATCTCTTCTCCCTCCCATCCTGGATTTCTGTCCCGGTTTTCCCGCAGGTTCTGTACCGGGAGGAGCTGGGCACGGGCACCCCCATCCCGGTCACCCCCGAGCTGGAGCGGGTCAGGCGCAACCAGGAGCACCTCAGCTCGGTACCGTGGGCAGCAGCAGTTCTCCCTGTGACTGTGCCTCACCTAACTTCCCTAAAATACACAATGCCTCTCCTCCTTCTGCTTCATCCACTCATAAACACTTCCACAGAAACACATCCTCATAAACACCATAACCACATCCCCACAAACCACATCCTCATAAAACACCACAAACAATCCTCACAAAACATATCCTCATAAATACTCCCCACCATACACATCCCTACAACTCCACAAACACATACTCACAAACACATCTCACAAACACCATAAACAATCTGCACAACACAGTCCCCACAACACATCCCCTGAACATCCCACAAACACCACAAACGCATCCTCACAAACACATCCCCACAAACACCATAAACAATCTGCACAACACACATCCTCACAAGCACCATAAACAATCTGCAACAAACACATCCCCATAAACATCCCAACAAACACCACAAACACATCCTCATAAACACCACAAATGCATCCCTAGAAACTCCACAAACACATCCCCACAAACACACAAACACATCCTCAACAAACACCACAAACACTATCCTCACAAACACCACAAACACATCCTCACAAATACATCTTCACAATATACATCCCACAAACACATCCCTACAAGCACCAATAAACAATCCGCACAAAGACATCCCCATAAACATCCCCACAAACACCACAAACACATCCTCATAAACAACACAAACAATCCTCACAAACACCAATCATCCTCATAATACCATCCCCACCATCACATCCCTACAAACTCACAAACACATCCTCACAAACACATCCTCATAACACATTCTCACAAACACCACAAAACACATCCCCAAAAACATCACAAACAATCCCACAAACACATCCCCACAAACACATCCTCATAATCAATCCTCACTTCCTCACTGTGTTACTGACCTCTGACTTCTTCACTGATYGAAWTATTTACAAATATTTACATTTTTCMGAGTTATTTACAAATATTTATTTTATTCTTAATATTTTTAACAGTTTTATTCCCTGTTCCGTCTTTCCTTTATATGTTTTATGTCTTTTATATCTAAAATTCTTCATGCYTTGTTTTAACCATGGAAGAGGGAGGGTGTGATTTCTCAGGAGGCTGCAGTGGGGGGTTAGAAGCTCCCATTTCCACAGGAAAATTTGGATTTGATGAGTMCTGATGGCTTTGGATGGTTTCTTGTTGTGCAGGTGTTGTACAAAGAGAGCGTGGGGACAGGGACCCCCACTCCTGTCACCCCCGAGATGGAGAGGGTCAAACGCAACCAGGAGATTTGCAGCTCGGTACTTTGCCAAGAGCAAAACTTCCCTTTAACTCTTTAAACCCAGAGTTGAAACCTTTTAACTCRTTCCAAGCCCTTTTTAACCGTTTGGAGAAGGATTTGTCCCAAAATAACGCAGCTGAGAGCAGGGCTCGCTCCTCACTRGTGGCTTTCTCCGGTTGAAATGTTAACTCGGGTCAGTTGATCTTGATTTTAAGAGTGATTTTAATGTCCTGCTCTAATCCTAAACCCTCTCAAACTCCTCTTCTTTTCTCTGCAGTGCTGCCATTTCTTTTAATTMGGTTTAATTGCTAATTTCTTTTAGCAGTTAATTGGGTTTTCTGCCGTGCTCAGCCCCGCCAGGGGGATTTTGTGCTCTGTTGTACTTACCCCATTTATCAGCAGCGGTTCAAACCAGGCTGCCAAACTACTCCTCTACTAAACCAGTGCCCAGGACCTGCTCTAAAACCACCTGTGGACTAAATCCGAGAGAAAGGGAACGTGTGGGGAGAGCTGGTGCTGACTGTGCCTTTCTGCGGCTCCTCTCATCCCGCAGGTGTTGTACAAGGAGAACATAGGCAAAGCCACCCCCACGCCCGTCACTCCCGAGATGGAGAGAGTCAAACGCAACCAGGAGATCATTAGCTCGGTACTTACYGCAGGAAAAGTCCCTGAAAACCGGAGTGGAGTGTTTAACCCGGCTGGAGCCTCAGCAACCTGTGCTTATTAACCCCTGAAATGCCTCTGTCCCGAGGCCCCGCCCGAGCTCACACACAAACCGCACCGGCTTCCCTTTAACGCTGCCCCAGGCAGGGTTTTAATAGGAAAAAAAACCCAAAAAAACCAAACAAAACCCTTTTTGGGATGGATGTGTTGAATCAGGTGTTGTCCTGATTCATTTTTTTAAACCCTTTCTTACTCCCCCTGTGCTTTGCCGRCGTTCCTGCATCCCAGATTAATTAATGGCAAAGCTCCAACTCCTCCCCATGCCCCAGCCCTAACTCGGTGGGACGGCTCCYAAGCTCTTTGTTCTGCTTTTTGGGCTTTTTTTGTTTTTGTTTTTCTTTTCCTTTTCAATGACGTTTGGGTACTCCCTTGTATCCTGTAGGTTTTGTACAAGGAAAATGTGGGGAAGGTGACCCCGACCCCCATCACCCCCGAGATGGAGAGAGTCAAACGCAATCAAGAGATCATTAGCTCGGTACCTTCCCAGAAATTTCTGCTTTCCTTTGTGCTTCAACTTAATCAAGTAACAGCCTAACTCCCACTCAGAGCTGGTTTTAATTTAAAAAGAGATGTATTTCTTTTTTTTTCTGCACATTAATTGCTCTTTCTAAACCCAAATTACTTTGGTGTTAACGGTGTGATCCAGAATTTTAGGCCTTTTTTACAACTTGGTTTGTGAATTTGTGGGTTCTATCCAGACCACCTCAGGAGTCCACATCCCTTGGAGGGGATCAGGGAATGTTTGGGTTGGAAAGGACACMGAGCTCATTTCATTCCCTTACCTCTCACTGGCCCAGGTTTTCCAGGGATATTCAGGCTCCTCTCTGTGTTCAGTGTTTCACCTTCCACTGGATTTTCAGGTGGATTTGACTTCAGAGAAAAGCACCCATCCCTGACATCATTACTGGGGCAGAGTGGCAACATAACTTCCACCTCCCTCCTAAAAAGATCAGGAATTGCATCAAATATAGATTATAAAAAAGGAGATAAAGCATTTCTTACACAGCTTTTTAGATTCAGAGGCACTTCCTGAGCCTCTGGAGCCACCTGGATAGAGCCCTTAACCCCAAATCCCACTTTTCCTCCTCCTGTTCCTCACTAAACGTTTGAGGTTTTGAAATCTGGTAACAAAGTAATAATTTGTGTTGAGCCCCGGTGTTTTGGGGCTGTTTAAGAGCCCGGCTCGTGTTTGTCCCGCAGGTGTTGTACAAAGAGAACGTGGGGCAGGCGACCCCCACGCCCGTCACTCCCGAGATGGAGCGAGTCAGACGCAACCAGGAGCAGATTAGCTCGGTATTCCCGCAGGAAAACCCTGCCCAGAGCTCCCYCTGCCGTGCTTAACACCCGCGGAGGGCAAAGAGCTCAATAACCTCACTCTGCCTGGTTTTATTTAACCCTCTAATTTTTTCTTTCAAAAGTCACCTCTTAAGTACTGGAATTCTAAAGGATTTTTCTTTGTCATTTAACTTGTTAATATGATTTTTCCTGACTTCCCCCCCCCACACCTTTCCTAATTTTAAAGGATTTTTTTGTCGTTTAACTTGTTAATACGATTTTTCCTTAATTTTTATTTTTTTRCCTAACGGCTGGTGTTGAGTGCAAACCCAGTAACACTCCGGGTGTGGTGTGGAGTTCTGCCCTGTGACTGAGTTCCTCTGTGGTCTGTAGGTTGCATACAGGGAAGGTTTAGGGAAGGCCACTCCCAGCCCGGTCACTCCGGAGATGGAGAGAGTCAAGCGGAACCAAGAACAAATCAGCTCGGTACTGAAAGCACAGCCAAGCACCTTGTGTCACAAATAACCKTCCTCAGCCAAACTCCACCTAATTCAGCCTTATTTTCCCAGTTTTCCTTATTTTTGCCTATTTTCCCTTTGATGTTTTAAATTATTTTTTTTTACCTTTTGCCAATAACGTTTCAGCTGCTTTGTTTCCCGAGATCTTTTCCACTCTGCAGGGCAGAGTTTGCTTGAACAWTAACCCCATTCCCAGGAAAAGCTGGAATTCTTCCAGCCTGAGCTGTGTTTGTGCCCTGCAGGTGCTGTACAAGGAGCACATGGCCAAGGGAACTCCGACCCCYCTGACCCCGGAGATGGAGAGAGCCAAACGCAACCAGGAGAACATCAGCTCGGTGGGTGAAACACAGGAAAGGAACTTCTCATCCCTGAAATCCTCACTCAGACAGGAGAGGTTTGGAAGGATATGGAATTCTTTAAAGCTTTCTGGTGCAATCAAGTATTTCTGTGATGAATTGGGTTCTCTTGGGGAGTTTTTAAACAGTTAAATTMCAAATTACGGCCGTGATATTCTGTGATGTATAAAATTATGGTTCTTCAGTAAGAGTCACTTATAAAAAAATTTATAAAAATCTGGGACTGGCCCTTCTTTGGTAGCCTGGTGCTCCAGAGGTGACTSCTGTGCTCCTCCTTCCCTGGCAGGTTCTTTACTCTGACAGTTTCCGCAAGCAAGTCCAAGGAAAAGCCGCCTACGTCCTGGACACGCCGGAGATGCGGCGCGTGCGGGAGACCCAGAAACACATCTCCACTGTAAGAGCTCTGCCAGAGGTGGCCTTCCCCTGGGAGTTCAACATAAAAGGAGTTCAATATAGAAATTCAGTATAAAGTTCAATATAAAAGGAGTTCAATATAAAAATAACCCTGCCTGGCAGTAAGGACAATGTGTCCGACCAGGTTTGGGTACCCAAGGCTTTAATGCTAAAGCAAGTCTGGGGTTAGGATTGGGAAAGGCAAAGTTCAGGAGCTGGCAATGCCCCTGAGGGAAGCAGGAATCACAGTCCTTTGGAATTGCAGGTGAAGTACCACGAGGACTTTGAGAAGAGCAAAGGGAGCTTCACGCCCGTGGTGACCGACCCCATCACGGAGCGCGTGAAGAAGAACATGCAGGACTTCAGTGACATCAGCTACAGGGGCATCCAGAGGAGGGTGGTGGAGATGGAGCGGAAGCGCGTGGACCAGGACCAGGAGAACCTCACAGGTCAGGAGACCTGGGCACATCTGCTACAGGAGGGGTTCAATTTAAGCTCAGCCACATCAATTCTAATTCATCATTACTTGGGGATGTTCTCATCCAAGTCCTTTTTGGAAATATTCTCTGCCAACAGCTGTAAATGASCTGCTSCTGTCCCCACCTTGATAATGTCACARTGCATTCATTTATGGTTCTTCTACTTTGAACTCCATCTCTATCTATTAGAGAAATACTTTGCTGTAGATTGATTGTAAAAAAGCCAAATTTGTGCTATAGAATTGAGAAGCACTGATTTATAAAAGAAGGGTGATTTTTCAAAGAATTCCAGACTGGTTTGGGGTGCAGGGYCATTAAAGCCCATCCAGTGCCACCCTGCCATGAGCAGGACACCTTCCACTATCCCAGGGTGCTCCAAGCCCCATCCAACCTGGCCTTGGACACTCCCAGTGCTGGGGAGGACACACCTCCTGTCCTGCTGTCCTGCCAGGCTGTGCTGCTTGGCCTCTCCTCAGGAAATGTCCTTTTTCCTGCAGGGCTCCGGGTGTGGAGAACCAACCCCGGCTCCGTCTTCGACTACGACCCCGCCGAGGACAACATCCAGTCCCGGAGCCTGCACATGATCTCAGGTGGGTCCCAGGGGCTGCACAGYGGGAAAATGGGATTGAACTCCTGCAAGGGGGGGTCTGGGGGCCAAACAGAGCTGAGACCCCAAGGGACACAGGGGACAGAGGAGAAATTGGCTGTAGCRGCTCCTCACAAGTGTAACTAATGGTCAAAAGATACATTATTAATTTTCCTATCATAAAAGGATCCAACAGAGYCAGGAGGAGGATTGTTCATATGATRRACAGGTGCCATGATACAACCTGTGCTTCCTTTTGGAYTTACTGAACAGGCTGTTTTCAGTGACTTTTTTTTTTTAACTCTTGTCTGAGAGGAAAAATACCTGGGTGGTAGAAAATCATAGGGATGGCCCAGTGCTGTGTCAGGAAGAAAATCACAGGATAATTAGAATAAAAATTTTGGAAGCAGCCAGGACTAAGGGGAAAGAGTCTGGACAAAGGATAAAATACTGTGAATATTGAAGAGCAGGACTTCAGCATGGAATACTCAAAAAAGCACTGGGAAATGCCATTATGGACCTATAAAACTATGCTGGGATTCTGGAAAAGTTGAGCTTAGCAGGGCTGGGTTCTATGAGGTCTCAGCTCTAGGGTTGGGAACTCTTGAGAGCCCTGGAACTGATGACTTTGAGACCCCCAGGGCTGGTGGCTCTGAGAGCCCAAGGGTTGGTGACATTGAGAGCCCCAAGGGTGGTGGCTCTGAGCCCTGGGGTTGGTGGCTCCAAGCCACATGGGCGGTGGCTCTGAGAGCCCCAGGCTGGTGGCTCTGAGCCCCCCAGGGGTGGTAACTCTGAGCCTTGGGTTTGGTGGCTCTGAGAGCCCCCGGCTGGTGGCTCTGAGCCCCAGGTGGTGACAGTCCCTGCTGTGCCCCCAGTCCAGGCGCAGCGCCGCAGCCGCGAGCACTCGCGSTCCGCCAGCGCCCTGAGCATCAGCGGCGCGGCCGACGAGAAATCCGAGCCCTCGGAGGGCACCGACCAGCGCCTGTCCTACTACAGCAACGGGGGCTTCTTCACCACCACGGCCACAGGTACAGCCACCCCGGGGGCACACAGGCTCCCCACTGCTCGTGGCAGTGTGTGCAGCAGCCCCCACAGCCAGGGAAAAACACATCTCCAAAATGCCGAGTTGTGCACAAGCAACAGCTCAAATGTGCATTTTAAACTGACCTTAACGCACCCTCGGGCCCATCCCTGATCTTTATCCCAACCAGCTCCAKCACAATCCCATAATAACCCCACAGAATGATCTTTATCCCAACCAGCTCCATCACAATCCCATAATAAATAACCAACCCTCACACAATGATCTTTATCCCAACCAGCTCCATCACAATCCCATAATAACCCCACACAATGATCCTTCTCCAGACCAGCTCCATCACAATCCCATAATGAAAACCCCACACAATGATCTTCCTCCATCCCATAATAACCCCACCCTCTCTCTGCAGTGGGCTACAAGCAGGTCAAGACCATTGAGCTGCCACAGCAACGCTCATCCTCAGTGGCCACCCAGCAAACCACGGTGTCCTCGGTGCCTTCCCACCCCTCCACTGCTGGGGTGAGTAACCCTGGGGCACCTGGAGGGGTCACAGCCACTAATTAATAATTAATTAACACTAATTAATAGTGTTAATTCAAGACCAAGTTGGTGACATCCCAGTCTGTGGGGCTGAAGCTCTGTATGAAACCAGGTGTGACAGGGACTTTAGGGGAACAGAGCCTCCCCTGTGCCTGGAAACTTGGAATGAGCACCTGGAAACCTGGAATGGGCTCTTCTTCCTACTCAGCCCTTGCAAACTGAGGGGAGGAAGTGCTCATTCAGAGATTGCCTCTGGTGTAAAGGACAGTGGCAATGGCATCACCCCCAAAAACTGCTGGGAGGCAACAACTTCAAAGTGACACTTGGAGCTGATGGTGGACGCTGCTCAGGCTCAGTGTCACCAGCACACCCCGGGGTTGTGGCACTCAGGTACCCAAGGGGCTCAGGGAGGGGAATCCACAGCCAGGTTTGAAGGAGCAGCCAGACCCTGCTGTGACACCAATCCCAACCCTTGGGGTTTGACCATGTCCCTTCTGTCCCTGCAGAAGACATTCAGGGCCATGTCAGGGTGTGACCATGTCCCTTCTATCCCCTGTAAGCCTTTGGCCACGTGCCTTCTGTCCTGTGTCCCTGCAGAAAACGTCCCAGGCCATGTCAGGATGTGACCACATCCCTTGTGTCCCATGTCAGGGTGCCACCATGTCCCTTTGTGTCCCCTGTGTCCCTGCAGAAGACATTTCAGGCCATGGCAGGGTGTGACCATGTCCCTTGTGTCCCTGCAGAGGTTCTGATCTATGTCAGGGTGTGGCCACGTCCCCTGTAAGTCTCTGACCCTGTCCCTCGTGTCCCTGCAGAAGACGTTCCGGGCCATGTACGACTACACGGCGGCGGACGCGGACGAGGTGTCCTTCAAGGACGGGGACACCATTGTCAACGTGCAGGCCATCGACGAGGGCTGGATGTACGGCACCGTGCAGAGAACCGGCAAGACCGGCATGCTGCCCGCCAACTACGTGGAGGCCGTGTGAGCCCGGCCTGGCCCGGGCTGGGACAGCTCCCTGGGGATGGCACACCTCCCCTGGGGATGGGACACCTCACCCCCGGGGATGGGACACCTGTCCCAAGCCCTCCTGGCCCCCTCAGCCACAACAGGAATAACTGCAGAGCAAAACACACCTGGAATATCTCACACAACATTTCCAAAAGTACCTCTA